>OX632362.1:24887408-25229908 GCA_951751655.1 Ophion costatus | reverse complement strand
CATTGCGAGTCCTCGACAATCCGTACGATTTTCATCGCCCCGGAAGGATATACAATTGTTGTTTGTTGTTTTTTTTTTTTTCGATAACAATTTCGTCGAACTTTATTGGACCGAGAAAAAAAAAGCAGTTTCCTCGCGAATTTGACAAGCGTCCTCGTTGAATGGCGAATGAAAAAACGTGGACGAACGATGTGGAAAATGTCGTGTGAATGTGTACGCAGGTGGGCGACGTGTATCGTTGAGTTCGGAGCTCCGTTCGCGATCGTCTTTTCCCCATTGCTGATGGGGTTTCCGGCGTAGAAACGTTATAGGTACTCGACGATGTCGCACTTGATCGATATATTTGGACAGCTCGCTATGCTAGCGCCGTAACGGCCCCTCGCGCTGCTCTTGTGTCTCTCGGTGAGGAGTTTCTGAAAAATCGGCAAAATCTCAAGGTCCAACAGTTCACCGTCCGAAACGGCGCTGTACATTTTGGCGAGATTAGCGGTTGAACCGCCGGTGGACGGGGCCGATCCGTTGGTGGCTTTGCCGGCTGTGCCACCGAGATCGGCCACCCGATGGCCGATCCCGGTAACGCCACTTACGCTGACATCGCCGCCACCACCGCGTGGATTGCCACTGGCGAATTTGCTGTTGTGTATCGTAGCGACGTTCGGTGTGCTCTGGACGTTGTCGAGACGAGCCTGCTGCTGTCGCAGCCGCGACTCGGTGTGTCGGCACTCGCGAATCTTTCGCGTCTGGGCCCGGTGACGACACTCGCCGGAAGCTACGGCCGCCTGATGATGACCACCCGCGCCCGACGAGCTCCTCGATCTCGTGCTTTTTTCCCGCGAACGCTCCGACACCGAGCGCTGGATTATCGTCGTCATTGCGTCGTCGTATTTTTCTGGACAACGGAGGAAAAGCCGCGTCAGTTGGGCGCTACCTTTCTAGGCTTGCTCGCTTTTTTTTGGGGCCTTCTACGCCCGTGAAAGAATTCAGCCAGGGCTCTGACTAGGCCCCGATTGTTTTTCCCTTACTCTGAAAGGGTCCTAAAATGGCACCCGACCAGGTCCCTTCGAGGCTGGTCACACTTTGTCGACCAGGGCCTAAAGAGGCTTATAAATCAGGGCCCGACTGGTTGCCTCAACAGAACCCAATCGAAGCCATGAAGCAACCCTATTACTGCCCTATAATGATCAACTTTATTAGTGGATACATAGCAAGCGAGGTGTTTAGCATTAATGAAAACTATTTTCTTCAAATAAAGGATTATTTATTATTCACCTCGAAACTAGAAAATAAAAAACCCAGTTCAGTTTTACAGTTTATATTGTATGCCCTGTAACAACCACTCCCCTGATGAATCCCGTCTGGGCCCTTTATCATTTTACTCGCTACGACCTTTTTTAAATAAATTACCCAACCCTGTTATTTTCCTGTCGGGGCCTAGTCCGATTGTGTTGTGGAAAGCCCTAGTAGGGAATCCATATTCAAACCCTCACGGAGCCTGATTTTTTTTATGGCTGCCCTTCTAATTTCTTTCACGGGTGCCCTATAATGATCAACTTTATTAGTGGATACATAGCAAGCGAGGTATTTAGCAATAATAAAAACTATTTTCTTCAAATAAAGGATTATTTATTATTCACCTCGAAATTAGAAAATAAAAAACAAGTTCAGTTTTACAGTTTATATTGTATGCCCTGTAACAACCACTCCCCTGATGAATCCCGTCTGGGCCCTTTATCATTTTACTCGCTACGGCCTTTTTTAAATAAATTACCCAACCCTGTTCTTTTCCTGTCGGGGCCTAGTCCGATTGTATTGGGGAAAGCCCTAGTAGGGAATCCAAATTCAAACCCTCACGGGGCCCGATTTTTTTTATGGCTGCCCTCCTAATTTCTTTCACGGGAGGGGGTCTCGGACATTCCCGACTAGAAATTTTCATAGGGACGACCCTATACGGCATAAGGACCTTTTCAGGTGAACCCTGAATAGGGAATGCATCTCAAGGTCCTGATAAAGATAGTATTGGGACAACCCTGCGATGGGAAGTACCGATAACGTCCTTATAACGTTTCAACAGGGTTATCCCATCTGGGGTTTGGATGAGGTAATGATGTAAGGTCCCAACAGTGTTTATTTAGGGGTAACCACACGAGTCATAGGTGGACATATAAACCTTATACTTCGCAATAATAAATAGATATACAAATACATTTTTGATAGATACTGCAACAATAAGTGGATCTTATGAGATTTTTTTGTTTCATTGTAGAACTTTTCTTATTTTTTTATTCCGAATTTTTTTCATTTTTATTCGGAACTTAATTTTTCATCAACTTTTTCACATATATATTTTGATAAGCGTAGAGACATTTTATTTTTCGTTATACTTCGTGTCCGTACTGAGCAATTTATTTTGTATTCTTTGGTTTCTCTATCTTCAATCAAAGAATGAATATGTGATTTAAAAATTAATCAAGTGTTCTTGCTTACATGTAAGCATAAATAACTAAAAGCAAAGAAAAACGATAAATTGCGAATTCAATCAATGAAGGGTAGGATATTTTTCTACCAACTCATTACCGATTTTTCCATTTTTATAACGTTGTAAAAAATTCCCAACGCAAATCCATGTAACGCTACTGATTTCAGTGGATTAACGGTAGGACCGGTCAGGGTAGCCCGATAAGAACGCAACAAAAAATTTGGCTTACCCGAGGCGAAACCTGACAGAACCCAAAGAAAACCCTAGAAGATCGTTACACACCCTATGAGAACCTGATAGTGAAGCCCGATAATGACCCAACAAGGAATTGGGTTGACCCAGCAATGAACTGTACAAAAATCCAACGTCAATTTCTAGCCGGGATGGTAGGCCTCTGGTGGGATATGGACAACTTGGAGGCATCAAATTTGGTTGATCCATTCTAACAAGGAACTTCATCCAAAGGTGCACCTTCGATTTCTTTGATACTCGTATATGTGATAAAGCATTGGACACTATTAAGAACGTATTCTTTGGGCGAAAAAAAAACTGCTGTGAGGTAGAACGTGTCTTGTTCCATCATGCTCCCAACGTTGCTTGCCCCACATATGGGGTAAGATGGGAAAAATAGAGGTTCAATTAAAAATATATATTTTATGCTAACGGTCAGAAAGACTGATTTTTTTGTTTCAAATTTAAAAGATTGATGAATGTTGGTTAGTATAAAAGAACAATTAAAGTTGACTGATCCATATGTATTATTTTATTTGAACATAACCTTAGCGACCACTTGTCTGTAGTGGATTTTTGATCGCCTTACATTAGAAGAATTTCAATTTTTATTTTATTCAGATCGGTGAATTGCTTGTGGGCGAAACTGAAAAATCACCCCTCGACACGTCTTTCTTCGAGGGGTGGTTTCCTTCGATAAAACCGTTTTTCCACCGTTCAAAAAAGATACGCGTCTGATAGTTTTCGATGTTTCGTCGCATATGTGTGTTTCAACAAAATAGAAGGCGGACACTCGAGTGATGTTCCTAGTGAGTGCAAAAATTTACGTAGTTATCCAATTGGATCGGCACACTTGATCCTACTTTCTGATAGGGATCCAATGGTTCATCGCATTGGATCCCTATAATAAAGCGGCACGCTCGTACATTAGATTCCAATCGACACTCCCTATTAGAATCCAATGTACCAATCCAATTTGAATCCTAAAGGATTCTCACATCATCAAACAGAATCCAATCCGATTCTTCATGGATCCCATCGCATCCTGTATGTCCAGATTTTCGAACAAAGTATACAGATACACAAAATGGGTGGATCTTAAGGCCTCAGGCTACAGCAGCGGGTATAAAATCATGTGCGAATCTAACAATTTTTATTTCGCATGAAAAAGTGATTCATTCACAAAATTAATTACACATCTATTTAGTATGAATATCAAGCTGTTAAAATTTTGTTTTTATGTACAAAATGGCCGACGACTTGAAACTTCTCGAAACAGCTTTTTTCCAATTGGCGTGACAAATAAGTTAAACAATTTTCACTCGATTTACTTCAAATTTAAAAGTTATGTTCCTGACTGCATTCTAAATACTAAATACGTACTAAATACATGTGTAATTAATTTTATGAGTGAATCACTTTTTCATACGAAAAAAATGTTAAATTCGCAATATCTTGAAAATATCTTGAAAAGTGATTCGAATCGCATCACTAAAAATCGTCTGTAGTCATCCAACAAATTTTGGTTGAGAATTTAAAATGACAAATTCCGAAAGAACGAAAATCGGCAATTGGCGCGGAATCCTTATGGGTTCCAATGTGGGTTGCCTGAAGGGAATGTGATAGGATCTGGGGACTCTAACAAATTTCTGCACGGGGTGATTCCTTCAGGATCGGGATAAGGATTAGGACCAAATTGAATCGGCTGATCCGATGTTCATTGTCAGAATTTCTGCAAGCCCCTTATGGATCCTTGAAGTTTGGGGGCATGGAGGAAGAACGGAACACGAATAAAGAAAGTATGGATGAACGAACCGGTATCCGAGCAGCTAGCGTTGACCATTGCAGGAACGCTCGGGGAACTAGCGTTTTTTCCGGTCTCGTAACAATGGCTGGAATGCTTGGCTTGATCGCCGGACGAACCATTCGATATAATCGTTGAGATAGCGTGGTGCGATCGTCCGACACCGCCGTGTTTCTCGCATCTGTATCCGGTCCCGGCTAAGGGTCTTTTGTGTCCGCACTCACCGATAATGTATGCCCTCTCGAAGCCGCTTGAGCCTAATTTACGAGCATCCTCGTCCAATAACGCTTCGCCGGTTCCCACCCTCGAAACGTTTTCGGTTGATATATAACTGATCGTGTTAGCCGAAGGTACGCTCGTTCGTCGTTTCTCAACTAGCTCGTGGTGCGAGTGATTCAGACCGTTGTTCTTGACAGACGATCTTCGTTTCGACGATACTTGATGATGGCCACTTCCGGTACCCACGCACGAACCTGATCGTAAGTCGGCTCATCGTTATTGTATTTACTGGTCAATTCGCTTTTTCGTAGTTTCTACGCTAAATTCCTTTGTCTCGGGGGTCAGATGGACCCGTGGATTATTCATGGTTATTATTATTATTATTATTGTTATTGTTATTGTTATTGTTACTGTTGTTGTTATTATTATTGTTATTGTTATTGTTATTGTTACTGTTGTTGTTGTTATTATTATTGTTATTGTTATTGTTATTGTTACTGTTGTTGTTGTTATTGTTATTGTTATTGTTATTGTTACCGTTATTGTTGTTGTTATTGTTACTGTTGTTGTTGTCGTTGTTCTTATTGTTATTGTTATTGTTATTGTTATTGTTATTGTTATTGTTATTGTTATTGTTATTGTTATTGTTATTGTTATTGTTACTGTTATTGTTACTGTTATTGTTACTGTTATTGTTACTGTTGTTGTTATTGTTGTTGTTATTGTTATTGTTATCGTTATTGTTATTGTTATCGTTATTGTTATTGTTACTATTATTGTTACTGTTGTTGTTACTGTTCCTGTTGTTGTTATTATTATTATTATTATTGTTATTGTTATTGTTATTGTTATTGTTATTGCCATTGTTATTGTTATTGTTATTGTTATTGCTATTGTTATTGTTATTGTCATTGTTATTGTTATTGTTATTGTTAGTGTTATTGTTACTGTTACTGTTGTTGTTACTGTTGTTGTTGTTATTATTGTTATTATTATTATTATTTAGGGCAATTAATAATGTGTGAGAAATGAGGGAACGAATATTGTTATTGTTATTGTTGTTGTTGTTGTTGTTGTTATTATTATTATTATTATTATTATTATTATTATTATTATTATTATTATTATTATTATTATTATTATTTAGGGCAATTAATAATGTGTGAGAAACGAGGGGACGAATGTCATTGTAGAATGGACAAAATGTTTTGAAATTGGATGAAATGTAAATGCATGTATTATTTTCAAAAAATAGAATCCTTCTTATGGGTCTTTCATTTTTGTTGTAGAAGTGGGAACAGTTTTCCCTTGCTCGTTGGAAAAAAACTTCGGCAAAATCTAAAGCGGTATTTCGACAGACGAAATGGCAAAAATAACGAGAGAATCTTCAGAGGTGGAGAAGAATCTTGTTCGGGAAGCATTGCTAAATGATCACAATTTTTTATCAAAGCTTGACGATGTTTTTGGATTACTTTATAGCAAAAAATTGAAAGGACTTGCGATTGTAGCCAAGAGTGGAAGACCCAAAAAAGGAAAGATTTTTTTTTTTGATACATCGTAATGTATATATATATGGGATCTTCCACGCCAGATCGACCACTTTTTGACCCGACCCCTTTCGAGTTGGCTGAAATCTAACAAGGAACATCCCTCAGGCGACACCCTTCGATTTTGTTGTAATTTGGATATGTTATAAAGCACCGAAAAGTAAGCGATACGTATTCTTCTTTATACCGGCGGAAAAACGGTTTTAAGGGGTGAAACCGCCCCTCGAAAATAGGGGTGTTTTTCGTTTTTCCTCGATAATGTTATCGTTGTCATATCCAATGTATAGTACACGAAAAAATAAGCATTGTTGCAATTTGACATTTTTTTATATCTCCTATTGTTAAAACGGTATCGGCGAAAAACGAAAAACATTCCCATTTTTGAGGGTGCGTTTCACCCCTTAAAACCGTTTTTCCGCCGTAAAAAAAAATACGTATCGCTTACTTTTCGGTGCTTTATAACATATCCAAATTTTAACAAAATCGAAGTATGTCACCTGAGGGATGTTTCTTGTAAATATATAATTGTTTCCTTTAAAAAACGCTTGTTTGATTTTAAAAATTTTCTTTACATAATTAGAAATACGTAGTGCATTTTTGAAAAAAATCGAAGCTGTTTTTCGAATTCCCATAGCTTTCTAAAATAATGACCAAATAAGATTGTTTTATTTTGAAATGTACTACATGAAAAAAATCTTCAAAGTTACCGTCCATTTGATTTTTTAGTTTTTCGAAAACAACACGAATTTTTCAAAGTTCGACATTTTAGATTTTCCGATTTTTTTTTCGTTAAAAAAAATTATGATAATCTTAGCGTTTGTCGTCGCAGGACCCATCGTGGTAATATTTTTCTTTCAATCTTTTTTTAATTGAACATTTTTTATTTTCTAGATTAAAAAGAAACCAGATGTTTGTTTACATTTATATATTGAGATATTCCACGTGAATCCGGTAGGCTTTTTCCCTCACCCCCGCCAATTCGATTAATTTTTTTTTATCTTACTCCATTGTCTCTAATAGACACCCTGATTTTTTTTACATTTTTCGAAACAATGCTTAGTAAAAAAAAAAAAATCCGAGAAAAACGACGATTTTATATTCTGAAAAAAATCCCAAAAATGCGTGATTATATGTAAAAAATTTCAAGCTATCACCCGCAGTGGAAGTATGATTTTTTCCGTGCTTTCTGAGCGATTGACGTTAAAAAAACCCGAAAAATTCAAGAACCGCTTACTTCGGGCGGATACTTAACTATTTTGATACCCACAATGAATTTTTTTGAATAACCAAATCACAATCATGGACCTTGAACAGTTAGCAGTCAAAAAGTTCTGGTATTAATTTCGATTGAAGTCGTCTTCAGCACAGAAAAAATCATACTTCCACTGCGGGTAATAGCTTGAAAATGTTTACATATAATTACGCATTTTTGGGAATTTTTTCAGATTTTTCAATAGGGGGGTTTTTTTTGAAAAAAATGTTGACTGCGGGTTGTTTCGAAAAATGTAAAAAAAATCAGGGTGTGTTTTAGAGTTATATATATATATATATATATATATATATATATATATATATATATATATATATATATATATATATACATACATACACATATATATACATATATATATAATATATATTATATATTTAATATTAACATATAATGATATATAATACATATATATATATATAACTCTAAAACACACTCTGCTTTTTTATATTTTTTAATACATTTTTCGTAGTAATATATATATAGTAATATATATATAGTAATATATATATATATATATATATATATATATATATATATATATTACTACGAAAACGAGCAGAACGATCCGAAGAAAGTGCGTCAGCGAATGATATACGGAACCGGAAGTAAGGACATGCGAAGGAACATCTCAAACGGTAAAAGATATGTAGGAAAAGTTGACACGAAGAGTAAAATGTCAAAGCTTACCGGTGATTCGATGTTTAGGTACGAATTGAACAGGCGGTGAGAGGATGGCCTGGTCGAGATAGTTTTGATCGTCGAGTTGTCCAAACGAGACATTTTTAGCGGCTGTTGGTGTTGGCAGCCGAGCGCGGCCTCGGCTAGTGACAGACGGTGAGGATTCGACGATCCCTTTGGCCCTACCGACGTGGCCCTTATTCGCGATAGTTTCGCGCCTCGGTATCTCCGTTTCCTCGAGTACGATAGATTCTTCGGACTCGTCGAGGGTTTCGGGTACAAAGTCGACGTTCGTTTTGCCGCCCTCGGATCGCCGATCGGGGCTCTCCTCGAGGAGCAGGGGCTCGCTCTCTCGTCCGCCGGCCTCGCTCGATCGCGGTTTTCTACGGTCCCGCGTCGCGACTTGATTGCTCGTTGGCTGGGCGGACCCGGCAACCGCTGGCACGATCGTCGCACCGCTGCCACCTCCATCCGGTACCAAGGGAACGCGCTCGCTGTCGATCGCGATCGCCGGGATTTTCCCGGAGGAGCCCTTCCGCCTGCGGGAAAAAAGGTCGAAGGGCTAGTCTCGCTATTGGGCGAGGCACGAGGTAAGGGGTCGCCACCGTCGCATGACGAAGCTCGGATAATGGAAGTTGATGTTTTATGAGGTTACACGTAGCTTGCACTCCGCTCAGGGGACAAGTACACACGCACGTGGTACTCCGGGTCGATATGGAGAGCTCTCCAGAACGGTGTACCTTCGTTGAGATTTTACCCCCCCCCCGCTCTGCCCTATTTGTTCAATAAAGTTTTGCACCAACACGGACCTCCTGTGCAATATCCTCCAGCTTGCGACACGTCAGAGCCAACATTTATTCGCTAGTGCGTGCACAACCACGCATCAAAGTCCATTGAAGTAGCTAAACAAACTTACAACAGGCTTGCCAAGCCTGGTGCAAAGTTTCGTTTAGTGCAAGTTGCAAACACTGATAATTATCAAAAAGGGGACGTCAATAAATTACGTAACGCAAAATTTCCCAATTTTTTACCCCCCACTCCCCATGTAACAGAACCGTAACGCCTGGCCTGAACCCCCCCCCCTATTCCGTTACGTAACGGGTGCTTTGTCGTCAATAATTGCCTTTTTTTTTCAAAGAAATAACTAATTATGAAAGGATCGGGGTTATACTCATTCTATGAAGTATATATTTATCTAGTTTTATATCAATTTTTATGATTTTTAAAAATTAACCCTGATTTGGCGACGAAAAAAATTCTCATCAATGTTCCATCGATATCTTTATGAAAGGATATCTGTAAATAAAAAGTCAACAATTTATCGATATCTATACCAATGTAGCTATCGTTATGTGTAACCTTTTTTGTATTTTGGGTTATTTTTACAAAATGCCGACAGTTTGGACATTTTTTTCTATCTTCAAGGCCCTTTTTTGTACTCAGGTAATGTTTAAAAAAAGTAATGATCAAAATTGAAAAAATCTTCGTCACTGCGATTACAAAAATGTTTTTGAAAAATTGAAAATCGGTTGTTAAGTTTTTGAGTATTCACTGAGACAAGGTCGAAAAAATATAGTTTCGAGAAAATCGCGATCAAAGTTTTCGTTCCGTTTTTCTTGATATAAATCTATGTTTTTTTTCTAGAATATTGATACTTACATTAAAGTCTCAAGTCGCGGGCGATGTGACGGTTTTTCTGTAACGGTCTGCTCTGAACGATGAGTTTTAAATTTAAAAAACTTGAACATGCCGAAATTTTGCTATTTCTGACAGTTCTAAAGTCGTGACGTAACGCAAACCTAGACCCCTCCCCACGTACGTAGACCGTAACGCCTGGTCGACCCCCCCCCCCCCCCCCCCATTGCGTTACGTAATTTATGGACACCCCCAAAATGACTAAAATGACAAAACCGGATTCTAACTTGACAAGCTTTGGACCGTCATATTTCCGACACTTGTAAAACATAACGGTTCAAAGCTTGTCAAGTTGAAAGCCGGTTTTGCCATTTTGGACGTTTGTGAGCGAAATTCTAACTTGAAAATCTTCCGCCCGACATATTTCCGACACTTATAAAATCTTACACATGCCAAGGATCGATCATTACCAAGGGGTAACACCACTGTGGAATTTCAAAAAAATTGTATTTTTTCAAATTTGCTTAAGGGATTACGTGGGTTTGAAAATGTAAAAAAAAACAGTTTTTTTAAACTTTATTGTCCAAGAGTACAATATGTCTAGAATATTCTACTAAAGTTTGAAGTCTATCGGAGAAAAAGTCTAGGAGAGAGAATCTTTGGGAATTCTCCCCGCTGGGAAAGGCCGGCCGGGAACGACGCTGGTACATCGCATTTTTCTCAAAATACTATTTTTGAAGTCGGTGGACACGATTTCTCAAAAACTAATGCACCGATCTTATTGAAATTTTGCACACTTCTTCAAAATAGCATTGTCTAGTGATTGAACGAAGGTTTTTTCTTCGATTACAACTAATTTCATAAGGCTATACGTAATGTAAATTGTAACAAAAAAATTGAACTATTTTGCATACAACTCTGCCAAAAATTCAAATTCCAATTTTTTAAATCAATCTTTCGTTCTATCACGAGCTATACTTATCTACTAACAGAAAAAAATGTCTTTTTTTTCATTACAGATAAAGCTATCATGAGTTATCCTGACCACCACGAAGACCCTTTTTTCGAGGGGTCTTCGGAAACCAGGTCCCACCGGCTGAATTTCCCAAATTTTTTTCAACATTGATCAAATGTTGCTCTTTTATGTGCTGAACATTTTGAATAAAATAATTTATGTTTCTAATAGGTGTAGTGAAAAGAAATCCATTATTTTTGCCTTCAATTTCATGGAAAAATAATGGATTTCTTTTTACTCCACGTAACATATTATATTTTTTTAGAGAAAATATACTTTTTTTGCTTTGAAACCGAAATAACCCCTTAAAAGTGTCGGAAATATGACGGCCCAAAGCTTGCCGAGTTAGAATCCCGTTTTGTCATTTCGCCGAAACGATTTAATTGTTCGACGGCGGAGGCGGTAATTTTTTTGCAAGTACTCTCAGAATGATTATGAATTATTTTGAATTTTCAAACGGAAAAGTACGAGGGAGGTTCACTCCCGTGCGACGGACAGCTACGATAAGATGATAAGGGTTCCTTGTCAAGTAGCTACGGAACCCGAAAAGGACTTGTTGACAATGGTCCGTCCGGTTGTATGGAATAAATTGGAAAAAGGTTTCATGTCGTGGACAGTCGGTAGAATCACAGTAGATTTACAGCCGATTAACAGCCTCCTAAAAAACTCTCTCTACGAAAAATTCATGCGGAAAATGCAAGGATTTTTGTTTTCAATTACGAGCAGAATTCCCAGGGCCTTGCAAAAATGTTTAATTCAAAGATCAAATAACGTAGTTAATTCACCGCAAAAGTGAATTTGCAAAAAAAGGTAACGCAGTCAATAAGACCCTTCGTTGTCACATAGTTTCAAACCGACTCAGTGTCCAGCTGGTGGACAGTGTTTCCTTTGAAATTTGCTTTCTTGACGATTAGCAAGAATGTGCTGCCTTATGTGGCGCTGGTTATCCACATAATGCCTTTTGGAACATATTCACAACGTTCATTGTACATTCTTGGATTTTTTTTCGTTGGAATTGATAGGTTTCATATTCTGTTACAGTTTCCAAATGGTCCGGGTCCATTTTGACCCAGTCTGATAAACTTTGAAGAACTTTTGAGAAATTTTGCAATGAGGCATTTGTTTAGTAAAGGAGGTCGGAGCCTCGATTGTTAGCCACAATCGAGGATATAAAAGAATATATATATGTTAGTGCCCAGACGATACTGGGTTATCGTGATCTTTTTGAATTTCTTTCATCAAAAAACTCCAGATATAAAAAAAAGTTAAATAAATATATTTTTATGTGTGGTTAGCTAAGTACGACGGGTGATGTAATTTTTTTTGCTATTTAGCCATAAGATGAACCATTTCTAACAACGGATTAACGCAAACTAAACATTAGTAAACGTTTAGACAAAAAAGCCTATCTTGACTATCGTAGACCATTTATATTCAATATTGAACCATCTTGTTTGACAAAAGATTACAAATCTTGGCTGGCGAATGAAGAGCATTGCTGCCAACTTCAATGTCGGCAAAGTTGCCGTATTTTGGCAACACTTAGTATTAATTAATGGTAGTCATCAATAATCTCGCGACATAATATAAATGATAGATTATGAATAGACATAATTATTAATGAGTTAAAATGTCATTCCGACTTGTATAAAACATTTACTGACGCATTATAATCGTCGATAACGTTTTACTTTTTCAAGATGGTAGTAACTCAAAAGGTTTTCTCTTTCACGTAATAAATATATAAAGAATGCATAATTATGCCCTAAGGCTATATGTTTCTTGAAAAATTAGCAATTACAGCATAAATCTATACTTCGTATGCATTTTTTCGAGGTTCATTGAAAAAAAAAATTAAACTGTCATTTGACTAAACTGGACCGCGCCAACCTCCTCAAAAAAGAAGCAAAAGTAGCTCACTGCAATACTCACTTCGTAGCCTGATCGGCGCTCGTTAACCCGACGTTAACGTACTCGCTCTCCGGGTGCGACGTAGTCGTCGAATTTAGGCTGCACATTGACATCGAGACGTCCGTCGTTTCGGTCACCATCGACGGACCTGAAACGTCCCTTCGTTAATGGTGCGCCCGTCTTCAAAAAGCGGACGAAACCTCCACTACGCTCTACGAGTTTCTCTATATTTATTTCAGGCTTCTTTAGCAGTTGCTCGATGAAAAACGTGCTCCGCTCCTAGCAATATGCAAAAAGATTTCCGGAACTGAAGGCTACGCGTCGAATACGTAAAAATCATCGTCTCGCTCTTAAGCTCCGTATAAAAACCTTTCGAACACAAATTTCTTTTCTCAAGGTCGTACGAACACCTTGGGATCCGGATGATGCAATCGCGTTGAAAGAATGAAAAAACAATGCAGGCATTGCGCGTGAGTTTCGAACGACTGTAGCATGACTACTTCCATGCTGAACGAAATTGTACTATTCCGGCAGATGGCGCGCGCCGCAGCGGCGCGGATACAACCGCGAACGTGTGTGCTCTAGCGATAAAACAAAAATCTACGGCATCAGCCTATCGCGTGCGCATGGACTCGGTAACAAAAAGAAAAAATGCACCCTCTTACAGAGGGCTGGATGCAAATGATGCTCTCGTAGTTTTTCTTTCTTTTGTATCACTGACCTTTGTGATTTTGGGTACCGCGCGGTTGGACGGTGGACTCTGACACATAGAGTGCGAATGAGAGAGCGAAAGGGATACAAAGAGAGTGAAAGAGAGAGAGAGAGAGAGAGAGAGAGAGAGAGAGAGAGAGAGAGGGGAGAGAGAGAGAGAGAAATAGCAAAAGTACTATGTTATTTATTCTCGAGTAGAAATTACGCGAATGTTTTTTTTCTGCCTGACAAGGACGTCGTGACTAAACATCTTTCGAGTCGTTTATTATTGATTTTTATGGCCAACGAGAAACGCCAAGAGCGAAAGTCAAAGAAAGGTCAAAAGAGAGCCTTACCTTCTTTTTTGACGAGAGTTATTTCGTTTCGTGGCACAGTTAATCGATGCATGGCTTCTTGGGTATCAGTCAACGCCTCGTCGTCGAGTCTTCTCCGGAACATCTTTGTGGAAAGAAACAACGTTTTTTTTCCAACCATTAAGAGATCGGCACAGTGGAAGATTTTCGAGAAATCAATTTTTTTTTCCATTATCCGATAGTATTGACCGATTGATCGTAATTAGACTATTTATATGGAAATTCCGCACTCGAAACATTAAACGCGTTTTTCTCGAAATGTCGTTTTTCAAAACGGTAAATATTCTCAGAGGAAGAGGTTTCAAGAGATCGGTCTCAAATTTTGACACAACATTCTTCACGCTATTCTTTATCTTGTCATGGAAGCTTTTTTTCAATCTTCATATTTTTTAACGAAAAACTGTCGAAAAAATAGGCTAAATTGCGAACTTTTTTCAAACTGCCACTATTTTGTCAATTTTAACAACAAAAAGCACAACCTCTATAGCAAGATAGCGGCTTTTATACTGATTAGGAATCTTTTTGCACATTTTTTTCAGATAATATTTACTTCAAAGATAATTGTTTGAAATAATGTTTATCTCAAAAAAATGAAAATGAACGTTTAAACATTTATTTTCTGTTATCCAGGAGTGCTTTGATCTGGCATGAAAAAAATCAGGCTGAGTAGCGTATTTCGAATATCGAAAAAAATCGCGAAACCAACTATTTTCCAACCCGTTACAATGTGTCGATTCCTTAATCCCGAAATTGACAACGCGTTTGATTATTTGAGAATATTCCTTGCCCATTTATTTTCCTCGGCGGGCAATATTTTTTCGCACGATTATCAACTGCGGTATTTTGATTCGATGATCTGTTACTTTTAACGAATGGTCCATACTATTCAGTGAAATCGAAGATTTTTCAATCGAATGGGTTTTGTTGGTAATTGGTTTTGTTTTTCACTGCTATTCAAATCCGCGCACCATTGTTCGTATTTTATCCGTCGACTGGAAAAGCTCGTGGCTTTTCCAATTTCGGCTTTTGTTTCGTAACGCTCCGAACCGTTGTGGCAAATTATATCAGTCCTATCGTTCGAGACCATGTACATATTTTTTTCAGAACGTTCAACGTATACTTCGAGGACTCACTTGAAGTTCGGAGTCTCGTTCCAAAAGCTGCTTCCTGAATTTCTGATTAGCAGTCGTGGCTTCTTTGAGTCGTTCCTCGAGTTCACTGACCGTGGAGTCTCTTCGGGTTTTCGACATTGGCCTTAACGTTGCTCGCGTTCTTTTGTCGATAGCGCCCTGAGGATTTCTTCGCAGTTCGATAAGCTGCAATGTCGTACGAATTAAAGCTCTGTCCCGAAAAATACTCGGGTCGTTGAATTGACTGTCGATTTTATTATTTTTCACTCGTGTGTGCACTTGAAATATATGCGTGGTAAATATTTACAAGTTCCAGCTAGGAAGGGGTCTTTGTTTATAATATTTAAGTCGGGGGACGACAATTTCAACCCTTATTTCAACCCCCAGACGCTTTTTTAAAAACTTTTTTAAAGGTATGGAGGAAACGGGTTTGGTGACATCAAATGTCACCAAACGGTGATAAACAAACCCAAAAAAATTAGAGCAAACATACAGAAAACGTATTTCAAAAATCGAATATTCTTCGGAAATATTTTTTTTCTTAATAAACCCCCCCCCCTCTCATTATAAAATTCATATTTTCATACTGCAGAATAGTCCCGAACACGTGAACATTTTTTTGGAGCCAATTAGAGCTAGAGCCCCATTTGTAAATATTTACCATATGCGTTATATTTGTAATGGACAGCATGCCGAATTTATAGGTGTAGTATCTTCAACATTGATATCTAGAGGTTAGTAGGCGAAAAAAAACATTTTTCGAAATTCGGTGCTGCTTCGTTTTCCGAAATATTACCATATAGGATTCTCGTTCAAAATTTCGTTTCAATTCAGTGTGTCTTTTAAGGAGATAGGCTATTGTGAAAATGACGAACGCTCGTTCGTCGCTTGAGGCAGCTCAAATTGAAGAGGAAGGTCCAACACATGGCGCAGGAATAGCCGATTAAAGGTGAACTTATGATTATACAACGATAGAACCACAAGTGAAACTTTAAACGCGTTTCTCTCGAAACGATATTTTCTGAAACGGTGTACAGGATTTGTCGACATCTAATGAACGAATTAACCCGAAATGAGGTACACCCATTCAGTGTAACAATAGTTTAGTCCTGACGGACGTTTTTTCCCCTAACATTATTCCATTAGTTATTAACCAGAATGTCATTTTCCCACGAAAAATCGAAATGAAAAATTCGATTTTTTTCAATAATTGAAACACGATGACAAAAAAGCTCGGTCAAGTCTTAGCAAATATTGTGTATTTTGAGATAAAACTCGTCATTTTTCGTCTCAGATCAACCGTGTGGCCAAAGTAACGTACAAAGTTGAGCTCCTCACGGTCGAAGGTCCTTCACGATATTATTCGTAACTTCTTCAATTATTAATTTATTTTAACGAAATTTGGCACACAACTTTGGTAATGTACATGCAAATAAATGTCAAGACGATTTAGCAATCGTCGTCCTTATTCCTTCAAAATTAATTTTTTCCAAAATTATCATAAATTATCATAAATTTCCAAAAATTTTTTTCCAAAATTAATTTTTTTACAATGACCTTACAATTTCCAATTACCTTTCCCAAAAAAATTGGGAAAGGTAAAAAATTTGAACATTGACGAGGTGCTTTTTTGAAAACCTTGTTACGACTCGAAATTTCTCCACGTAGAAAATTCGGGCACTCTTTGTACGATAAAAACAGTTGGAAAAATGCGAACCTTTGGCACGAAGACTAGGCACAAAGTGGCTGTGCTGCAAAAAATAATGAAAATCGATAGCATAATGAACATGGTGTCCTGCTTGTCGGCAAGTACGAAGCTGATTGCTGCACCCATGATGCACATTATGACTACGTTGTAGACGCTCATCCCTACGTATTTGCTGTCGTTTAACGCCGGTATACTGACGTGCCTCGTTTCCCAAGCGAGAAAAGCGCCGAATATCTGCAAGGACGGAACGACAAAAACGAATTCCCGATCAATGAGATGCCTTCGCACGTGTGTGCCGTGTTATTTTTTTTTCTCCAGCATAATCTCCCGTACCCACCATTAAAAGACTCTTGTAAGCGTAAATGCATCCCAGATAAACGGTCATTCTATTGCTCTGGCAGTACTCGTTCTCCGGTATCATCATAATATCCTCGCTCGAGGGATGGGGCTGCTCTCATTAACAACGGATCAATTATTCGTTTACTGTTTGTATTCGATAATGAGCGGCAATATCCGGAACCCGTTCCCAACGAAATATACGATATTCTTGATATTCCGGGTTGCCGAGAAATTCCGATATTCGACATATTGTGGGTAGTGTCGAAATGTTCTGTTTGCGCTGATCATTTATGCATATGTGATGTATGCAAATACTTTTTAAACGGTGGGGGGTTTTTTTTTAATGTACGACAAATATTACATAAATGGGTAGCTGTTTGTAGGTATGTTTTTGGGTTATCTTCAATATACGAAATATGACTTACGATATTAACGATGTTGAGTCCCAAATCGCAAATGATAATAAAATTTTGAAAATTTGGTATGTTTTTGTATGAAGTATTTCAGAGGCCGTATAAAAGTTTCACGACAATTAGGAAGCTCGTTATGGAACAATTAACATTCAGAAATTAAATTTTGTCTTATGGAAACTGATGTAACTTTGCAATAAGTTTCTTTTTGACCTCTCAATTTTCTAATATACTGTATACTGTATACTGTATTTCTAATATACTGAACGCAACGGAAACAAAACGAAGTTTATTAATACATTTTTTTTATTTCTTATAAAAATTGTTCTTAACAAAATGTTAATTTCTTAATAACGAGCTTTCTAATCGTCGTGAAATTTTAACACGACCTCTTAAATACTTCATACAAAAACATACCAAATTTTCAGAATTTTCTTATCATTTTTTATTTCAACCCCTAAGGAGGTTGAAGTAATGATGATAGAATTCTGAAAATTTGGTATGTTTTTACATGAAGTATTCGGGAGATCGTGTAAAAATTTCATGACGATTAAGCAGCTATTTATTGAACAATTAACATTAACATGTTTCATAGGGACTCAACATCCTTAAGAATATTTTTTCTACCGTATGAAGTTGCCATCATTGAGCGTGTGTGTGTGCGTGTGTTTTTTTCGAAAAAACCATCTGCTTTTGGTTTTTCGCATGCCACTTATACAAATGATATGAATCGACATTAACTAAGCAACTTTTTTAAGTAATTGGCACGATATGCGTAGTACATTTTTTTTTACACCGCAGGCCATCAAAGTCGGATGTTCGAATTGGTTTGCATGAAAATTCTGCACAAGATTTTTTTTCACACAGTTTCCTTAACATTTAAGGTTAAGACTTTTCTAGATAAAATAAATAACGAAGAGTATTTTTTTCAAACCGGTTAAAAAAAGTTATCATTTGTAGAAATTGCATGCGAAAAACCAAAAGCGGATGATATCTTGAAAACGGTGGGACTTTTGGTGAACTGAAGTTCCAGTATATAGTAGGACATGATCTGACCTATCGACAGTTGCAGGATTATCCATTTGTAACAGTATAATTTGATACTGTTGACTGATATTTAATGCTATCAGCACATCTGGCTGTTTTACGGGCTCATGTAACGTGGGAAAATAAATGTATCGCTTTTTATTGGCTTAAATGATGTATAAACATGTCAAGAATGATATGGTCCGAAGAAAAGTGGTTTTAATCCTTTGAAAGGTTTTTTATTGAAACTATGTTCTTAAAATCGAACGGACTCGTAGCTACTACAATATTTAACTGATTGACTTCAAATTTCAACTCCTTAGATAGATTTTATAGCGATGTACACGCGATTTTTACGATCGATTTACAATTACAGCTGTTATAAAGAAATTGAGGCCGTTTTCTAAGTCGCTGATGCGACGTTGTTTCTTTTTTCAAAATAGTGCCGAATTGGCAAAAATTACTATTTTGTAATAATCGTGTGTACTTCGCTCGCAAAATTCATGAAGATTACGAAAAAAAATACTTTTTCGTTCTAGGTGCTCATGTACGTTTCGCACGAGGCCACTCGTGGAGGGTCTAACAAAAAAAGGCGTTCTCTTTCTACCGCCACTGGGTCGTCATTTTTTATTTTGTTGGAAAATAAAAAATTAATTTTAGTATCTACCGATATGTAAAAAAACCCTCCACACCTCATTTTGATTGCTTTATTAGTATCTTTGAAAAAATCGCAAAAAAGCATTGTTTTCCGCATTGAAATAAGCATTGAAATAAAGGTTGACGCACTATTGCGTCGCACTATTGCCAACGAAGGGGTTAATCAATACTATTTCTTAAGGGCGGGGTAAAGTAATAAACATTTTTTTATTTCATTTTTAAAAAAGTTTTTAAATGAATGCATAATATATCAAGCATATTGTTTTAAAATTTCAAGTCGATCGGAGTAAAATTGACGAAGTTATGAGTATTTCAGCGTTGACAAGTTGACGATTTGCGAATTAGTAGAGCAGAGGAGCAAGCGGCGCACGACAGTAAAGAAGAAAGAGTTTTGCGTAGACAAACGCAGAAAGATGCTCTCGGTCATCTTGATGGAAGCCTTTTGCTCTACGGACCTGGCATCGACGACTTTAAGTGAGTATAAGAAAATTATCGAGTTTTGTTTTGAATTTCTAAAAATTCAAAGACAATTGAAAAATCTGAAAAAATTCATACGTATTCAGAAAAATAAACGAATCACGAAAAAAAATTGGGTTGCGGGGAAATTTGTTGACTAATTTTTTTTTTTCATCATTTTGTTAATAATATTTTGGAATTATTATTATGCAAAATTAATCTTTTAAGTACTTTTAATATGCATGAATTTTCTCAGATTTTTATGCAATCGAGAAGTGTTCTCAAACTTATGTGAAATGAGCGCTAAGCGACCAAACTCTTCTGCGTTTTTCAAACCGTTTTTCTGAGACTTGTCATATTTGAAGTCCGTGTGCACGATAACTCAAAATCTACTGGACCAATCGCTTTGAAATTTTGCACAGTACTTCTTCACATAATTCACCAGGTATTGTCGAGAGCTTTTTTGTTTTTTTTAATAATTACTAATTTTTCAACAACAAATTAACCGATTTTTTTTTAGCGAAAATCGGGGTTTTGGCTCTCAAGTGCTACGAAAAATCGAAAAATCGAAAAAAAAAAATCCTCCCGTCATTACCTCGAGAAACATCTCCTTTAACAAATGCATTTTGATTTTTTTGTTTCAGATGATTCTGTTGCGAGTTATGGTGCACACCGCAAACCAACTTTTTTTCCAGGCGCCTCCGGGGTTTAATTTTCACTCGCTCAATTTTGAATATTTTGCAATGCAAATTTAGGAGAATGTTGTTCAAATGTTACTTTATTATATGTAAATTTTTCATTAAACGAACACTATTCGTTACGCCAAAAAAAATCTTAAAAACATGCCTTTTTTTCGCTGAATTAACTTTACCCCGCCCTTAACATTAATTTAAGCCTGTGTATTTAATCTGACGGAGAGGGGCAGTGGGGGTCAAATAATGCATCAATCAACCCGTCAGAGGCAAACATCTCCAAGTGAACTTACGTAAGGTTCCATTTGTTTGGTTTCCCGATAAAATGGATCTGCTACCTGCCAGGTAGTCATGATCCCCAGATCGATAACCAGCAATACTCCTACGACCATGAACAGCTGATAATCCTTGATAACCTGTCACAGAGAGGCGAACGATACTCGACGGTTGCACGGCATTGCAATAAAGGCAAAAAAACCGGGATCACATTGAACGGGATACTCGTTTCGATTGGGGAAGTTCTTTATTGCATTTTTCTCATTTATACACATTCGGGAATACGGTTTCGTCGCTATATATATGTGTGTGTATATTTCGTTGAGACTCACTTTTTTGTTCAACTTAACGTCCGTGAATATCGAGTGAACCCGCCACGTTTTTGAAAACATGGCCCCGAATGCGAGGGAAAAGCCGGCCATCAATAGCCACGCCCGTGCTGTACAGATGTATGGAAAGGCTGTTACGCTCGACAATTGCGAGTCGAGACCGAGTACGATCACGCTACTATACGTCAGCATACATCCGACGATGATGAGATTATTCAGATGCGGCGATGACATTTTTATGTACCTGAGGGAAATTCGGTATTTTTTCTTTTTTCGTCCACAATGGGTTTACTGTCGTTCAGTGTTATCTGAAGAAAATCAAGCTTTGATCGGCTGCCAATTCACTCGGGGAAGATTATCCTGATGCTGTGTTAGGCTCGTGAAAAAAGGTGATTGCATTAAAAAAAGAGTTCGAGGTATTACGAGTGGGTTCGCGATTATCAGATCGCTTCTTAATTGTTTTAATACTCTGCAGATAAAGCGTACAGGTGTGTGCGGATAAAAACAAAAAAAAGGTTACGGCTATTTAGGATAGATTTTAAAAAATCAGTAAATGAGTAAATGAATAAATGCATAAATGAATAAATGAATGAATGAATGAATGAATAACTGAATAAATGAATAAATGAATAAATGAATAAATGAATAAATGAATAAATGAATAAATGAATAAATGAATAAATGAATAAATGAATAAATGAATAAATGAATAAATGAATAAATGAATAAATGAATAAATGAATAAATGAATAAATGAATAAATGAATAAATGAATAAATGAATAAATGAATAAATGAATAAATGAATAAATGAATAAATGAATAAATGAACAAATGAACAAATGAGTAAATGAATACATGAATAAAATAATAAACAAATGAATGAATAAATAAATGAATAGATAAATAAATCCAAAGGCGAAAGATTTTTCTTGATGGCTTTTCAAAAAGGGGATCAAGCCCGTTATTTTATTGAGTATTATTCGTATTTTGACATTTGATTGATGTAGGAATAAAAATTGTACCGTGGTTCAAAGATTTCGAGGATTATCACAGAATAGAAAAAAATAGCGAATGTTTCAATGAGAATCGTGTACTTGACGTCAGTAATTAGTGCACGATTAGGATATGGGTTCGGCACCAGCAATTGATGAGTCATGGTAACAGGTTATTGTGTGACAATGACAGCCCGAAAATACAAAATCCAAAAAATTCATGCGAAAATAAATCATTTGCAAATCAACAGTCGATAGTGAAAGTATAGCAGAAAATTTGCTATGTTCGAATACATTTCACGGGTTATGTTCACGAGTCGAATTTTCCGTCCAGTCAATCAATGCGGGCAAATATTGGTTGTGTCTCAATGATTTATAGATTGGGAAGCAGCGAATCGAGTGATTCAGCTCATGCAGCATTGTGCTCGATCATATTACGATTTGGTCAATATTGAACGAGGTGTATTCGAGTATTTCCACAGTTGAATACTCTTTTCACGATTGACTGCGCACGTACTACCGTAAGAGAGCCAATCGAAGTGCATATTTTAATCTTCGAACGGAATGAAAGTATAGAGACGGAGGTACGATAGGGAACAAAAGGACGCGGTAAAGCTGGTGAAAGAGGAAGGTAAAAAAGCCTCGCTATCATCGGGATACTTTGAGGGATCTGCACAAGCTTGAAATTTCTGAAATATGACTTTTCCATGGCATAAAGTCGTAACTTTAATTTGCAACTACGATTTCGTGGAAATTCCAAAAATTGATCGAGTTGTGACGATTTTTGTGAAGGGTCAGATCATTTAGTGCGCTAAGGCGAACAGCCCCCTGCCATTTGGCCTTTTTTGCTTTTTTCTCGAAACTGTGTTCTATGGAACGATGTCAGTCGTGGCGCAAAATGTACTCGTCTGATTCGCTTTAAATTCAAATTGTTGATAACGAACGATTGGAGTCGTTTTTACAAGCTTTTATTTACCTTGACTTTCTGTCAGGTACAAAACGAAAAAACGATATTTCACCTCCTACAGTCTTTGTTATTTTTTACAAGCATTCCAAGTTCCTAACACACAAACTCGTAAACTAGTAAACTACTAGCAACAACTAACTAGTAAAATAAATTAAATATTTAAAAGTAGAAAATAATTTGGATGTAAAAAAAATATTTAGAAAACAAGCCTTTCTTTAATGTACTAAAAAGTACAAAATAGTATTTTTTTTACCAAGTCACCTATATGAGACTATAAATAAAAGCTTGGCGCGTTCAAAATTTAGATATATAATTTTTAATTTACATAAATCCGTAAACATATCAACTGTATTTAATTTACTGTAAAACAACCTGAGAATTTTTAAATAAAAATCCTGAAACTGAGTATAAGCGTGGGATAATAATTTATCGAATTACTATTGTCCGAAATTAAATACGGTTAATGAATTACTAATGTGCCAAATTAAATACGTTTAATGAAACTCAATTGATCAATTTTTTAAAACATTTAAAAAGTTGAGCACTGCAAGCGTTTATTCATAGTCGCATATAGGTGATTATATAAAAAAAATTATTTTCTACTTTTCAGAAAATTTAACAAAAGCATGTTTTTTTAAATATTTTTTTTACATATAAATTTTTCAATCTATAATTGAACGTTTTTTTTTCAACAGCTTGACATTTGCGTAATTTTCAAAATTCAAAAAGACCGCTCATACCAAAGTTTTAATACTATGCTAAAAGTAAATTTTTTATTTTTCAATTCACATGAACCTCGTTGGCAGAATCACCTGCATCGATTGGCTTTGCACCAACGACAGCACTTTGCTTAAATAACAATAACTGCATGGTTTTTTAAAATTTTTCACTAAAAAAAGGCTCAAGCTCGGCAAGACTGTGCATTAAATGTGCGTAAAATCCCGACCTCGTCATCCCAACAATTTCATCGGAAAAAAAACCATTAAAAATGGACTTTCTTTTTGAGCCCCGAGCTTACGCAGACCCGTTGATGGAAAAGCCAATGGGTGTGCCTGTATACGCTCGAACGAAATGAAATTTACCTCTGATTTCTGTATCTGATGTTAATGGCGAGAAAAACCGATGCAATGACGATGCCGGCGCTCGATGCCGTCACGAGAAGCGAATAAATCGTGATGTTTACCGTGGAGTGTTCAATCACGTGAACGGTACGGTCCTTGGGGGGTGATCGGCCACGCCAGCTCATTGGTTGACCTCTGCTCAGGTCCAGCGTACCCGTGACACCGTCGTATTCACCCACTTTGACCTCGCTCCCGCCTGAAATCGATCATATACCGCTATTCACATTCACGCATCGACTCACCAACGCACTTGCATACCGTGCTGCGTTCTCTCTCTCTCTCTCTCGCACGCACGCACGCACGCACGCACGCACGCACGCACGCACGCGCGCACGCACGCACGCACGCACGCACGCGCGCACGCACGCACGCGCGCACGCACGCACGCACGCACGCACGCGCGCACGCACGCACGCACGCACGCACGCACGCACGCACGCACGCGCGCACGCACGCACGCACCGCACGCACGCACGCACGCACGCACGCACGCACGCACGCACGCACGCACGCACGCACGCACGCACGCACCGCACGCACGCACGCACGCACGAACGCACGCACCGCACGCACGCACGCACGCACGCACGCACGCACCGCACGCACGCACGCACGCACGCACGCACGCACGCACGCACCGCACACACCTACGCACGCACCGCACGCACGCACGCGCGCACGAACGCACGCACCGCACGCACGCACGCACCGCACGCACGCACGCACGCACGAACGCACGCACCGCACGCACGCACGCACGCACGCACGCACGCACGCACGCACGCACGCACGGACGCACGCACACACGCACGCACCGCACGCACGCACGCACGCACCGCACGCACGCACGTACGCACGCACCGCACGTACGCACGCACGCACGCACCGCACGCACGCACGCACGCACGCACGCACCGCACGCACGCATGCACCGCACCCACGCACGCACGTACGCACGCACCGCACGCACGCACGCACGCACGCACCGTACGCACGACGCACGTACGCACGCACCGGACGCACGCACGCACGCACGCACCGCACGCACGACGCACGCACGCACGCACGCAGGCACGCACCGCACGCACGCACCGCACGCACGCACGCACCGCACGCACGCACGCGCCGCACGCACGCACGCACGCACGCACGCACGCACGCACGCACGCACGCACGCACGCACTCTCTCTCTCTCTCTCTCTCTCTCTCTCTCTCTCTCTCTCTCTCTTCTGTCGCTGTCTTCGTTCCCCAATCTCTGAACATTCCGCAAAGAACAAAAACACTTACTTTGAAACTGTTTCAGGAGGATGTAGGCCTTTCTCTCATTGTCGTAGAAACGAACCGGGCCCTGGAAAGTAAAAATCGCACTAATCACGTTACCAGCGCGATTGGGATGACGAAAAAATTAAATGACAGCTGGGTCGAAAAGTGAATAAAATATTTCATAACAGCTGATCAAATTAATTTTGTATGCTGTATGAATAAGAGAAGAACATAAAAAAAACAAGAACGATGCAACTTAACAGATAACGATTTAATTATTTTCATGGAAAAAATGAATAGGTTGCGATTGTACGAAGAATCATTGCGGTGATTTTCTTTAAATATATGTAATGTATACATGAAAATATGTTACGTACACTGGAGGAATTAATGCTGGACATTTTAAATAGAAATTACCTTTTTTTATATTAACGCAGAAAATGTATATTCAGCCACCCCGAAATGATACATTAATGTTTTTATTTTGATCCGTAATGCCTTTATTTGGTATTTGCCTTGATAAGCCTACTTTATTAAATCATTATTATTAACTAATTTAATTAATTAATGTGCAGAAATGATCTTTTTTCGATGAGTTATTTGAGAAAAGCGTTATGTGCAAATACTTTTTTACCCACTGCGTATACAGAAGTCCTGCTGTCAACGGATAATCCTGCAACTTTCGATAGGTCAGATCATTTTCTACTATATTCTGCAATTTCAGTTTAGTAAAAGTCCCACGGATTTCGAGATTTTGGGCTTTATGTTATTTCTCGAAAAAAATCATCTGCTTTTGGGTTTTTCGCATGCCACTTCTGCAAATGACACGAATCGACAATAACTGACAAGGAACATCAGGTGACACCCTTCGATTTTGTTGAAATTTGAATATGTTATAAAGCACTGAAAAGTAAGCGATACGTGTTTTTTTATCGGCGGAAAAACGGTTTTAAGGGGCAAAACTACCCCTCGAAAAAGGCAACTCTAGGGTGGTTCACCCCTTAATTTTTTTTGCAATGTCACTATAGTGGATTTTATATTGCTTCGGATTAGAAGAATTTCCGTTTTTGTTTCATTAAAATCGGTGGACTCCTTGTGTGTAAAACTACTATATTACCCCTAGAGATGCCTTTTTTGGAGGGGCGATTTCACCCCTTAAAACCGTTTTTCGCGCCGATAAAAAAATACGTACCGCTTACTTTTCGGTGCTTTATAACATATCCAAATTTCAACAAAATCGAAGGGTGTCACTCGAGGAATGTTCCTTGTAAGCAACTTTTTAAAGTAATTGGCATGATATGCGTAGTACATTTTTTTCACGCCACAGGCTATGAAAGTCAGATGTTCGAATTGGTATCGATAAGTCTTCCTAAATATTTAGGGTTAAAATGAAGACTTTTGTAGATGAAACAAATAACCATGAGTATTTTTTAAAAAACTGGGTCATAGAAAGTTATCATTTGTAGAAATGGCATGCGAAAAATCAAAAGCAAACGATTTTTATCTCGACAACCGTGGGATTTTTACGAAATTGAAATTTCAGCATATAGTAGGCTATGACCCATCGACAGTTGCACGATTACCCATTTATAACAGGACACCCTATGTGTGTGTGTGCGGGGGGGGGTTATATATATATATATATATATATATATATATATATATATATATATATATATATATATATATATTATATATAACATTTATATATATATATATATATAACCCCCCCTTCATATATCAGAAATTGAACTATTTTACGTGTATGTATATATATATATACATACACGTAAAATAGTTCAATTTCTTATTATTTTATTCTTCCTGTACCGTCTCGAATTGCCCTGACGATTTCCCTACTCTTTCTTTCATTGCCTCACTCCATTACACCCTTCCGCTACAAGTATAAAAATAACCCATACGTGAATATGTAAAGAATATCCGCCCGATCATAAAAAATAATGCCCTGTAAAAATGAACTATTCTTCCTGTACGAAATTGCCTGGCACGTTTCGTGAAATAAATGGAGCGTGCTTTGACGACTGAATTCCGTATACATTATGCATACGCTTTTCATTACACACACACACACACACACACACACACATGCATATATATGTGCGTTTTTATGAGGGTGATGTCGAATCGAATACTCGTGGTCACGAATGAATTATCGATGCGAGTGGATGGAGGAGGATGTACAATAAGACGGATGAAAAGAAAGGAAGAAAGAAAAAAACACAACAACTTACGGTAACACCCTCGAAGCTCGTATTTCTGAGTGCTTCCAAAAAGAGTTTCTCCCATAGAGGATCTCGATACTTGAAATCGGCGACGGTCTGGTTTCTTCGAAAATGGCGTATCCTCCTTGCGACGTGCTGTATCGCGAGTGCGACCGCCCATATACCGTCGTACGTGTATCCATGAAACCTCGAGTACTCGGTGCCCCTCATAGCGTCGTACTCGACCTGATACTCGTCCGGTGTCTGTGCCACATGTACAATCGAATCAAATAGACATGGCGCGACAATCGTCCGAGATGCGAATCGCATTGTGCATTGCAGTCGCGTTTAAATTGAAATATATATATATATATATATATATATATATATATATATATATATATTATTAAAAAGCAGAAAAATAAACCGAAAACGAATCTAGGTTGTGCCGAGACATTTGTAAAGCCTTCTTCACGTCCCCCATCGGCACTGAATGAATTTTCGTCTCGCGGAATTTTCACGTTCTTTAATTTGTTTCAAACGTGGCTTTTCAAAAAGTGCCAAAGGGCATGCACACGTGTATGATGAAAAATAATTCGCGGATGCGACAAAATTGTGAAATATTTCGTTTTCTTTTAAATACACATTTTTTTTCGACTCCATTCGAGCATATGGAAAACTTTTTTTCGTCATCCAGTATAGTCGATACTTCGGAAAAGGGGATATTTCCTTTCCGAGGATGTTTCCGAACTTTCGGTCCGACATTTACTACCCGGTGGATTGCGGTGCTCGGTCAATTTCAAAATGACAACAACTTTCCTCTCTCGGGATACACGAGTGAAAGAAAAAAAAAAGAACGGGAGACAGAACCGCATTTACGCCGGTAGTAAGAGGCAAAGAAGGGCGGGGGGTAGGATGCGGGGGATGATGCCGAGAGGGAGGACCGCTTTGCCGCACGAACAATGGTCCAATTCAACTTCTGTGAGTGAGGACGAGAGCAGCCCGGCAAGACTCTCTCCTCGACGCTCTCGTTGAAGGAAAAAGTTTCATCGAGCCTCGGGGGAAGTGTCTAAAAGTCGAATGTTGAAAGTAGGATGCTCAAGCAGAAATCTGATACTCGGGCTACAACAGAGACCCTCGACAACGTCTTTTTCCTCTCGGCGGTCACCCTACAGTTTTTATGCATACGTATATGTATAAATAATCGATAAATATGCATAAAACTTTGTACGTTATAGCCGAAGACTTATCAATTGTTTTTCACTGTCTTGTGCAATTGCGCAAGTATTTATACACAAGTGTGTGGGTGTATACTTACTAACAAGGAACATCACTTGAGACCCCGCCTTCAATTTTGTTGAAACTTATATATTTGATAAAACATTGAAATCTATCAGGAACGTATTTTTTTTGACCGGCGGATAAACGGTTTCACGAGGGGAAACCACCCCTTAAAGAAAGACGGGTCAGCCCTTAATTAATTCTTTTTTCAACACTTCTATAGCGGATTTTTCATCGCCTTGCATTTGAAGAATTTCGTTACATTCAAATCGGTGATCTGCTTGAGGGCGAAACTGAAAAATCACCCCTCGACACGGGGGTGATTTTTCTTTGAGGGGTCGTTTCACCCCTTAAAACCGTTTTTCCGCCGAAAAAAAAAATATACGTGTCTAATAGTTAGATTTATCACACAAACGAGTTTCAACAAAATCGAAGGCGGACAATTTAGTGATGTTACTTGTAGGTGCTTATATATTAAAAAAATACACTACCAGCTCTTTATATATATATCTGTATACAATAATATATAATATGTAATCAAATAATAACGATAACAATGTTAATGATAATGATAATAATGAATGATAATGATGATGATAACGATAATTACACGATAATGATAATAATATTATAATAATAATCAATAAAAGGGTGTAGTTCCGAAAAGGACATACCTCCGATTCATGTGGAATTTCGGGTACCCATGGCTTTGATTCACTGATCATGAACATGATAGTGAAAATACCCGCAAATTTGATTTTCAATGTCAAACTCACAAAAACTTTTTTTTTTTGTTTTTCTACTTTATTTTAACAAATGTTGATTTTAGAGAAAAATGTTTTGTACAAAAGTTGTAGCCTATAAAAAATGAATCTTCTATGTTCTATACCGTTTTTGTCTCAAGCCATTCTGTTTCGAGAAAAACGGAATAATGCTCTAATAAGTATATTTTACTAAACTCCATTAGCTTCGATATTATTTACTTACGCACTTTACCGCGGGAAGGTTGGACTTTGTTCGGGTTTGTTTGTTATGTTGCGTGTTGTTTGGGTTTGTTCGTTATGTTGCCTTTTTTTGGATTTGTTTCCGTTTGTTTGTTGTGTTGTGTCTTCTGTGCTGTTTGTTGTTCAGGTGTGCGTAAAGTATTAAAGATGAAATTGTAACCCGCCCGCGGTAAATAGCGTAAGTAAATATAGTAATATCGAAATTAATGGTGTTTAGGAAAATGTACTTTTTGGATCATTATCCCATTTTTCTCGAAACACATTGGTTTGAGACAAAACTTGTATAGAACATAAAAGAACAATCGCTTTACACGCTACAACTTTTGTGGGAAATATTTTCCTCTAGGATCAACATTTATTTCAAGAAAATAGAGAAACATTTTACAAAATCGGTTTTTGGGAGTTTTGACCTTGAAAATCGAATTTGCGGGTATTTTCACTTTCATATTCGTGATGATCGAGTGAAAATGCATGGGTACACAACATTCCCAATTAATCGGCGGTACGTTCTTTTAGGCGGCACTTTATCCCAAGAAAAATATAAAATCGATGTTCCGGTAGCAAAGAAGAGTCTGACCTCCCGGAATAGCTGAATTGTTCCTAGTGCAAACTGGGGAAAAGCGTTGTCCACAGCAATATATAAGAGGTATTCCACGTGAATCCGGCGGACTTTTTCCCTGACCCCCGCCAATTCGATTTATTTATTTTTTTTATCTGATTTCGTTGGCTCTAAAAGACACCCTGCTTTTTTTTACATTTTTCGAAACAAGGCTTAGTAAAAATAAAAAATATCGAAAAAAACGCCCCGATTTAAAAATCTGAAAAAAATCCCCAAAAATGCGTGATTACGTGTAAACATTTTCAAGCTATCACCCGCAGTGGAAGTATGATTTTTTCTTTGCTGAACACGAGTTCAATTGAAATTAATACCAGAACTTTTTGACTGCTAACTGGTCAAGGTCGATGATTGTAATTCGGTTATTCAAAAATGGTCAAAAAAATTCACTGTGGGTATTAAAATATTTAAGTATCCGCCCGAAGTAAGCGGTTCTTGAATTTTTCGGATCTTTTAAAATGTTAATCGCTCAGAAAGCACAGAAAAAAATCATACTCCCTCTGCGGGTGATAGCTTGAAAATGTTTACATATAACCACGCATTTTTGGGAATTGTTTCAGATTGTTTAATCGGGGCGTTTTTTATTTAATTTTTTTTTTTTTTTGAATAAGGCTTTTTTGGAAAAGAGTTTAAAAAAATTCCACCGGATTCACGTGGAATACCTCATATATAATATATATATATATATACATATATATATATTTATTTCGTCAACCCTGAGCGCGTAAAATCGCGGCTTGACCTTGGCCATTAACGTCTGAGCGAAAACGTAATATCCACGGTGGCAAAGCCATGTTGTGCATCTGGTGGGATACGGGGGGATCAGTGTTGTACGAGCTCTTGAAACCCAAGGAAATGGTCACTGCCGAACGTCATCGACAGCAGCTGGAGCGTTTAAACGATAAATTAATTGAAAAGGCGTCCGGTAGGATCGAATCGCCGAAAGGCGATTCTGCTGCACAACGTTTGGTCTAGCGTTGCATTGGCGGTGCAAAAACGGTGATGGAACTGGAATGGGAGGTCCTCCCTCACACATCGTATTCTCCGGACCTCGCCCCCAAGTGATTATCAGTTTTTCCGGTCGACGCAACACGCCTTGGAAGATACGCTTTTCCGTAATAACGAGGAAGTCCAAAAATTGGTAGATCAGTGGATAACGTCCAAGATAGGGCATTCTTCCAATGTGGGCGTCAGCTTTTGTCAAAGAGGTGGGACAAAGAGGGAACATCCGAGGGAAATATCTTGATTGATGTAATCCACCAAGTATCTACAATATACGTGCTCCCTACGTTGACCCACTGAGTCATTTTGACCCGCACGTATTTGAAATAAAATCTCCACTTTCCCGAAATTGTAAGTTTTCGATAATTTTTGACACTTCAATTTTAGACTTTCCGTATTTTAATTATGCCCACATATTAAAGAATGTTAAAGTGTAACCCTCATTTTTTTTAACTCTAAGCGACCAAAGTGTTGATAATGGCAGGTGGACCATCTATCTGGGTCAAATGGACCGAGTGTGTCAAAATCGTGGCCAAATGTAAGTGTGTTGACGAAGACCTCACATACAATTGAAAAATGTATCGTTTTTTTAATTCCCTCAAATGGTGTATAAACATTTCAAGAACGATATGGTTGATATGTACAAACATCCCAAAAATTATATGGTCCAAAGAAAAGGGACTGTAAACCATAAACACGTTTTTCAAACGATTTTATCAAGATCGAACGGACTCGTAGCTTCTACAATATTCAACCGATCGACTCAAAGTTTCAACTGTAGCTTGTCAGAACTTTCTAGCGAAGTACGCACGATTTTTACGATCGCTTGACAATTACCGTTTTTATAAACAAATTACAGCAGTTTTTTAGTCGAAAAAGCGACGTGTTTTTTCTTCAAAAGTGTGCCCAATTTGCAAGAGTTAATATTTCGTAATAATCGTGTGTACTTCGCTAGCAAAACTCACGTAGATTACGAAAAAAAAAAATTTGCCCGGGTGCTCATGTGCGTCATCACCGAGTCATCCCCCGGAGGGCCTAAGAAAGTCCGTCTGTTTCAACCGACCACTGGGCCGCCATTGCCTACTTTTTTTCAAATTAAAAAATTGGTTTCAGTACCTACAGATATGTAAAACAATCTCTCCAAATCTCATTCTGATTGCTTCGGGTATTAGTATTTTCACGACAAAACTCCCAAAAAGCCTTATTTTTCGAGCCTCGAAAACCGAAAAAATATAGTTGGTATGAATGTAACCACCTGGTTTATAATCCATGATTGTTTGTGTCCTCAAAAAAATCACATTTCGAGTTTTCTTTCGTCCAACAAAGTTCTTTTCCAAAGTGTACAAATCCAACCGAATAATCTCGAGTTGAAAAAAAGCCATTTCACATATTGTTTTGAGCACTGAGAATTCCAACTAGAATTCTCCCCTTCGAAGTTTCTCCCCTTCGAAGTTCTTATTTTCCCAGCCGTTACGATACAATTTGCGATTTGCATATAGCGATCGGTATAGAGTTTGGCCGACATTGTACGACGATGATATCCAGTGGCGGGGGGCGGGGGTTGAAAAGAACGAAGAAAAAAGAAAACTGCTGAAATGAATAAAAGATCGAATCGTCGAGTGGTCAATACGAGGCAGCTTTCCAGAGGTTTTAAGACTCTGTATTCGACCGGATGTATGGAGTACGCGTTGGGGCTGGGAGGAGGAGGTGCCGGGGGTTGGTAGCTCTCCCGTTGAATACACATCTCCAGGTCCAATGTCTGTGTTACGTATGTATATAAACAGCTGGTAATGCGGGACGTACTTCTCTATCAGGGGTTTACTCACGATTCCGGAAACGGTGATCTGCTGCTCGGTCGACAGCGGAAGTAGGTCAGTCAAGATGGCAGCCTGAAGGGCCTCGGCGAGCTCGGAGGGTGCGCAACCACCGCCCGGTTGTAGCCACCACTTTTCGGTGTAAGTGCCCATTATCACCCACTGGTACTTTCTCCCGTACATACCGAATCTTCGTCCAACCAGAAAAACAAAGAGTTTGATGACCGGAGAGCGAGAAACAGGAAGAGAAAAATGCAACTTTGCAAAAGGGATGGCATTTTTCAGGGTTTGTGCTTCTTTTTGACGTTAAAGCAATTATAGAGCGGCGAAACATTTGTAGGAAATAATTGACGCGAAGTATCGTAATGCAGGTATATTACTTGTAGGCCTCGCAGAATATTCGTCTGGCCCAGGCCTCGTTGAAATTTCCTAGAATTATCCTAACGTCCTTTTCCTTGAGCTTCTCGAGGGCAGACGTGACTTCCGTCGCGAAGCTCTGAGTCTCCACCACTTCCATCCTGTTGTCGTCGAGATCAGCGACCAGCCTGTTGTGTGCCTAATTAATATCACACGGATGCCCTTAATTAATATATTATACACGCTTCCGACGTACCCCGTTCGTCCACTTCTCTGCCATAAATATTCACTCGCAATTTCATCCCTTTTCATCGCTTACCCCCCGTTAATTCATCCACGAATCGTGCTCTCCAATTTTGTTTTCTCAACAACTGTCTCTAAGTGCTCGCAGGAAGCACCCCTTTCCGGTCTGGTTTTTACGTCGGATATATAAAGTATGGAAAATGAAATGTACGCCTTTGCCGCGTATTGCTGAACTAACTTGATGGAAAAACCACAGGCAATTAGAGAGCACCTGCCATACACATACATACACGCACACACGCATGTAGGGGGACAATTATAAGGTCATATGTTTTCTGAGGGTCTTGCACGGAGATTTTACGACCGAGAATAATGTGATATTCAAGGACTTACATTTAGTTGACATTTTTTTAAATATCGTTTTTTGGTTTTCGATGGATTCTTAAGGGGTTACCCCCACTTGCGATTTTGGAAAAATCGATTTTTTTATTGCATTTTTTTGAAGTATAAGTATCTGAGAATATGTCCTGAAAATTTCAAGTCGATCCGAACAAAATTGACTGAGATATGAGCGTTGAAAGAGAAGAATCCGTGAATTGAAGAACTGAAATTGAAACTTTCAACGCGTTTTTCTCACAATGGCATTTCTGAAGTCGGTGACCAAGATTACTCGAACACTAATGAACCGATCTTCTTGAAACTTTGCAGGCTTATTTAATACATAAAAATGTAGTCTTTAATCGTTCGATTTTTTTTTTCGAAAAAAATGGCCGTTTAATAGCCAAAAAACGGCCGTTTTTTTTCGTTAAAATCGAACCATTAACTTTGACTGTCCGCCATTTTGTGAAAAATGAATATTTTTTAAAATCCTTCGATTAAAGACTAGTTTATACTTATATTTGACTAAATCCATCCGCATTTTTTTTTCAGATGATCCACTTCGCCGCAATGTTGGTCACCGCAAACCGTGTATATAAAAACATTATTTCATTGACGGCCATTTGCTACTAAACAATGTAACATTTTTCAATAAAAAAATTACTGAAAGTTCTTCAAGATGTGTTCTTTAAGATGGTATATTGATCGTTTAAAAAAGTTTTGTAGTTTCCTTCAAAAAAATTCATGAAAAAGGCCTTTTTTCCGCTACAAGTGGGGGTAACACGTTAAAAAATAATATTTTGAAAATACTCTCGGAAAGTTCCGAGTCGATCCGTTTAAAATTCGGGGAATTTTGGGCGTTTATAGGTTCCGCGAACCAGCGCACTTTAAAGGCGGATTTCTCATGATTACTTTCCCACAGTGACCACGGAATCTAAAAAATCACTGCAATGTTGAACTTCAAATTTTATAAGATTCTCTTACATATTGAAAAGCAGTGCTCGAAGGAAGAATTTCTTTTTTTTTGATACAAAGTTTTTTTTTTAGCAACGACAATGGAGCGTTTTTTAAAACTCAAAATGGATACTTTTACTTTGGACTGCGGCCATTTTTTCAAAGATCAATGTTTTATTAAGTTCAAGCATTAGATAATTTCATGCAGAAACTAAATGCGCTTGGTTTTTCGGTTACGGATGATTTGTTTCCGAGCTGCGCAGTGGTCATTGCGAAAGACCTTTTTCAAACAGCGGTCTATTGGACCATGCGTCTACCACATTTGTAAAGATTTTTCAATACATAGATTGTAGAAGATTTTTGTAACCATATTCTTTATAAGGACGAAAAATCCATTTTTCTCCGGCCACGAGCTAGGTGTAACCTATGAATGGTTTTTCAAGTCCTGTTCGAAAAAACATACAGCGTATTTTTGTGGTGAGTAGTATTTGCCACAAAAAGAGTGCTCTTGGAAAAAAACAATTCCATTACGAGTTCAGGAGAATTAAAAAAATTACATTCCGAAGAGGAAGCACATAAAAAAACTTTTTCTAATGGAATTAAATTCCATTCATCTACTCTAAAAGGCATCTGTGATCATCTTTTTCGCATTTGCCTTTTCGTAGTCGAAATTTAATTATCTTTATTCAACTGTGCCCAAAATGGAATTTTGATTTTTCTCCACAATGCTCAATTTGTTCTGGCAAATGCAACTCATCACAATGATACGGTATATCTTTTTTCGAAGAGGACTCGAAAAATCACTGAAAAATCATATTTTTCGCGGTCGTAAAATCTCCGCACAATACCCTTAACATTCTATCGACACACGAATCTCCGGTCACTATTGACACGCCGGTTCAATTTGGCACAGATAGTAGCAGTCTATCGACCTGCCATTAGCAAACCTTCGGTCGATTTGAATGTTTTTTTTTTCGTAAAAAATACACTTTTTCACACCTCTCAATGTCTCTGCTTAATAAAAATTCGGAAAATATGAAAGTCAGATGTAAAAAGTAATTTGAAATTTTCAATTTAAAAAAAGTGAGCTTTTTCTTTAAGGCCTTAGGCCACAGTAACGGGTATAAGATCATGTGCGAATTTAACAATTTTTTTTCGTATGAAAAAGTGATTCACTCATAAAATTGATTACAGATCTATTTAGTATGAATATTCAGCTGTTAGAAAATATATTTTTTTTTCGATGTACAAAATGGCCGACTACTAATATTTGCTTTCGTTATCTTTTTATAGGGGCTCCGTGGCGTGACATTTGGCATCCACAATTTTTTACCTAGAACAAAAAACAAAAATTCTCGTCAATCTACATTAGAATACCTAGACAAGTACGTACGGAATTTAAAAAATATTGTTCTATTCAAAAGTTGTAGGTATTCGAACTTAAGAAATAAATTTTCAGTGAAAAATGTCGTTATAATGCTCATAAACTGCTCATAAAATGAACATTTTTCGATTAATCAGAAATTCCGTACGTACTTCTCCGCGAAATGCAATTAGGAACATAACTTTCAAATTTGAAGTAAATTAAGTGAAAATTGTTGAAGTTATTTGTCACGACAATTCTAAAAAAGCTGGTTCGAGAAGTTTCAAGTAGTCGACCATTTTGTAAATCGAAAAAAAGATATATTTTCTAACAGCTTGATATTCACACTAAATAGATGTGTAATTAATTTTATGAGTGAATCACTTTTTCATACGAAAAAAATTGTTAAATTCGCACATGATTTTGTATCCGTTGCACTGTGGGCTAAGGCCTTAAAATCCGTCCGGATTAAAATGACCCGGTGTATCAACGGAAGGTAAAAAAAAACACATGGCCGCCTCATCATTGTCAGCCTGTATATATGCCGAAAGAAGCACGCGATTCGACAATTTGTTCTTGCAACGCAATTTTAATTAAATTTCCGCCCCGTCGTATGCGCGAGGAAGGTCGAAAGAGATTCCGGATGTGCGACTGCTTCTCTCGCGGTGGCGCGCATAGGGGTCGCCTTTAATGGATCATATAATGTATTCGATGATGAGAGTGCTGGGCGACGTCTGCACGTAATACCATCGTGTGTACACGATGCGCAAGAGCTCGCATAAGCAAAGTACAGACGATGAAAAGGGCTGGCGAGGTTACGAGGAGGAATGACGCTGGCGTGTACACACCCCCGTAGCTCCTGTTCGCCTTTTCAACGTACGCTTTTCGTGTATTAACGTTTTGCAAACGTATATGTGTGTGTGTGTATGTGTATGTGTATGTGTGTGTGTGTGTGTGTGTGTGTGTGTGTGTGTGTGTGTGTGTGTGTGTGTGTGTGTGTGTGTGTGTTTGTGTGTGTGTGTGTGTGTGTGTGTGTGTGTGTGTGTGTGTGTGTGTGTGTGTGTGTGTGTGTGTGTGTGTGTGTGTGTGTGTGTGTGTGTGTGTGTGTGTGTGTGTGTGTGTGTGTGTGTGTGTGTGTGTGTGTGTGTGTGTGTGTGTGTGTGTGTGTGTGTGTGTGTGTGTGTGTGTGTGTGTGTGTGTGTGTGTGTGTGTGTGTGTGTGTGTGTGTGTGTGTGTGTGTGTGTGTGTGTGTGTGTGTGTGTGTGTGTGTGTGTGTGTGTGTGTGTGTGTGTGTGTGTGTGTGTGTGTGTGTGTGTGTGTGTGTGTGTGTGTGTGTGTGTGTGTGTGTGTGTGTGTGTGTGTGTGTGTGTGTGTGTGTGTGTGTGTGTGTGTGTGTGTGTGTGTGTGTGTGTGTGTGTGTGTGTGTGTGTGTGTGTGTGTGTGTGTGTGTGTGTGTGTGTGTGTGTGTGTGTGTGTGTGTGTGTGTGTGTGTGTGTGTGTGTGTGTGTGTGTGTGTGTGTGTGTGTGCGCGTGTGTGCGTGCATATGGCATGTACACGCACTCTCCCTTATTTCAACTCAAGAGATATAGGGAATGGCAACGAGGCGCGTCTGTATAAACGCTACGTACACTCGTCGTCGTCTTCATCGTCTCTTCTTGCTCTGGAAATAATCGTCTCTTGCTATCCGTCAGCCTGTGAATTATTTTATTACGAAAGGATATACGATCCTCCCGCTATTAGTCGGGCAATCAATAATCGATAACCCTAAGCAATAAAACGCGAGCCCGTTGAAATACGTATCGAGAAAGAGTGCAAAATTCACCGTGCACCAAGTGTCCATTATTTTTTTATTGGTAATGGGTATTAAACGATGAGCTTTAAATTTAACCAAAGTTGCAGAAGCTAATTTAACTTTTTTAAGAGGGCGTAAAAGAGTTTTTAGTGGCTGCCAGTTTGTGGTTCAATTTATTATGTAGTAATTTCATCCTCTTGTGCGTTTAAAAGATTCTGAAAAGTACTTGATCAGTTTGAACGTTCATTTGAAAGATTGTGACAACGGCGAGAATCGTACGAAAAATGCGTGTAAGGGTAAACGATATTTTGAACCTCTATGTAGTTGGCTATTCTTGTTTTGAGGAAAGTATTCAGATTCGGTTTTAAAGGAATTTTTTATTTTGGGGACAGAACGATCCTCGAAATGATCTTTGTGTAAGTACTATATGGCGGTAATCTGCTATACGAGGACGGTTCTTGACAACGAATTCTTCAAAAGCATGTGTGTGTCTATAATTTTATATATTTATATATTAATTTATAATATAATATAAAATATAGATATGAATACATAAATTTTCTATATATATATATATATATATATATATATATATATCTATTTTATATTATATATATTTCTTTTTTTTTATCTTATTATTTTATTTTATTATATTATATATATATAATTTACATAACAGTCGATAATCACTTAAATGAAACTGGCTTTGATTATACGTTCATGTTCACATTAATATCAAATTCTTGCAATACCTTAAAAAATAATCAACCAATTTTGCTATCATTGAACTTTACCTCCGGTAGGTATTCGATTAAATAAGCCTAGTTAATAAAAATAAATAAAATAGTTTTCTACTTTTCTTCTGCAAAGTGGCTCAACACTTTTTGTGTTGAATTATTCTTTAGTTGGATTATTTTTAACAATGTCATTTTCTATGTTCAGCAGTGACATATGGGAGAATCGTTGCTGGAGCATTGTGCTTCTAAGCCACGGTTTTATCCGCATCACGTCGGAAAAATTCTCTCTCAGCCGGCGAAGCTTACTGGAATTACTGCTTGGAAAAGTTTATATAAGTAAGGGCAGTACTTCTTTTTAATATGCTTTCTTCAATTTTCATAATCTATGTGATCATTTTTTATTTGAAGTGTGTTTTTCATGACCATTTTCAACTTCTAAGGCTGACCTATCAATTATCAAGATTTAAAAATAATTATTTACGGAATCCTCTGAAATCGGTTCGCATGAACGAATGGTAGATTCTCAAATCGGCGTTTGGGATTTACAATGACATTATCTCTACCACTTGGCAGTCAATGTTAATCTTCCAGTATTCTTCTGGCTGTCTATCGACCGACAAACCTAATGTATTGCTTTCGCCCACTGTTGACTCAATTGTGAAGTTTGAATATCCAGCCAATTATGACGTTGAAATTTGAGTCGTCGGAATGCAACCATTTTTCTTTAACTCTTCATTTCATTATGTTTATCATTATCCTACGGCTTTTTTCGCAAATTAGCATCGCAAATCTCTAACAACAGTCCATCAAAGCGTTTGAGTAATTTTCACAAGCTAAATCGGCCACAAAATACTTTTAACAATTAAAAAGTATTTATTTTCGTTGCCCTCCAACAATGCAAAATCCAGCGTCAGCATTTCAGCATTTAATTTACATAACGAAATAGCTACTTTGCATACAAATTACGAAATTACAACGTAGGAAATAGTTCAAGTTTCATTAAGTTCTTTTTTATACCTGCTCGTCTAAAACTTGAATGAAATTAATCATAGATTCGATTATCCGGGGTCTCCCCCCTTATTACATTCCCCATACTCCACTTCCTCATCGCGAATAAAATCAACCAATAATTTGAAATGCATTATTTTGGTTCTTTTTTGTCCTCGGGGGCATCGGGGTGGGGCCGTGCCCACCCCCCTCCTGGCTGAGCCAACTGATATACAAACGAAAAAATAGTCGAACTATGGAATGTGAAAATGGATTCGACGTATCCATCTGGATTGGCACCCATAGCCCAAACCCGATACTGCTTTCGATGCTTTATTCGTTCTCCAATTGACGTCCGCATGAATCTATACACGGAGAGAATTAAAAAGTAATTTTTGTGGTGAATTTCACGGTAAAAATTACCGTGATATATTTCAATGTGGTGACAAGTGAGAAAAACATAATAATTCGTATGCGTCAAGTTTTTTTTAACTCACGTTACAGAAAATTTCAAATACGTAGTTCAAATTTTACTATACAAGAAGGGTAAAAATTGGAGACAGTAAAATTTAGCATGTATGTTCGAAAATTTACCTACTGTCGGTTAAAAATTACCAACCGCGCCGTACGTTATTTTTACGGTGCTGCACAGTAAAATTTACCTGCGTCAACCTCGGAAGAAAAATTCCCTATAAGTGAGTCAGAGATGTGTGCGCCCGTGTAGATGACAAGATAGTCTTTGAGGATTCGGCTTCGATCCGGCCAGTGAAGGTTATTCCAAAGTCAACAGTGGAATTAGAAGATGTTTACGTTTCGGCCCTCTGGTTCGGGTCCTCTTCAGAAATTTTATTTTCCTGTATATAATATGATACACATTTTGTCATAATAATGTTTGTTTTGTCATAATAATGTAAAGATTGTAAAGAAATGTAAATTGTAATGTAAAGAATGTAAAGAAATTTTATTTTTCTGTATATAATATGATACACATTTTGTCATAATAATGTTTGTTTTGTCATAATAATGTAAAAACATTATTATGACAAAATGTGTATCATATTATATACAGAAAAATAAAATTTCTGAAGAGGACCCGAACCAGAGGGCCGAAACGTAAACATCTTCTAATTCCACTGTTGACTTTGGAATAACCTTCACTGGCTGGATCGAAGCCGAATCCTCAAAAACAATTCCCTATAAGGCTGGTAAAATTTAAATTCTTCGATTGAAGAAATCCTTAGTAAAATGTATTTTTTCTTCAAAAACTGGTGCTATAATAATCATAATAATAACCGAAATAACAATAACCATAATAATAATAATGAATATTATTTACTATTGAAAAATTGGTACAAACTAATGCTGTTTGTTTTTTGTTGGGAACATTTTTTTCTTCCATATAAATTGGTATAGTCAACAAACGGAAAAGGAGACAAATTTAATCATTAGAATTTATTTTTCGTTCAATACTAACATTTATTTATAATACATTTTGTACCATCGTAGGCTCGAGTGACGTGACTAATTTGCGCACATATTACTTCGTCATCATTTAACACGATCGCTACGTGTCACTTTCTCGCAGCGAGACACTGCATGCGACTGAGGCTTCAGGCTAAACTGAACCGGCGATGTACGCAGTTTAGACGAAATTTTTTTGGCAAGTCCCATCGTGCCATAAAGAAATCGCGCTCCCCTACTTACCCCCACCACCATACCATTCTGAAGTGAAAGGAATGAAGGGGAATTTTTACAATGCAGTGCCTCAAAATTCCCGTACCGTACCGCACGATAATTTTAACCAAGCGCGCACGATAATTTTTACCGAGAGCACAATACATTTTCCTGTAACATTCATTAAATTTTATAATAAATCTTAAAATAACTTTTATAAAGACGATACTTTTTTATAGACATTTCTGAAAGGCATAAAATACTAAAATGCACAGTAAAATTTCGCTGATATTATATATTTTTCAAATTTAAGTTTTGCGTATTTTGTTACACATCGAAATTTACTAGAAAATCTGGTAAAATTTTCTATCTGAAGAAGAAATTTTATTTTATTTTTGTGAAAATCTGTGTTCTACCCAACAATAATAAGCGAAGTTTCAGGGTTGTCATCTGGTTACCGTTACTGCACGGTAATTTTTAACATTTAATTCTCTCCGTGTATGCATTTGTAGATACACCCACCGACACACGTTTTTTCTCCATCACAATCGTTTGAGGAAATACCCCGAGACTTGTTTCTTTCGATGTTGCAACGCCACCGATGGAGCAGTCATTGCCATTTTCATTGTTATTTTTCCAATAGCAAGTGTCTTTCCGCAAAAGCAGGGGTAAGCAGAGAATCGCCCAGTGCCCGTGGCATATCCCGCGTTTATAGAGAATGCGGATTGTACACTGAAAGTGGGGGGGGGGGGGGGGGGGATTTATCGATATCGCGTGTTCCACGTTCACTTTCGATTTCGACTACACGCGAGCCAGAGGCGTATGAAATTCCCGAGGAAATCGAAAAGCCGAGGGTGTGAATTTTCCTCCTGCAGTCTCGATAATGGCTCTAGCGAATGTGTACATAGATATACATGTATCCGAGTATACACATTCATCGGGGGCTTTTCGTAATATACACTTCGATCGAGTTTTTTTCCGCGCAGTTCTCGCGGTCGCAATAGTCTCCCCCTGGGGGATAGAAACGCGCCTGCATGCCTCGACTGTTCCGGCCATTTCATTTTTTCCACTTTTTTGTTGTTCCAAGAAATTGAACATCAAGGGGCGTCCGATGTCAATCTGCCGTACATGAATGTAGCCGGATCCTCCGATCGGTTGTCCTACACGTACAGCCGAGTGTCCCGGAAATCGAATGTGTTTGTTTTTTCAATTCGCACTTTCGGCCTCGAGGGAAAGAGCTCTTTTTGCGGATAAAACGCGACCTGGCGAGCTGGGGGAAGAAAACAAGCAGACAAGGGACTGTGAGAGAAAGAAGAGCATCCTGGTTGGATCATGGAGACTTTGCAGTCCGCAGTGAGAGATACTTGTATGGTGTTTTCAAGCATATTTCAACCGTATTTTATAATACCCTGAGGCGACAATATTTTATAGCCGTACTGCCAAATGTACAGTACTGCTTATCGATATTCTAGCAGGTGGATGAATTATGCACATACGTGTCAACCGCAACGACCAATCTTACGAGCATATGCCCGTGATAGAAATTAGGAGGGTAGCCATAAAAAAATCGGGCCCCGTGAGGGTTTGAATATGGATTCCCTACTAGGGCTTTCCCCAATACAATCGGACTAGGCCCCGACAGTAAAATAACAGGGTTGGGTAATTTATTTAAAAAAGGCCGTAGCGAGTAAAATGATAAAGGGCCAAGACGGGATTCATCAGGGGAGTGGTTGTTACAGGGCATACAATATAAACTGTAAAACTGAACTGGTTTTTTATTTTCTAGTTTCGAGGTGAGTAATAAATAATCCTTTATTTGAAGAAAATAGTTTTCATTATTGCTAAACACCTCGCTTGCTATGTATCCACTAATAAGGTTGATCATTATAGGGCACCCGTGAAAGAAATTAGAAGGGCAGCCATAAAAAAAATCAGGCTCCGTGAGGGTTTGAATATGGATTCCCTACTAGGGCTTTCCACAACACAATCGGACTAGGCCCCGACAGGAAAATAACAGGGTTGGGTAATTTATTTAAAAAAGGTCGTAGCGAGTAAAATGATAAAGGGCCCAGACGGGATTCATCAGGGGAGTGGTTGTTACAGGGCATACAATATAAACTGTAAAACTGAACTGGTTTTTTATTTTCTAGTTTCGAGGTGAATAATAAATAATCCTTTATTTGAAGAAAATAGTTTTCATTATTGCTAAACACCTCGCTTGCTATGTATCCACTAATAAAGTTGATCATATAGGGCAGTGATAGGGTTGCTTCATGGCTTCGATTGGGTTCTGTTGAGGCAACCAGTCGGGCCCTGATTTATAAGCCTCTTTAGGCCCTCGTCGACAAAGTGTAACCAGCCTCGAAGGGCCCTGGTCGGGTGCCATTTTAGGACCCTTTCAGAGTAAGGAAAAAGTAATCGGGGCCTAGTCAAAGCCCTGGCTGAATTCTTTCACGGGTGTTTATTGTTCGATGCTGTATTTCATACCGTAAACTTTGAACCGGGCTACTTTGAACAGGTTTTGGTAGGTTTTTGTAGGTTACTTTTTTTTAATATCCTAAATTCCAACTTCTTTTTGCTCCAATAGAACAGTGTGTCGTTTGGCTGTAAAATGTGTAAGAAAGTCAGGGCGTAGTTCCGAAAAGCCCATACATCTGATTAATTTGGAATTTCGTGTACCCATGTATTTTGACTCGCTGATTACGAATATCATTGTGAAAACACCCGCAAATTTGATTTTCAAGGTCAACACTCACGAAAACTGATTTTTTAACAGTTTTTCTGTTTTATTTTGGTAAATATTCATTTTAAAGAAAAACATTTTCCACAAACGTTACAGCTTATGAAAATATTGATCTTTTATGTTCTATACCATTTTTGTCCAAAACCATTCCATTTCGAGTCGAGTCACTTAGCCTGTCTTATAAGTATCGTTGAGATCAAAATCAACTTGAGAAACATTACAATCAACTTTAGCAACATTGTAATGAACTTGAACAACATATTTGAGCAACAATAGAAAAAAGCTAAAAAAGAATTAGTCAAAACCGAATTTTGGCGCTGTGTTGAAGTAGCTGCAAAAGCTGCCTGAGGGGTCTTCGGAAACCAGGTGCCACCGGCTGAAATTGCCAAATTTATGGATAAATTTTTTTTAAATATTGTTGAAATATAGCTCTTTTATGTGCTTAATATTTTGAATAAAATAATTTATATATTAAATATTTTTTTATATAGGGAAAATATCCGTTTTTCGCTTTGAAACCCACGTAACCCCGTTAAGTAAATCCCAAAAATGTTACAGTGGCATGTTCGCTTAAATTTCATGTTTCGATGTATTTTTCGTTTATAGTTGTTAACCATGTTAAAATTGCGGTGTCAATAAACAGTATCGAACATTACTATTCCCTCTCTCCCCTTTATCATGAACGTTTTTTTTGTGAATCCCATGGACTTTTCTCCTGCAAGGAAGGGTTGCGAGGTCGATCTCTCGGATTTCGATGAAATTTGACATGCTTGTAGAATGGGTAAAAATAGGCGACACGTGTTTTTTCTATAACTGCGGAACCCGATTTTCAATGGTTGAAACGCACCCTCAAAAATTGGGGTGTTTTTTGTTTTTCGCCGATAACGTTTGATCCGTCCGACATGAGAAAAAAATTCAAATTGCAACAATGTTTATTTTTTCGTGTACCATACGTTGGAGATGACAACGATAATGTTATCGATGAAAAACGAAAAACACCCCTATTTTCGAGTGTGCGTTTCACCCCTTAAAAATCGGGTACCGCGGATGTAAAAAAATACGAGTCGCTTATTTTTATCCATTCTACAGGCATGCGAAATTTAATCGAAATCGGAGAGATCGACCGCGCAACGTTTCCTTGTCAGTGCAAGGCTTGAAACGTGAACGACCACACTGCAAAAACTAGGCGTGTTTGACGTGTGTACAAAGTATGCAGAAGTAACACAACATAAAGGCGAGACACGCGTTGCCATATTGATTCTACACACTTATGCATTTGGTAACACTTAATGCATTAAGGCGTTACCCCCACTTGTAGCGCAAAAAAGGCCTTTTTCATGAATTTTTTTAAAGAAAACTACAAAACTTTTTTAATCGATCAATATACCATCTGAAAGAACACATCTTGAAGAACTTTCAGTAATTTTTTTATTGAAAAATATTACATTGTTTAGTAGCAAATGGCCGTCAATGAAATAATGTTTTTATATACACGGTTTGCGGTGACCAACATTGCGGCGAAGTGGATCATCTGAAAAAAAAAAATGCGGATGGATTTAGTCAAATATAAGTATAAACTAGTCTTTAATCGAAGGATTTTGAAAAATATTCATTTTTCACAAAATGGCGGACAGTCAAAGTTAATGGTTCGATTTTAACGAAAAAAACGGCCGTTTTTTGGCTATAAAACGGCCATTTTTTTTAGAAAAAAAAATCGAACGATTAAAGACTACATTTTTTTGTATTAAATAAGCCTGCAAAATTTCAAGAAGATCGGTTCATTAGTGTTCGAGTAATCTTGGTCACCGACTTCAGAAATGCCATTTTGAGAAAAACGCGTTTAAAGTTTCAATTTCAGTTCTTCAATTCACGGATTCTTCTCTTTCAACGCTCATATCTCAGTAAATTTTGTTCGGATCGACTTGAAATTTTCAGGACATATTCTCAGATACTTATACTTCAAAAAAATGCAATAAAAAAACGATTTTTTCAAAATCGCAAGTGGGGGTAACCCCTTAAAATTACACACGTGAATGTGCTATTTTTACGCATTAGATTATTACACACCTTCGAAGCTATCGCCATAAACATCACGCTTATTGGAACACACATAAAGTGTGAAGAATCAACATACAAGACGCATATTTACACACATTGGACTAAACAATACACGTTGATAGCAGCACACGAGCAAAAATAACACGGGAAAAAGGAACACAGTTCACGTGTGCTAATAGCCAGTTATTGATCATATGTTTTAACAATTCCCTTGGTTACGCCATCACGTGAAACTCGTTAGTTGGTTTGACATTTATTGATTGACCGGTTAACAAGACCACATTTGATCTTCAATTAACCGGTTAACGGATTCAATTAACATCTTAGTATACACACACAAGCTCTATAATAAATATTGTGGTAGCGGATCGCAATATACGGGTTAAAATACCGGAACCCATGGTCAACAAATCCATCGTGTGCCTACTCGCATCATACTACATCATCATAATGTATTTAGAAAAGACAACTATCAAAACTGTAAATATATAATTAACTTTATAATTAATATAATGAATACAATCAGCAGAGCGTAATGTATAAGTAATCTCCAATAAATACATATATTCTGACGATGAAAAGCTTTGTCATTGACTTATTTTTCCGACGCATCCCACGTGTATGCGGTACTGCAAAAATAAGTGTGCGTTTCTACACACTTTGAGTGTGTAAATGGCTGCAGACACTTTTTACACGTTTTAACGTGTGTGAGAAAATAACACACGTAAGTGTGTTGTCTGAACGCATATATCCCTGTTATCTTTACAGCGTCATTTTTTTACACACGTTAAAACGTGTAAAAAGTGTCTACAGCCATTTACACACGTAAAGTGCATAAAAACAACACACTTGTTTTTGCAGTGCAGCATACGTAGCTGAATTTTGCGTGACTCTCGATCGACGTGGAGCCATAGGAAGCGCACTTTGATTAGGATTCAGGTACACGAATCGCACGCAATAATGTATAACAACGAGGCGTAAATTGGAATCGCACCGAGCGGGTTAGCATTGAAATCGCTCGTATTCACGATTGCGCGGCGTCTCGTTTCGGGAAGCCTTCACACGTTTCTCGTATGCGATCCTTGTCTGGCCTAGAGCGAATTGGAAGGATAGCGGAAAAGTGACGCGTCGGAGGGGGGGGGGGGGGGGTGGTGAGCAAAATGGGCGGGGGATCCCGTCGAAGCGGAATAATATATGTATGAGCCGTCGAAGATGTAATCGGGTTTAATTAAAGTCTGTGCCCTAGAAACGCGGTTATATATTAATCCGGAGCTTGGCGTATAAGGGACGATGACGTTTATACGGAGGGACGAAGGGAAACGCATACGCGATAAGCGCCCTCGTGTATCGATGTAGAAATCGCTCAGGTGAGCGCCGGGGTGGGGGGAAGGAGGGGAGGGGTAGAAGTTTTTGTTTCCTTCGAGCAACTCGTTGAGGGAGAATCGTCGACGCGTGCGACGGTTCCGCAAGGTACAAAGGGACGTTGCGAATTAATGGTTAAATTCAGTGAACGCGAAATTATACGCGAGGATATCGTAGGATGGGAAACAAAGGATACGCGCATGAGCGAATCGTTCGAAACTGCGTCGGCAAATTTTTCAACGCCGATGGGGGATCAATCCCGATGATTCGTCGTTATTGAATGTGGAGGGGAAAAATAGCTTTCTCGTTATTTTAATGAATTTTTTCTTCTTCTGGGTTTAGTCCCCTTTGTGAATTTTGCTTTGGTTTTTATTTGGCAAAGAAATAACGTTGAGGTTATTATTTTTATTAACGGTAAAGAAGAATGATAATTATAAAATTTATATGTGAAAACAATATTTTTATATAACAAGCTTTTATTTAATGTACGAAAAAGTAGAAAATAATTTTTTTTTTACCTAGTCACCTATATGTGACTATAAATAAAAGCTCAACTTCTTAATGGTTTAATCAATTTGATCATATCGGTTTCATTAAACGGGTTCAATTTGGCACAACAGTAATTGGAGAAATTATTATCACACGTTTATACTGAGTTTAAGGATTTTTTTTAAAGAAATCTAATATTGTTTGGTAGTAAATTAAGTACAGTTGATGTGTTAACGAGTTTATATAAATTAAAGATTATGTGTCTAAATTTCGAGCGCCCCAAGCTTTTATTTATAGTCACATTTACTTTTTAGTACATTAAATAAAACAAAATAGCTTTCTCGTTATTTTAATGAATTTTTTCTTCTTCTGGGTTTAATCCCCTTCGTGAATTTTGCTTTGGTTTTTATTTGGCAAAGAAATAACGTTAAGGTTATTATTTTTATTAACGGTGAAGAAGAATGATAATTATAAAATTTATATGTGAAAACAATATTTTTATATAACAAGCTTTTATTTAACGTACGAAAAAGTAGAAAATAATTTTTTTTTTACCTAGTCACTTATATGTGACTATAAATAAAAGCTCAACTTCTTAATGGTTTAATCAATTTGATCATGTCGGTTTCATTAAACGGGTTCAATTTGGCACAATAGTAATTGGAGAAATTATTATCACACGTTTATACTGAGTTTAAGGATTTTTTTTAAAGAAATCTAATATTGTTTGGTAGTAAATTAAGTACAGTTGATGTGTTAACGAGTTTATATAAATTAAAGATTATGTGTCTAAATTCCGAGCGCCCCAAGCTTTTATTTATAGTCACATTTACTTTTTAGTACATTAAATAAAACAAAATAGCTTTCTCGTTATTTTAATGAATTTTTTCTTCTTCTGGGTTTAGTCCCCTTCGTGAATTTTGCTTTGGTTTTTATTTGGTAAAGAAATAACGTTGAGGTTATTATTTTTATTAACGGTGAAGAAGAATGATAATTATAAAATTTATATGTGAAAACAATATTTTTATATAACAAGCTTTTATTTAATGTACGAAAAAGTAGAAAATAATTTTTTTTTTACCTAGTCACCTATATGTGACTATAAATAAAAGCTCAACTTCTTAATGGTTTAATCAATTTGATCATGTCGGTTTCATTAAACGGGTTCAATTTGGCACAATAGTAATTGGAGAAATTATTATCACACGTTTATACTGAGTTTAAGGATTTTTTTTAAAGAAATCTAATATTGTTTGGTAGTAAATTAAGTACAGTTGATGTGTTAACGAGTTTATATAAATTAAAGATTATGTGTCTAAATTTCGAGCGCCCCAAGCTTTTATTTATAGTCACATTTACTTTTTAGTACATTAAATAAAACAAAATAGCTTTCTCGTTATTTTAATGAATTTTTTCTTCTTCTGGGTTTAGTCCCCTTCGTGAATTTTGCTTTGGTTTTTATTTGGCAAAGAAATAACGTTAAGGTTATTATTTTTATTAACGGTGAAGAAGAATGATAATTATAAAATTTATATGTGAAAACAATATTTTTATATAACAAGCTTTTATTTAATGTACGAAAGAGTAGAAAATAATTTTTTTTTTACCTAGTCACCTATATGTGACTATAAATAAAAGCTCAACTTCTTAATGGTTTAATCAATTTGATCATGTCGGTTTCATTAAACGGGTTCAATTTGGCACAATAGTAATTGGAGAAATTATTATCACACGTTTATACTGAGTTTAAGGATTTTTTTTAAAGAAATCTAATATTGTTTGGTAGTAAATTAAGTACAGTTGATGTGTTAACGAGTTTATATAAATTAAAGATTATGTGTCTAAATTCCGAGCGCCCCAAGCTTTTATTTATAGTCACATTTACTTTTTAGTACATTAAATAAAACAAAATAGCTTTCTCGTTATTTTAATGAATTTTTTCTTCTTCTGGGTTTAGTCCCCTTCGTGAATTTTGCTTTGGTTTTTATTTGGTAAAGAAATAACGTTGAGGTTATTATTTTTATTCACGGTGAAGAAGAATGATAATTATAAAATTTATATGTGAAAACAATATTTTTATATAACAAGCTTTTATTTAATGTACGAAAAAGTAGAAAATAATTTTTTTTTTACCTAGTCACCTATATGGGACCATAAATAAAAGCTCAACTTCCTAGTGGTTTAATCAATTTGATCATGTCGGTTTCATTAAACGTGTTCAATTTGGCACAATAGTAACTGGAGAAATTATTATCACACGTTTATACTGAGTTTAAGGATTTTTTTTTTTTTTAATCTAATATTGTTTGGTAGTAAATTAAGTACAGTTGATGTGTTAACGAGTTTATATAAATTAAAGATTATGTGTCTAATTTTCGAGCGCCCCAAGCTTTTATTTATAGTCACATTTACTTTTTAGTACATTAAATAAAAGCTTGTTTAAAAAATTTTTTTTTTACATGTCATGTATTTTCTACTTTTTAGTCTTCAATTGATTTTACTAGTCAGTTACTAGTAGTGTACTAGTTTAAGATTTTTTACGTTAGGAATATGGAATGCTTGTAAAAAATAACAAAGACTGTAATTGGGACTGAACTTACGTCTAATTGCTGCATATAAACTTTTCACATACAAACACAGTCGGCTACGAATTTGTTTGTGTGTGTCAGTGAGATTTTATATGGATGATTATATATCGCTAATTTTAGATGGAAAGGTGAAAATTTTAGTTTTTTTTTAAATTGAATCTTGCACTGTCATTCTTTAGATGCATGTTCGCAAAACTTCAGAGCTCTAAGTAGACGGGAAGTGGGTGAAATATCGATTTTCCGTTTTGCATCTCACAGAAAGTCAAGTTGAATGAAAACTTGTAAAAATAATAGCAACCCTATGAAAAAGGCAACAAAAACAATCACTAACAAGAAAAAAATACGAAAAAGGCAGTAAAAATGTTCACAGTAAAATGAATAATAGCTGAAAAATGATGATGAACTACGAGAAAGGCAATAAGAATTTTACCATAAAAAAATTATGATATCTCATACTTTTTCTCCTAACTACAATAAAATTTTAAAAAAACAGAAACTATCAATGAATACTACAAAATAATAACAACGAACAAGGTAACGAGAATTGTCACATTGAAGCAATAACAATCAATTACGATAAAAAAAAGTCGTTCGAAGGTAATCGTCGTAAGGTATGAACGGAATGAGATTAAAAATCCGGCCAGTCTCGTTTTACTGATCGAAATGAAGATTAATCTCCCAGGAGTTGCAGCTACCCAGACCATTAGGCGTTGAATTTATATTCATTATTATTAAATTAATTTTTTTATATTTTAATTAATGAATTTTTAATTAATTAATTAATTTTTAATTAATTAATTAAAATTAATTTTAATTAATTAAATAATTAATTAATTAAAATTAATTTGAATTATTTCCATTTAATTATTTCGTAAAACAGACGAGGTGAGCGTGTGGCTCACCAATGGAAAGTTGTAAAAATATCTACGACCGTTCCGAACATGTCTGTACGAGGGCGGCACGTTCTTAATTACCATAAAAGACTTGTTTTCCAGCATTTTTACATATCCGCGTGTCGCGGGCTCGTAAAAAAGTGTAATTCTATGCGAAATGAGTGTAAAAATGTATAAGTGAAGATGTACTACGTATTCGCGTCTCGCTGAAATGATTAACCCTATATTCCTGCACGCATTGCATTACGTTTCCCGGCTCGCTTTATTGCTCCGCCTGTTTAACAGGCGAGAGCTCCACGCCGGGCATCCGTAAAGTATCCTCGTATTATTCCAGAAAATAATGAAAGGCCGTGAGGGCTTTCTGGATATGCCTCCCACATATCTATATAGTTTCGCTATTCTATCAGCCCAGAAGTTGTTACGAAATATGCACTCGGACGGAAGTCTTTCAGGTATCACCAAGTACACGTTCCTTCCAGGACGAGAACAAAGCGGAGAGAAAAAGAAAAAAAAACGAGTCGCAAAAGGAAAGCCGTGTCGAGGGCGGAGAATAATCGGAGAAAATGTATATTTTGTCGAGTCCATTTAAGTGACGGTTTTTCCTTCAATAAATATTTTTAAAAATCAATAAAAAATAATAACACTAAAGAAAAGTAAAAAAAAAATACGTCGCTTGTTTTCATGCTTCGCCTGGTTTTTACGATCCCATTACTTACACGCGTCACTTTTTCCCAGTTTCTGAGAGTCCGATTGTCCGAGTACCGTTGATTAATTTTCGATTGGGTTATGCCAAGTTGAAAACAGCCCATTTTTGGGATTTTTTTTCAAAAAATTGTCATGATAAGTTCTTACAAAAATTAGGAATTGTTAATTGAGTATTAAATTCTTTGAAAAATTAAGTATAAAAAATTAAAAAGTATCATCTGAAGAGCACACTGTAATTTTTTTGTGTAAAAATATTTAACAATAATCAATTTATAGCCGATCTCCGGGCAGCACTTCTCGAAAACGTTTTTTGTGGTGAGCAATGTCCTCCTGAGTCAGGTGGACTGTCATAAAAAATCAAACAGATTTCGTCAGTGTATTAGTTTATCCTATGATTAATGACGAGGAACTTTGAAATGGTCGAATTGAAAAAAAAATTGCGCGTGTTCAAAGCGAGTCTCGTTTTTTTGCGAAAAAAATTGGCAATTTTTCGTTCATCAAAACAAAAGTATGCAACGGGAAAAAAAATTCTGAATAATGGATGCACTAGTTCTTGCGATATTTTGCTCGCCGAAAGTGAACACTGTTCCGAGAAAAAACGCGTTAAGGGGTAACACCACTCTAGCGGCCGAAAAGAAGGCCTAACGTTGACGATTTTTTTTGTGGTACAATAAAAGGAATGAGAATTCTTTTTAGAGAGATTATTTAGCATATATTGAGGTATAGAATTTTTTTAAGTATTATTTTTGTACAAAATGGCGTCGGGAGAGCCAATTTTCGAAATGATCTTTAAAAAAACACCTCCAGTAGCGGACAAATTTCTCGTGAAATATAAGATCTGGAACGAAACTTCGACAAAAATTTTAATCGAAATAATACTGGCTGTAGAAGTACGTAGAGATTTTTTATTTGACCAAATTCCGGAAAAATTGTGCATTTTTGACTGAAAAATTCGATTTTTTGCTAAACAAACAAGCGGCAAACTGTTTATAAAATGAAAAGTTCACATTGAATCGAACAACCCCTACGTACTTCTATAAATGAAGCAATTGTGAAGCTACTGTCGAAATTCCAAACTGTTCCATGTCACCGAGTTGGAGTAATCTGTTGGCTAAAATTGAAAAAAGTGATTTCAAGAAAAACCTGCTTTTATGATGTTGAAGTATTGTTTGAGCAATTTAAGGGGTTACCCCCACTTGCGATTTTGAAAAAATCGATTTTTTTACAATACCGAAATGGTTAATTCAGGTATATCACAAAATCGACGCACAAATACTAATGCTGCACTGAGAGCAAAGTGCATGGTATTTATGAAAGGCGCCCATGGCAAGAAAGGGATAGTAAAATTCTGTATAGTTTATTGGCACCGTAATCATAATATCCGTAATCATAAAAAATGACGCTGTAAAGATAACAGGGATATATGCGTTCAGACAACACACTTACGTGTGTTATTTTCTCACACACGTTAAAACGTGTAAAAAGTGTCTGCAGCCATTTACACACTCAAAGTGTGTAGAAACGCACACTTATTTTTGCAGTACCGCATACACGTGGGATGCATCGGAAAAATAAGTCAATGACAAAGCTTTTCATCGTCAGAATATATGTATTTATTGGAGATTACTTATACATTCCGCTGTGCTGATTGTATTCATTATATTAATTACAAAGTTAATTATATATTTACAGTTTTGATAGTTGTCTTTTCTAAATACATTATGATGATGTAGTATGATGCAAGTAGGCACACGATGGATTTGTTGACCATGGGTTCCGGTATTTTAACCCGTATATTGCGATCCGCTATCACAATATTTATTATAGAGCTTGTGTGTGTATACTAAGATGTTAATTGAATCCGTTAACCGGTTAATTGAAGATCAAATGTGGTCTTGTTAACCGGTCAATCAATAAATGTCAAACCAACTAACGAGTTTCACGTGATGGCGTAACCAAGGGAATTGTTAAAACATATGATCAATAACTGGCTATTAGCACACGTGAACTGTGTTCCTTTTTCCCGTGTTATTTTTGCTCGTGTGCTGCTATCAACGTGTATTGTTTAGTTCAATGTGTGTAAATATGCGTCTTATATGTTGATTCTTCACACTTTATGTGTGTTCCAATAAGCGTAATGTTTATGGCGATAGCTTCGAAGGCGTGTAATAATCTAATGCGTAAAAATAGCACATTCACGTGTGTAATTTTAAGGGGTTACCCCCACTTGCGATTTTGAAAAAATCGTTTTTTTTATTGCATTTTTTTGAAGTATAAGTATCTGAGAATATGTCCTGAAAATTTCAAGTCGATCCCAACAAAATTGACTGAGATATGAGCGTTGAAAGAGAAGAATCCGTGAATTGAAGAACTGAAATTAAAACTTTAAACGCGTTTTTCTCAAAATGGCATTTCTGAAGTCGGTGACCAAGATTACTCGAACACTAATGAACCGATCTTCTTGAAATTTTGCAGGCTTATTTAATACATAAAAATGTAGTCTTTAATCGTTCGATTTTTTTTCGAAAAAAATGGCCGTTTTATAGTCAAAAAACGGCCGTTTTTTTTCGTTAAAATCGAACCATTAACTTTGACTGTCCGCCATTTTGTGAAAAATGAATATTTTTTAAAATCCTTCAATTAAAGACTAGTTTATACTTATATTTGACTAAATCCATCCGCATTTTTTTTTCAGATGATCCACTTCGCCGCAACGTTGGTCACCGCAAACCGTGTATATAAAAACATTATTTCATTGACGGCCATTTGCCACTAAACAATGTAATATTTTTCAATAAAAAAATTACTGAAAGTTCTTCAAGATGTGTTCTGTAAGATGGTATATTGATCGATTAAAAAAGTTTTGTAGTTTTCTATAAAAAAATTCATGAAAAAGGCCTTTTTTTGCGCTACAAGTGGGGGTGACGCGTTAAAGAAAAAACGATTTTTTAAATCCTAGAGTGGCGTTACCCCTTAAAATCTCGAACGACGTTCCTACCGTTTCGAGGGGTGTCGATATAACATAAATCTGTCAATATCGATCCGACCACCTTAAAATTCTGAGGCCACATTTATGAGATGAGATACACTGTCAAAATACGTTGGTTTTCAAAAAAGTGATTTTTCGCCTCTTCCAGCTAAACACACCCCTTAATTATCCCTCCAGAATTCCGTCAGTCCCAAATTGCCGGAAATATCAAAAAGCCCATTAGCGTTGTTCGCATAGCTTTGATCTACAGAACTGCCGGCTATTCAAGTTGCTCCAATTACTCGCCAGTATGTACAACTCCAGAGGGTCCAGATGACGGTCTCAAGAATTTGGTATTTCCGACAAGAGGTCAAAAGCCAGGTCGCGATGGAAGAAGAGAAAATGAGGAGGAAAAGCGTAAAATACGACAGGGCTGTGGCGTTCAACGGAGAAACGGTGAAAAGAGAAGTTACGGGGAACGTTAGGATATGCAAATATACGCGAAGAATTATTCAGGACGGTGGGAGTTCATTTGTATACGAACTCGATTTCATTGATAGCAGAGAAAGAGGACGGAGTCTGCACCGTGCATGCTTCTTTCCGCCGCTGTACATCGAAATTCATGGCGTGAAAAAAGATCCCCCGTGTGTTTTCTATTCAGAGGCTGAATCGTCAAAGCCGGGCGATTTATTCGTCCGCCGCGATCTTCAGAGGAGAATGAAGAAACTATCGGATAGAGTTAGAGGATCAACAACAACGGGATCCACGTCAACGGAGCGGAGAATGAGGGCGGTTGGGAAAAGAGGAAGAGGCCTTATATACGGATGTGGATATTGACACTGGTTGGGAGCTTTTCCACATCCAATCCCTTTCCATCGTAGCACTGCTTTCCTTGGACACCCAAAGGAGGGACAGCCGGAGAGAGAGAGAGAGAGAGGGGGGGGGATAGTAAAGAGAGAGAGGGGGGGGGGTAGTAAAGAGAGAGAGAGGGATAGTAAAGAGAGGATTTGTCCGGGTTAGCGTCCCGAGATTAAATTCGTGATGTTTAGCGAGTCCTCGAGGCTCGCAATGTAAATCGCGTTCAGTCGCAAATCCTGCTCTCGCTTTCTCCGCATGGATTTTCCTGAGGGCACAAACGCATGAGGGTACGCGCTCGAGCATATATCTGTATCGGCCTATTTCGCACTATTACTGCATAGGGGTGAAAGAGAGATTGCCAGTAGTGCACCAGCCTTTGCTGGGGAGGAATTTTGGGAAATATAATATCTGTGCTGGAGACCGCGGCTTTCTAGGGAAGCAAGCTGAGGGTGGGGGAGGGAGAAGGCAAGTAACTTTCACGCTTTCGTCTTTCCTTCGCCACCATTCTCTCTCTCTCTCTCTCTCTCTCTCTCTCTCTCTCTCTCTCTATCTCTCTCTCTTTCTCTTGTGCACGCTCATTTCAACCTACACGTGGTAAAATTTGTCCCTCGTGTACCAGAGACCAGCAGAGTGAAATTAATCATTAGATCCTAGCTGAAGCAGACCTCTGCGAGTTGCTACGGAACGTTTGCCGTCAGAGGGAAATGGTTCGCGGGGTGGTATGCAGACGGAATGCGTAGGTGTATTCTCACCTGGACATACAGGGTGCAGAAAAAGTGATCTCCGATTTCATTGGAACGTTGAATAAGTTCTCGCTGTTTTCCAACGAAACGCGTTACTAGAACTTCGTGCGTGTAGTTCAAGATGGCAACGCATGTATAAAGTAGTACTATAAGCAAGCTTGAAATTCAGTGTATGTCATTTCGCCGTAGTGTAAACAACTTTTTTTTGTAGTGTTAAACATGTCGAATTCTTGTTGAGACTTACGGCGACCATGCTCTGTCGGAAACAACATGCAGAGATTGGTTTAAGGGGTTACCCCCACTTGCGATTTTGAAAAAATCGATTTTTTTTATTGCATTTTTTTGAAGTATAAGTATTTGAGAATATGTCCTGAAAATTTCAAGTCGATCCGAACAAAATTGACTGAGATATGAGCGTTGAAAGAGAAGAATCCGTGAATTGAAGAACTGAAATTGAAACTTTAAACGCGTTTTTCTCAAAATGGCATTTCTGAAGTCGGTGACCAAGATTACTCGAACACTAATGAACCGATCTTGTTGAAATTTTGCAGGCTTGTTTAATACATAAAAATGTAGTCTTTAATCGTACGATTTGTTTTTTTTCGAAAAAAATGGCCGTTTTATAGCCAAATAACGGCCGTTTTTTTTTCGTTAAAATCGAACCATTAACTTTGACTGTCCGCCATTTTGTGAAAAATGAATATTTTTTAAAATCCTTCGATTAAAGACTAGTTTATACTTATATTTGACTAAATCCATCCGCATTTTTTTTTCAGATGATCCACTTCGCCGCAATGCTGGTCACCGCAAACCGTGTATATAAAAACATTATTTCATTGACGGCCATTTGCCACTAAACAATGTAATATTTTTCAATAAAAAAATTACTGAAAGTTCTTCAAGATGTGTTCTTTAAGATGGTATATTGATCGATTAAAAAAGTTTTGTAGTTTTCTAAAAAAAAAATCATGAAATAGGCCTTTTTTTGCGCTACAAGTGGCGGTAACGCGTTAAGGCCTTAGGCCACAATGACGGGTATAAAATCATGTGCAAATTTAACAATTTTTTTTCGTATGAAAAAGTGATTCACTCATAAAATTAATTGCATTTCTATTTAGTATGCATATCAAACTGTTTGAAAATATTTTTTTTTGGATGTACAAAATAGCCGACTACTCGAAACTTATCGCAACAGCTTTTTTCCAATTGGCGTGACAAATAACTTCAACAATTCTCACTCGATTTACTTCAAATTTAAAAGTTATGTTCCTAATTGCATTTCGCAGAGAAGTACGTACGGAATTTCTGATTAATCGAAAACTTTTCATTTTATGAGCAGTTTATGAGCAGTTATAACGAAATTTTTCATTGATAATTCATTTCTTAAGTTCAAATACCTACAACTTTTGAATAAAAGAATATTTTTTAAATTCCATACGTACTTCTCTAGGTATTCGAATGTAGACTGACGAGAAGTCTTCTTTTTTGTTGTAGGTAAAAAATTGTGAAAGCTAAATGTCACGCCACGGAGCGCCGAATTTTATACCCGTTACTGTGGTCTAAGGTCTTAAGGGGTCTTCTCACTTTAAATGCTAAAAAAGGCTATGTTCATGAATTTTTTGATAGGTATATTATAGATATTGATATGAAAGTTATGACACTTAATGAAGACACTTTCGAAATACATTTAAAAATTTTTTTCATGTATTTATGTAACCCAAACACACTTTAAACTCGTTTTTCTCGAAACACCGTTCTTCGACGGATTGTTGATAAAATCTTCGAAACTACTGAACTGATCCTTAATACATTTTAACCACATATTCTTCACAACTATATAGCTATAGCGCATATCAAGGATTTTTTGTAAATTTTGATATTTACCATTTTTTGCCAAAAACGGTAAAAAAAATACGTTTTTTTTTTTCGAAAAGTATCTGTATTTTGTTATTTTTGCATATATCAAAAATCGTATGACGTGCGCTATAGCCATTAACATTCTGAACCTAAAACCGTTTGATGTTTTGTTTCGGATGATCCATCTCCGAGATTTCATCAACAGCGTGGACCTGCAATTTTTTTAGGACATTTTCGTCTATAAATAGTGACTTGAATGAATAACATACTTTTCGAAATGTCTTTCGAAAGTCAATTCATTAAGTGTAACAACTTTTTTATTAATATCTATAATATAAACCTATCAAAAAATTCATGAAAATAGTCTTGTTTAGCGTCTAAAGTGAGAAAATCCCTTAACCAGGGTTTCCCAACCTAGGGTCCGCGAGCATGTACCGAGGAGTCCGCGAACAACATGAATAGAGATACAAAATTAACGAAAGAGGCCTAGGGAGTCCGTCGTTAAAGGGGGGTGGGGTGTAAGGGTCCTTAAAACAGGTTGGGAAAGGCTGGTTGAGACGCTTAAAAAAGAATGATTTTGATGTGTTGCATTGGAGGCATTACTTCATGGAGACTCATGTCAGAGGCAAGCGTAACTTGTAGAATCATTGGGAGTTGATCACATGACAGTTTCAAAACGTTTGAAAGCACTAGGAATGAATTTTTCAAATGAAGCACTGATTTTTACGAAAATAGAGCGATAACTTATTCAACATTCCAATATTATCAAGATAGTACATGCAAAAAGTTGGTGTAAGACGGAAAGCTGGAAATTTGATACTAACGTTGACCAGGGTATCCTGCATACGATATGAAATTTGAAACAAATTAACCAATCCGTTATCGAGATATTCGCTCTTGAAATTGGCCCTTCTAACACGTGCCGCATACGACAAGTCCCAGGGGACATCATATTTCTGTTTATAATGAATATTATATTATAATATTATATTATAATATTATAATAATGAAAAAATTACGAGACAGGAGCTCATAAAAAACGGTGGGATGATAGACGGATGTTTGATGGTTATTATTAAAAAAAAGATAACTTTTAATCATAAACATTGAAATTTATGAGAGTGAAAATTATGAAATACGCGATGAAACGTGATCGGCCGAATGAGTTGACGCGGACGACTTGGTAACGCTGCGATGTGCGTACCATGGACTGCTGTTTTTTAAGGATGTTGAGTCCCAAATCGCAAATGATGATAAAATTCTGAAAATTTGGTATGTTTTTGTATGAAGTATTTCAGAGGTCGTGTAAAAATTTCACGACAATCAGGAAGCTCGTTATTGAACAATTGACATTCACAAATTAAATGTTGTTTTATGGAAACTGATGTAACTTTGCAATAAGTTTTTTTTTTGACTTCTCAATTTTATAATATCTACAATATACTGAAAGCAACGGAAACAAAACGAAGTTTATTGATGATTTTTTTTTATTTCTTTTAAAAATTGTTCTTAACAAAATGTTAATTTTTTAATAACGAGCTTCCTAATCGTCGTGAAATTTTAACACGACCTCTTAAATACTTCATACAAAAACATGCCAAATTTTCAGAATTTTCTTATCATTTTTTATTTCAACCCTTAAGGAGGTTGAAGTAATGATGATAGAATTCTGAAAATTTGGTATGTTTTTACATGAAGTATTCAGGAGGTCGTGTAAAAATTTCATGACGATTAAGAAGCTATTTATTGAACAATTAACATTAACATGTTTCATAGGGACTCAACATCCTTAATTATATCCTTTACAAATCGTCCTTCATAGAACAGCCGATAGACCATTGTATAAAATCTTTTATTTGTAGACAGCACGAGTTGCAAGAACTGCACTGTCAACAACGGCACATTGAGAGAAAAGTATATAGTATTTACAAAAAACGAGTATGGTGAAAGAGTGTATAGTCGAGTTCCCTATAGTTCATTCTCACCGCAATCATAATATGGTTAACACGACGATAAGCGAAGAGTATACGTACACATGCAACTTTGGTGGCGTCCTGGACCATCTATTATCCCTGAAAAAAACGACTAACTTCTGTACAAATATTTACTGAATTAACTATATCGATATTGTAAAGTCTTTCACAGTAGTTAATAGTTATTTCCGGGATACTAGATAGAAAAAAACACTACCACAACGGCATGATTAGATAGACGCTTATAGTTGCGTTAACCATATTATGATTGCGGTGGCAATGAGCTATATGAATTTTACTATGCCCACTTTTACCATGGGCGTTTTTTAAAATAAATACTATGGACATTTTTCTCAGTGCAAGCTTGTACTATTCATATGGATAAAATTAACACTTGTTGAGTATAAACTGTTACAAGATCTTACGAAAAGTGACTATACGAACAACATTACGGTAATCTTATAGTGAAGACGTAAATCTGTTACAAGATCTTACGAAAAGTGACTATACGAACAACATTATGGTAATCTTATAGTGAAGACGTAAATCATTTGTGGAACGTGTCAATCGATATAGATATACTAGCGCATTCTTTTTTCAGTTTTAAGAATTCGAATTTTCGAAAACTATTGGGCTGCGCCAAAAATCCATTTAAGCAGTGACATATATTATTAAAAAGGCGATCTGTGCAAAATTCCACCTATATCAGCGCTAACAGCTATTCGGAATTGCAGCTGGAATTACTTTTATCCGTTATTCCAAATCTACGATCGAAATAATATAAGTACCCGGTAGCATAGTGGCAGTGTGCGTAAATATATATAGGTAGGTCGTAAGTTCGAATCTCCATGTAGGTGAAATATTTTCTTCGATAGAAATCATTTCAGGAGGTCAGGGAATAACAAATCATGATAAACAATCATACAGGTAGTACTCTCAATTGAAAATTTTTGAATTTATGAAGTACTATATACATTTAGTAGACATACCATTCAATATGGTAAAAACCACTATTTTTTGATAGTGCAAGGAATCATCCATTTTATGAAAATCTACTATATTATATAGCATTGACAATCAACGTATGCTTGAACGATTGTGGTTGCAGTTAACATCCGAGCATAGTTAACACAACTGCTAAAATATCATAAGCAGTACTATATTTTCGGCATTGACCATGACTATAAAATATTATTGTCCCCTCAGGGTAATATAAAATATGGTTGAAATTACTATACATTTCTCTCAGTGTAATAACTATGGTTAGGGCAAGGGATTGATTGTGCTCGTCAGCGACGTTGCCACATTTACGGACCGTATGTTCCAATGTTAGTATACGAGCATGCGTATACGCAAACTTTCTCAGTGTTCGCATATGCCCCGGGCGAGCCCTGTTCAAAGTTTGCTACCACAGACAAGAGGACCGCTCTAAAACTCACTTTCAATTAATTGGCTGTCATTTTTGAACTTTCAAATAGCATGATATTCTACGTACGCAGTTTGGAACTAGGTAAATTCATTACTTTTTCAAAATCATTGCTCATTTAAAAAACTTGAACGTATAATTACTTTCAAATGGCACTGTCTCGCATCCCATACTTTAAGGGGTTTGCATAAGCCTGAAACTTAAAAATATATGATTTTGCGCTGGTTTCTTCGGTTCCGCTAGAATAATGATAATTTCTGTGAAAGGTCGGATTGCTAAACACGAAAGTGTTGTGGTTACATTAAAAGTACACAAAGGATGTCTCGAAATGACATAACATTTTTCTTTATTACCAAAACTATTCGAAAAGTACGAATATTTTCATTTTAATATAAAGTACAAACATTGAGGTTATGTGTGGAACACAATATCCGACAGATGGCATAAACGGCATGGACTTGGAAGACATATTATTTCATCAAAATGGCGCACACTGCGGGCGAAAAAATGCAGCTGTTACAGACGAAGTCGTGTCACCTCGCCTTGACGCCACTGGACCTTTTTCTTCGGGCTTTTCCGAAAGGAAAAGTGTATGCCAATGATCCACACACCATTCCGGAGCTCGAGGAAGCAATTGGACGCAACATTAATGAAATTAGTCCGCAATTATGCCAAAGTGTTAGCGAAAATTTCGACAATTATTGGTTATTGGTATCAGATATTGGTATCGGATATTCGTATCAGGTTATTGTGTTCCACACATAACCTCCATGTTTGTACCTAATATTAAAATAAAAATATTCGTACTTTTCAAACAAATAATACGTTTTATCAATAAATTGAAATGTCTGGTCATTTTGAGACACGCTATCGTTCATTTCAAATCATGCTACTTGTCAGGCGGTCACCCATCCCAGTACTGACCCAATCCTTGTACCTTCGGAACTGCCGGGCCAGCTGAACCGAAGGTACAAAGACCCTTCCTTACGGTGGGGATTCCATTCGGTGCAGTTGCAGCTCGAACACCCTGTACGTACTTCGTGGAGTTTCGGGCGCATGCACAAGTACACGTGTATCCGAGTGCATCGTTGAGCGGACGTAGTACAGTACACCTGGCTTGACTTACACGCACGTGGACAAGTTTCCTTTGTCCTTACAAGCCAGGATGTTTCCCGGAGCCATCAACGCGACACAGTCGCATCTCTCTCTCTCTCTCTCTCTCTCTCTCTCTCTCTCTCTCTCTCTCCCGCTTCGTATACATGACGACTTTTAATGGACAATCTCAACGAGTTTTGTTGCAGCGCCGGGCTCTTATGTACCCTCCGGCACAATTGCGATTGTTCCCGAGTATGATAACTCCCTTAATCACGTCGTCCTGGACCCAGTACTGTAAGGTAATGCTCCCGGAATGTTTGCCTGTGTATTTTCCTCATTCACTCATGTCAAGCTCGCAAATAGCAGATACAGGCGGGCTTTTCATCCCTTGAGTCTGTTTTTTTTTCCCCTAGTTTTCACCACCTCAAATTCGACTAACTCAATACACGTTGAATATCATTGAAATAATTCCTTGCCGCGGTTTGCGCAAGCCCGAGTGTTGGCCGGGTGTATATTCAATCCCGGCAGTTCGCGCAACTTAAACACTCGATGGTAATACATGGACGGATATTTGGGTATGCGTATAGGGCGTGTACTTACGAGAGCGTATCTCGGCTCGTTTTGGTACATCGTACCGACCCTCGTCCAGTTGAAGTGAGTCAGCAGAGCCACCCGGGGAGCATTAAAAGCGTTCTCCGACGGTACCACTCTGAAGAAGTTTGGAAAGTTGTCGCTCGTAAACATCGGATGAGTGTCGGCGTAACTCAGCTGCAAGTCAAATAAAATTATGACACATATTTGTTTTCGGCTATTTTACGAATCATCCCTCGTTCCCTGCATCGAGTCACGTCTCGTTTCGCAGCTGACTATTTATTGTTCGCCAACTTCGAAGATAACTTTTTCACAGGGGGGATGAAAACATTGCGGGACATTTTTTTTTATGCACTTAAGGGTGACAGTTGATATTTTGTAAAATTGTTTTCTCAACGTCGTGTGAAAGAGTTTTTCAAATTGGGAAAGTATTTTACTTTTTCTGTAGCACGAGTACGAAGTTTGAAAATCTGTTAAACTTTTTCTCACTCTCTCCGTTCTCCCTTTTGCAGTGTCTATTTTCGTTGGACCCTCTCATCCCCCAAGCCTCGATAGCGGTAGCTGAAAAGATTGTTTTTTTCGATCCCTTCTCGATTGGGAGCAACAAGTACTCATTAAGGCCTTAGGCCACAGTAACGGGTATAAAATCATGTGCGAATTTAAGAAATTTTTATCGTATGAAAAAGTGATTCACTTATAAAATTAATTACACATCTATTTAGTATGAATATCAAGCTGTTAGAAAATATTTATATTTTTTTTTCCGAAGTACAAAATCGCCGACTACTCGAAATTTCTCGAAGCAGCTTTTTTCCAATTGGCGTGACAAATAACTTCAACAATTTTCACTCGATTTACTTCAAATTTGAAAGTTATATTCTCAATTGCATTTCGCAAAGAAGTACGTACGGAATTTCTGATTAATCGAAAAGTTTTCATTTTACGATCAGTTTATGAGCAGTTATGACGAAATTTTTCACTAAAAATTCATTTCTTAAGTCCAAATACCTACAACTTGTGAATAAAACAATATTTTTTAAATTCCCTACGTACTTCTCTAGGTATTCTACTGTAGAGTGACTAGAATTTTTATTTTTTGTTCTACGTAAAAAATTGTGGATGCTAAATGTCACGCCGCGGAGCGCCTAAAAAAAAGATAACAAAAGAAAATATTAGTAGTCGGCCCTTTTGTACATCGAAAAAAAAAAAATTCTAGTAGCTTGATATTCATACTAAATACATGTGTAATTAATTTTATGAGTGAATCATTTTTTCATACGAAAGACAATTGTTAAATTCGCACATGATTTTATACCCGTTACTGAGGCCTAAGGCCTTAAGCGAGGTAAGGGGTAAGGACCTTCGACCCTTCGGCTCCAGCGATAAGGGCTCTTCCGGTTGATTAACCACGACAATTTTAACGCCACGAAATAAGTGCATCGATAAATCCGCTCATTCTATCGAGCGGAGCGAAATTAAGTAATTACCACTTGCGTGAAGGGCGTACAGAATAACAGTGACTGGAACAATTGAATTTTTTCGATATTCATGCTTTCGTTGAAAAATGTAACTTTTTTGGACGAAACCTGGAGAGACTTGGTCGGGATAATTGTTTACTTCGATTATGGATTTCCAAGCTTTGAGACACTTCATTATTTTATGGCGACGAAAAATCGCAAAGATGGTGCTGGATGTCTGAACGTTTATATTTACCAATAGAAAGAGAGAGAAAGAGGGGGGGGGGGAGAAAGAGAGAGGGAGAGATAAATGTATTGGTCAGTGTATACTTGTGCCTAGGATACTACCCTAAGCATTCTTACCCTAAGATTTTTTCGCTTTTCGCTGTTAAATCCGAACTATCTCTTATTTTTTTATTTGAATTGTCATTTAAGTTTTTTAGTCTGCGAATGTGAGAAAGAAACGATTTTACTTTTATGTTTCATTATTTTATTAATAATTATTAGATAAACAATTGTCATCTGTATACCTTCTTACCGGTACAATAGTTATGTAACGTTGGTAGAGAGGAAGTTATTTATACATAAACATTGTTATTTATACATAAGTTATTTATACATAAACATGTATATGTATAAATTTAGGAAGTTATTTATACATAAACATTGTTATTTATACATAAACAACAAAAATTCTTTAGTTGTTTATGTATAAATTGCCTTAAGGATGTATGATCCCTATGAAACATGTTAATGTTAATTGTTCAATAAATAGCTTCTTAATCGTCATGAAATTTTTACACGACCTCCTGAATACTTCATGTAAAAACATACAAAATTTTCAGAATTCTATCATCATTACTTCAACCTCCTTAAGGGTTGAAATAGAAAATAAGAAAATTCTAAAAATTTGGTATGTTTTTGTATGAAGTATTTAAGAGGTCGTGTTAAAATTTCACGACGATTAGGAAGCTCGTTATTAAAAAATCAACATTTTGTTAAGAACAATTTTTAAAAGAAATAAAAAAAAATGTATCAATAAACTTCGTTTTGTTTCCCTTGCTTTCAGTATATTGTAGATATTACAAAATTGAGAGGCCAAAAAAAAACTTATTGCAAAGTTACATCAGTTTCCATAAGACAGCATTTAATTTGTGAATGTTAATTGTTCAATAACGAGCTTCCTAATTGTCGTGAAATTTTTACACGACCTCTGAAATACTTCATACAAAAACATACCAAATTTTCAGAATTTTATCATCATTTGCGATTTGGGACTCAGCATCCTTAAAGTACTAGTACTGATGTTTAATAAAATCTATCGATCTATCTATCTAAGGCGAATGTATGAATACTGCATTAAATTAGATTATGGTACTGGAAAGATAAGAAAAACCAGAATGATCAATATCTACTATAATAAAGTACACATTAAAATGACAGAAAACAATATGTAAGTACATTATAACTTCACATTGTACATTCAAAATTATAACTCAAAATTCTGTAAATTATATATAATGGAATTTAAATAGAATTAACGTAAATGTGATAACAGTGTAGGGGAATAGAATTATAAGTTTTAATAGGAATTGCAACTATAATAAAATTATAATAAAAATTCATGTAAATGAGACACCACGCTTGGATTTTGAAGTGGTATGAGACATATGAGCTAAAAGATAGATAGGGAAAGATAGAAAAAAACAGACAGGGAGAGAGAGAAAGAGAGAGAGAGAGAGAGAGAGAGAGAGAGAGAGAGAGAGAGAGAGAGAAACAGACCATTCTAGAAAAACTTAATTTCCTGTCTCCTTCAAAACTTATTCATTTTTTACTTCACTGACTTGAAATTTATAAACAGTTCCGATCAATTTGCTCATTTACCTATAATTCGATCCAAAATTCCAAAATTTTCACATATCATGTTTTAAAAATTGACATTTTCCTGGTAGTTGGATCAGCCCCGACACATTTTTTCAACCGACGTGGTGCAACCTCACTCTTCCAGAATCGACACAACGTATAAAATTCGTGTCGGTGCAACATTATGTCATCGAGCGAACGTGGAGAGAAAAAATTTGGTAAACTCCCGAATGCAACGATATTACGGGTGCGCGTGATGAAAAGTTTGCAGTTTGAGTTTAGGTGGGCGGATCCGCATCGAGTCGCGGAGACTATTACTCGTGCTCTTATACTTCTCGACACACCGCGCGTATACCAGCATCCGTATACTCCCGCTGACGTTTAATTTACATACAGATAGAGTGTAAATATATAGTGAATTTGTGGTTTCAGACACTGCCGGGGTGGTAAAAGGCCTCGCATCGGGCGGGAGTACTTGAAGAGTACATCGCACTGTATACAACCTATAAACACTTCCACGAGTTTATATATCCCGGGGCAAACTTAAGATCGATTCTTATTCGCGAGTTTTCCTTTTCTCTATGCATAAAAATATTGCACAAAAAAAGACATTTTTTATCGACGAGAAAAGACGAAAATTTAATCAAAAAGGACAAATAAGCATGCAGTAAATAAAATAAATTCGAATTATTTTTAAAATAAATGCAAAAGATTTTTGTTATGCAGACGATTGTATAAGTATTTGCAATAAATACTTGTGTTTCATAGTTGAGTAGTTATTAAATTCCATTAATTTTATCAATAGTTTATTAAGGACTAAATCAAAAATTTATTAAAAAATATTGGTACTGAAGTAATTGTCGGTAAGAAATCTTTCTTTCAGAAATGTACGATTTTTCATTTCGAATCTTCGAAAAAGTGAGGTTTCTTTTTCTATCAAATAGAGTTTTCGCAATGGACGTTACATGAAATTTGTTTTTTTTTCTCGTAATAAAGGTGTTCATTACACACGTTATTAATTATTGAATTTTATTGATACTTTATTATCTATTTATAATAAATATTTATTTATAATAAATCCTTTTTCCTCCACGCTCATTTGACACTCATCGCGTCATTTCAGAAATATACGATTCTTTAATTCGAATCACTTAAAGACCCCGCTTTTTTCCAACAAAAATCCGTTTCAAAATTTTATTTCAAATTAAATTTTGGCAATAAACATTAGATGAAAGGTTTATTTTTTGTGATAAATCCATGTATTACATACGTTGATAATTACTCAATTTTATTAATACTTTAATATAAACTTATTATAAATTAATTCACAATAAAGTATTGATTTGCAATGAATTCGTTTTTTCCACGCTCATCTGACACCTGTCACACAATTTCAAGGGTGTACGATTTTTACGTACGAAAAACCCGTTTCTTCTTTTTCCAACAAATTAAAATTGTAGCGTTGAGCGGTAAATGAAATTTCAATTTTGATCAGCCGCGCCACTGGCCCTCGAAATTTCACCGAGCGAAACGCGTTCGGCGATGTTTGGGCTTTGGTATTTCGAAAAATAGAGGTAACCCAGTTGAAACCACTTTAACGGGAAAACTACCATCGAAATGTAGCAGGGAGAACTGACCTGGGTGAGTCGCCAGTGCTTCGATGCTTTGGCTATGGGGTCAGTGACCTGTGTGCAAGCAGCGCCGAAGAGCATCACTTTGTGCGGTCCACTGTGCATCATGTCGAAGAAGGCCTTGACTCCGACTGCTGCGTTACACTGAAATTACACAAACCACCACCATGAACAGATCCTTTCATACGTTACATTGCAGAGAAAAGCTCGCCTCAATATGCTTAGCTATGTACATTTTAGAGTGGGTGCCTAGGGTACGTCGTATATGTGTTGCTATATACACTCTAGACATATGCATATGAAACAGTTTCGCGTCATTTTCATCCCTCTTGTGGCTCTGGTCATCGGCATGTTTTCATAATTTAGATATTCAATTTATTTATTCCTATCTTCACCTACATTATTGAGGTGGGACACCAATGTGACGGGTTAACAAAATAGTTTTTTTTTCTTGCATTTTCTCAAAGTATACCGTAAAACGAGGATAAATTGACATTTGGGGGAGCTTTGACAGTTTTTGGGGTTACTTTAACACAGCGTCAAAATACGCCAAAAGCACCAAAATACTTTTTTTTCTATGGTTGCCAAATTTGTTGTTTAATATATCGTTGCTGATGTTGATTGTAATGCTGCTCAAGTTGATTTTGATGTCAATGATAATTACAAGACTCATTAAGTGCCTGTTACAGTACCCTAGGTACTTTTATATTTTTATGTAAAATGTTTCCTTTAAAGATGACATTTTGATTGTAAAAAATCGTTGTTTTTTCATTTAATTCCATGTATAATGCAAAAATTATTAATTTCTTTTATAGAAATGATGTCAAAGTAACCCTTAATCTTTGACATAAGTTGCATTTCAATGCCTTGTCAAAGAAACCCCACACTCGAGGTTACTTTGACACTTTTTTTAAATATATAAAATAGTGGGGGGGTGGCTTGACTTTACTACACACTTGATAGCCAAAGGACACATTGTTCTATTGGAGCAAAAAAGTTGGAATTTAGGATGTTCAAAAACTTACCTACAGAAAACTTCCAAAACCGGTTCAAAGTAACCCCATTTTACGGTACATATTTTTAAGAATATGTGAAAAAATTTGCAAGTTAAAATCTTCAAAGTTGACCAAATTATAGAAGATTTCGTGAGAGCGAGTAGCGCAACGATTTACGTATACTAAAACTTTCAATCGCGTTTTTCTCGAAGCGACTTTTCTCGACCTGCCCGGAATCATAATTCTAGCTATAATTGTCTGATTTTCAATTTTTTTAAACCAAAATTTCGGTATCTGCTGCAGCTATTGTTGTACGTAGCCGTTTTTTCAAAACTTCGTATTTTTTAAGCCCCCGAATATGAGTAAAAATTTCGCCAGAGAAACACTCTTTTTTTTAAACACGCGTCATTTTGTGAATTCTTTTTTCGATAAACGACTACGTACGGCAACTACATACATACAGATTAAAAAAGTTTTTTATTTTTATTTATCAGATCAACCATTGTTAAGTTATCGATCCGGCCATTGTACCACATTTGTTATACGGTGGCCACAATTACGTTATTAATTTTTTATCGAATAAAAATTTATCCCATATAAGGTCAATGTATGCTTGATAAGATATCTTTTTCCAAATCTCAAATAATCTAGTAGACAAAAAAATTCGGCAAAATGAACTTTTTTTGGCTTGCCGCAGTGGGGTTATCGTGGACAAGAAATGTTTTCCACAATTTCCTAAAGTTATTCCAATTTCAGAGGCATCGGTTCTCAAAGGCTACGCGTAATTCGACTGTGGTGGCCCATAGGCCCCGCGGAAAACGAACCATCAACATAGGCAGATTCGATTTTCTGCGAGGCGATAAAACGTGTTCATATGAATAATCAAAAGAATTTATGAATTTCACACACATAGTTCGTTCAATTTTTGTTATGCGAAAATGTGCAGAAACATCGCAATTGCGAAGATTGTAGAATGTGTTGCATCCAAAGTATTTTTAGAAATTTACATATAAAAGTAAATATATAAATAATGAAAAACCAGTAAAAAACATTCGATCACTTCTAATTGCAAAAGTATATTATTCTAATATAAGTAATTTTATAGAGGCATAGTGTCTTCGCAAAATAAGATATACAATGCCTTATATTATTCCAATTCAACTCTACAATTTTCCAAACTGAGCCAAAACTTTTTTCCAGTACTGTACACATATTTTTCATTAATTTTTTCACATATCTACCTAAATATACAATATATGTGAACAAAGTTGTAATAATTTTAACACAACGGAATTAATTTATTCTACGCACATGCGATTTTTCTCGACACTTATGCAGACCTAAAATTCGACGAATTAATTCAGCCCAAATTCATGTTCTGTACCACGGCTATTAATTACATGAAACAAACCTTTGTTCGGGTCCTCTTCTTTTTTATAAAATTACTAATATATATACGGCAGTATGTTATTTTATTATCGAAGTCACGTTTCAAAGCATACGTGTGTAGGGGTACACTAATATTGGCAGCTTCACTGGATACTGGAATTATCGAAGCGAAGGGGTCCAATTTATCTCCTCCCTTTGGAGCGTTTGTCCACGTGTAGTTTACATATTTAATTGCAACTGTACACGGTCGTGGTTGTTTATACCAATATATAGACATATATTTGGGCACAAAGAGAGGAATACATCCGGCCAACGAGATAAATTACATCTGATAGTACGAGATACTGGTTTATATACTGTATACGTATATAAGCTCGGAGTCCCTCTGCCTCTGTTACACACACACACACACACACACACACACACACACACACACACACACACACACACACACACACACACACACACACACACACACACACACACACACACACACACACACACACACACACACACAGACACACACACACAGACACGCGCGCGCACGCGCTCTATATACCCCGTCATATATTATGCGTATACAAACGTCGCCGCTACGGAGTCGGATATGTCCGCACAGTAGATCGGCTGAGGCTGGGTAAATCCAAACGACAAGTCGTATATAGATGCACTATGTCTATCTACTCATCGCTGTGGACACGTTTGTTGTCCTATGTGTCCTACGTACATACCTACATGTATATTGTATATAAAAGAAAATTATACTTGTAAAGTGTTCCTAATGATTAGGTGAAATTGCGAAGTGGAGACACCTGCTGGAGACTACGAATTCGACATTCTCAGCTCTTCAAACAATATCGCGGCAAAATTTCTAAATTTTGCAGTGGATTAAAAGATTTTATGCAACAGGCATACGGTGTCTTAAGACGGAATGACACCCGACGCGAAACTTCGATGCGACCCCGGCTTCCGACCGGTAGGGCAGAACTCAATCGAGCTTCTGCGCCCCACCGACAGATGTCACCGCGCGCGTTCGTCGCCGCGCGCGCGGAGACATTGCGTCTCGCCTTCCACGGGCCTCGACACGCTACGCAACGCATGTGTGCGTGCGTGTCGGTGCACGTCTACACCACGGTGTGGAGAGACGTTATTGGCGCTGCCACGGGCCTCGATGCGCGTCGTCTGCAGACCACGAGGCGAGCGCCGCGCGCGGAATTCTCGTGAACTGAGCACGTCGAAGTTCGGGCGACATTTGCTCGCAATTATCAACAATTACACGACAAATCTAGATTACCACTTTTCTCCTAAGATATGCAACGAAGTGCAGTGATTGAGAGCTCAAATTGTTCGTTTTTGATGTGGCTACGCGGTCTAGCTTTTCTCTAAGTCGTGACATTAGCCAAACATCTGATTTTTCATCTTTTCGGTCTCGAGTTCCGCATGATAAGCCAGTCTACGTTTTTTTTCTCAAATTCAAAAAATTTGAGAGGCTGGAAGCTGTTCGTCTATCTATTTGACGTCGTTTGGCAAAGTTTCGACGGGATCTGAAGAGCCGTTTCAGAGATTTTTGGGTATCTATAATTCTGTTCTACCATATCGACCGCGATGAGGTGTCATTCCGTCTTAAAATGGCCTGACATTTGAATTTATTAATAAAACGGATCATTTATTTGGGAAGTACGAATATTTTTATTTTAATAAAAGGTTCACACGTGGAGGTTACGTGTGAAATACAATATCCGATAAATGGCCGCCTCGTCCATGTTTGCAAGCGTTTACTCTTTTAACGAAATTTCCAATACCATTTCGGCATAATTGCGAACTAATTTCATTGATGGTGCGGACAATCAATTGCTTCCTTGAGCTCCGGAATGGCCTGTGGATCATTGGCATACACTTTTTCTTTTGGAAAACCCCAAACAAAGAAGTGTCCAATGGTGTCAAATCGCAAGATCTTGGTGGCCAATTCACATTGCCGCGGCGCGAGATAACACGACCATGAAACTTCGTCTGCAATAACTATGCAGTAACAATGCAGCAAATAACAATTTCTATGCGTTGCTTGGTCGTGTAACTCTGCATGACTGCTGCAATACTTCCTGACGCCAGTTGTCAAAGATTAGTTCTCTATGTTCGCCATAAAAAAATGGCGCGCAATTTAAAATGTCAGATCATTTCAAGACACCCTTTATATAGGTGATTTTCCCAAAATATTCATTTTGCAGGACAACGAAAGTTGCAAACGAAAATACTTCATTTTAAATTCGCCATTGACTTTTGTTCCAATCGATATTCCGATGAATCACACTGATTTTTCAATTTTGAGAGATTTGTCATGATCGAAAGAAATAGTAGGACCAGAGGAATGATGCAAATATATGACTATCAAGTTTTTATTGGTTTATTAACATCTACTCCTTTTTTTAACAGTGATCTCGCTCTTTTTTGTTTCAACTTCTCTCTTTCTACGGGATCCTGATTGAAACTTTCGTATTCCCGTTTTTCCTTCCTTTTTTCAATAGTTTAGTGGCATTAATCTAAGAGAATCATTTTCATGTAACCTCATGCATATCCACACATGCATAACAAAGAGACTATGTCCATAGAGAAATCAGTTGCACTCGATGGAATATGTTCGCCACAGACTTTCTTTACCAAACGATGCGTTGCCACCGCCGGTTTCTTCACCAGGAAATCGTAACACATAACTTTCCGCAAATGTGACTTATTTCGAACAAAACTTGGCATTGTAAAGACAGTTAACACAGATAACGTTAATGCGTCGGACGAATGTCACCAATCGCCTTTTGGCAGGATTATGTGGACCCATCATTAGAATTTCCAACTTTGAATTCGAGAAACTAACGCACCTAACGCCATCTATTGCCACTGGGCGGTTTAATATGCAACCGGTAAATCTATATATATATATATGTATCGATGGATGCATTCGACTATAGTTTTTCCGTGAAGCATTTTTTATTTTCAAACCGTTTGCCTTATTTATTACATAAGTATTAAGACGTTGAATAAGTTCTCGCTGTTTTCCAACAGATGGCGATACCAGAACTGCGTGCGTGTAGTTGCCGATGCTAACGCATCTATAAAGTAGTAACAAGCTTCAATTTCAGTATGTCATTTCGACGAAGGGTAAAAACAACTTTGTTTTGTTATAGTGTTAAACATGTCAAATTTCGTACCAAAAAGAGTATTTGGGGCAAATTATACTGCAATACCATATTTTCTTTATCTGTAACTGAAGCACACATAATTTTTGTTGAGATTTACGCCGACCATGCTCTGTCGGAAACAACACGCAGAGATTGGCTTAGACGCTTCAAAGATAATGATTTTCATGTGTTGTTAGAGGCATTACTTCATGAAGACTCATGTCAGACGCTAGCTGTTCTTGCTGAATCATTAGGAGTTGATGACAAAACAGTTTCGAAACGTTTAAAAGCATTAGGAATGATTTTTCAAAATAAAGCATTCATTTTCACGAAAAAGAGCGAGAACTTATTCAACATCCCGCTACAATTTTTCGGCAAGCATTGTGTACTATATTGTGTCTATACAATTTTCTATATCCACAATTCTCTATTCTGTATTATATTGTGTCTATATAATCCTCGAAATAAGATCTACCAATAAACAAGCCATAAACACGAAAAATATAAATATGTGCTGAAAAAACTATGGTCGTTTTTTTAAGCGACCTATATATATTCTATCAGTGGGGTTAAGCGTTCGTAATGACCTCGTAGGTCCATTCTCGTTCAATCATACATTTTTTTACTGGCCGCGAGCCCGGGCAAACGAGATCTCTCGTCTCGGGCTAAAGAACGTGCCTGACTACAGACGGGTTTTTACCACTATTCCGTCTAGCTTGACTTCCTCTCTCTCTCTCTCTCTCTCTCTCTCTCTCTCTCTCTCACTCTCCCCTCTTGCACCTCGTCGCTTCCCCGAACGATTTTTGTCTCTCATTTTCCTTAATCAAGCCACGCTTATATCTTGCGACGAATATACGGGATGTGACGTAGAGCTGGGAACGAGGGACCGGTGAACTTCGTCTATGGACTCATCGGAACGAGGCGCGAAAATATCGTGATAGCACTCCAAGGTCTCATCATACACTTGCGCGCACTCGGGCCTCTTTGATGTTGACACTCGATTTTCCACAACTTTACTTCTGATAATGAGCTGGCATTTGGTAGAAGCTCCGGTCATATATCAGAAGCGAAAGCTCGGAAAGGAAAAAAATAATTACAAAAGACTAAGAGCGCGATACTAGCACGCCAGCTCGACTCTCGGGACGGGAACATTTTTGTACCCTCTTTCACTCCCAATCAAATTATAAACCTTTTAAGTTAAATCGCGCGGGCTACGTCTATATACACATATATATGTATATATATATGCATATACACATATTTACATATATATATATATATATATATATATATATATATATATATATATATATATATATATATATATATATATATATATATATATATATATATAGAAATTTTGACTACATATATATATATATATATATATATATATATATATATATATATATATATATATAGTCAAAATTTCTTACCGCACTAAAAGTTACATAGCGGACTCAAAAATAGAGATAATTGAATGTCCCCAACGGTGTTTCAAAGAGGACAAATTTACCTTCATTTTGCTTTTTTAAAGAAAATTCTCTACGATTTTTTTTCGCCCCGTAACGTACTTTTGAACGGGGCCATTTTTTGGTCGTCGAAAATGAACTGCAAGATTTATCGAATTTTTTTTCTCCGTCTCTTCTATGCTAAACTCAAAAAGGACATCAAAACCAACCTTTTTGTTTTTTAGGAAGTCTCGTACGATTCTTTTCGCCCCAGTATTGCATTTTTAGCTAAAAAATACATGTTTCAGAAAAAAAGGCGTCATCGAAGAACTATAGGGTTTCAGAGGAAATGTCAAGAGGGTAAAAAGTTATATGGGTTCACACTGGAGTGACTAGATTTTTCAAAGAATTTTTTGTACATTTTTAATACTTTTTTGGTTGGTACCTCGATCAGTGGAGAGGCTCCACTTGGGAATTATGGGGTCTAGGACAATATATTTAGCAGGAAATTTGCTTGCATTTTTTCACCCCTACTGCATCCCTGCATTACCCTACGTTGACGCAGTGTCATTTTGCCTCACCGACGAATTTTAAATAAAAAGCTCACTTCCCAAAAATTGAAAGTGTTGGATAATTTTCAACAACAATTCAATTTTATACTTTCCGAATCTCAATTATGCAGATATATTATGAAGTAATCAAAGTGAATCCCGGATAAAAAAAAAATAGAAAACCGACCAAATGATCGTTGATGACATGTGGATGAAGTACTATCCGGGTAAAATTGGCCCAGTGTGTCAAAATCGTGACCAAATAAAAGTTTGTCTACGAAGAATTAAAGAAACCCTCCGAATTATTGTTTGCGAATACACACCCTATTTACAGTGATAAAAGAAGGTAAAATTCCGCGTCCACGAAGAATTGGTGTGGCGTAATTACACACGCAGAGCTCAAAGTTTACATCACCAGGTATACGAAACGAGGACAGAAATTTCTCAGGTTCAGCCTGTTCTTTTTGCTGCCTTTGAATAAGCGTACTGTGATTCGTAAAATTTCTGAAATTCACAAACAAATGCAAGGGCCAATGAGGGAGTGGCTTTTCTTTGCCTTTCCGCTGACAAGGAAAAGCACTCGGCTCTTCTGCTGCTGGGTGGAATACAATGTCGAGGTTTAATAAACATCCTATGGTGGAAAATGTAGAGAATACTGCCCACGCAGAATTAACTGAGAGTGAGTTGAAAAGGCAAAATGAAATAAATTATTTCAAGAAAAGCGAGCACGAAAGAGAGAGAGAGGGAGAGAGAGAGGGGGCGGAAGAAGTAAATAAAAGAAGGAAGAAGATTGGAGAAACTCTATGAAACTGTCCAATTGGTCTCGAATAATCAGATCTGCGGAGATTAAATTAGTCTTCAACACTGAAATGACAGTGGCATAACAAGGTGGCGAGCACGAAATCTTTCATTTGGGATTTGCGCTCGAGAGGAATGAGGTTCTCATCTTTAGGCGAAGGAGGAAATCTGCCACAGTACGTAATCAGCATCGTCACGACGAAGAAGACGAGATTATATAATGAGAAAATTCTGCTCTCATCCGTACGTAATAGACTGAGAGCTCGTTAATGACTCGAAGCGACTCCCTGGACATATAACTTTATTTTGTATAGAAATCTGAACATTTTCACGTTCCCCCATTGCACCCGGATAATGAATTTTACAATTTCTCAACCGTACAATAAATCCGTACAAAAAGCACTTTTCCAATCGAGAAGAGAGGAAAAGAGAAACAGGAGAGAAGAAGAGAGGAGTAGACGATTAATTATACCACTGAAGGGTGAAATTTTATAACGCATCCCTTGACAATTAGAGCTGAATTCTTTTCGCAACAAATGGATAACGTTATCGTTGTACATTTTGCAGCGTTCAACGAACATCCTTCATTTGACAAAAACTGCCATCGAATCCAAGCTATTATATTCAACTTCATCAAGAGTGAAAATTGCTAATTGGGTGTAAAAAATGTTAGCCCGAGCCTTCCAACTGAAATTTACTGAGAGTTTGGCCGGTCGGATCGACACAGATTTTTCTCAGTTTCTACTAAACTGTCTACTGTCTTCTACTAAACAGAACTAAAGGGTGTCTCAAAATGACGTGACATTTTTAATTGCGCGCCATTTTTTTTGTGGCGAATATAAAGTACTAATCTTTGACAACTGGCATCAGGAAGTATTGAGGTTTAGTGATGAAGAATTACACGGCCGGGCAACGCATAGAAATTGTTATTCCTTGGATTGTCTGACACTGCATAGTTATTGCAGACGAAGTTTCACGCTCGTGTTATCTCGTGCCGCGGCGATGTGAATTGGCCACCAAGATCGTGCGATTATGACGCCATATGGACTTCTTTCTTTGGAGTTGTCCGAAAGGAAAAGTGTATCCCAATGATCCACAGACCATTCCAGAGCTCAAGGAAGCAATTGGACGCACCATTAAGACGGAATGACACCTCATCGCGGTCGATATGGTAGAACAGAATTATAGATACCCAAAAATCTCTGAAACGGCTCTTCAGATCCCGTCGAAACTTTGCCAAACGACGTCAAATAGATAGACGAACAGCTTCCAGCCCCTCAAATTTTTTGAATTTGAGTAAAAAAACGTAGACTGGCTTATCATGCGGAACTCGAGACCGAAAAGATGGAAAATCAGATGTTTGGCTAATGTCACGACTTAGAGAAAAGCTAGACCGCGTAGCCACATAAAAAACGAACAATTTGAGCTCTCAATCACTGCACTTCGTTGCATATCTTAGGAGAAAAGTGGTAATCTAGATTTGTCGTGTAATTGTTGACAATTGCGAGCAAATGTCGCCCGAACTTCGACGTGCTCAGTTCACGAGAATTCCGCGCGCGGCGCTCGCCTCGTGGTCCGCAGACGACGCGCATCGAGGCCCGTGGCAGCGCCAATAACGTCTCTCCACACCGTGGTGTAGACGTGCACCGACACGCACGCACACATGCGTTGCGTAGCGTGTCGAGGCCCGTGGAAGGCGAGACGCAATGTCTCCGCGCGCGCGGCGACGAACGCGCGCGGTGACATCCGTCGGTGGGGCGCAGAAGCGCGATTGAGTTCTGCCCTACCGGTCGGAAGCCGGGGCCGCATCGAAGTTTCGCGTCGGGTGTCATTCCGTCCAGTGCCGGCGTTAGGGGGGGGCGCGATGGGGCGACGGCCCCGGGCGACAAATTCAGGGGGGCGCCAAGGTCTGGAGTTGGAGTCTCCTGCCTCCCCTGGTGCAAACCCGCAAAACTATGCTCTACGCTCTGTGAATATGTATATTTTTTATTGAGATTTTTTTTAGATGGTTTTTTGAGGGTTTGTGGTCGAGGAGCGACTCTGCGCAGTCTGCGCTTACGCTTACGATTGGTGCGATACTTCCACCGCCAAACCGATACGCGCGACGCGTGGTAGATGGTGGGGATAGCTAAACCTTCTATGTTCGAGCATGGCGCGAGGTCGCTGATTTGTTTACTTGGTCTCTCGTCTCGAGCGTCGCTCGAATTTATGCAACGCGAAAACCGTCTACAATGTTTAGACTGCTACAGAGGGCAGAATTTTTTGCTTTAGGAGTTTTGTAATATCGTTCTTCCAACATCCCAAATCTTTTATTCCTATTTTTTGTATTCAGGAATACTCCTTCATTTTTCTTTTAATTATATTTTTTTGACGAATGAGATTTTTCCACAGTTTTTTTTCTGTTTAATTTTTTTATTTTTATAAAAATACTAGTGGTAGGTTGAAAAAATGTGTGAATGACAAAAAAAATCAAAAGGAATAAAAATATTTTAAAAAATTAAAAAATTAAAAATGTAAAAAAAATTAAAAAAATTGAAAATTAAAAAAAAATATAAAAAAAGAGGAGCTACAAAACTTTCTACCTCCGCGTCGTTAGCTCTGGATACCGTTAAAGGAAAGATGAAATTCTTAATATAAGTTTACTTGGGATCAGCAAAAAACTAACACTTGATATTGCTTTCCTTAAGTGGGCGCCACAATATTTTCGCCCGGGGTGTCAGTGGCCCTTACGCCGGCACTGATTCCGTCTTAAGGCCTTAGGCCAGAGTAACGGGTATAAAATCATGTGCGAATTTAACAATTATTTTTCGTATGAAAAAGTGATTCACTCATAAAATTAATTACATATCTATTTATTTTGAATATCAAGCTGTTAGAATTTTTTTTTCAATGTACAAAATGGCCGACTACTCGAAACTTCTCGAAAAAGCTTTTTTCCAATTGGCGTGACAAATAACTTCAACAATTTTCACTAAATTTACTTCAAATTTAAAAGTTATGTTCCTAATTGCATTTCGCAGAGAAGTACGTACGAAATTTGTGATTAATCGAAAACTTTTCATTTTATGAGCAGTTATAACCAAATTGTTCACTGAAAATTCATTTCTTAAGGATGTTGAGTCCCAAATCGCAAATGATGATAAAATTCTGAAAATTTGGTATGTTTTTGTATGAAGTATTTCAGAGGTCGTGTAAAAATTTCACGACAATTAGGAAGCTCGTTATTGAACAATTAACATTCACAAATTAAATGTTGTTTTATGGAAACTGATGTAACTTTGCAATAAGTTTTTTTTTGACCTCTCAATTTCATAATGTTTACAATATACTGAAAGCAACGGAAACAAAACGAAGTTTATTGATAAATTTTTTTTTATTTATTTTAATAATTGTTCTTAACAAAAATGTTAATTTTTTAATAACGAGCTTCCTAATCGTCGTGAAATTTTAACACGACCTCTTAAATACTTCATACAAAAACATACCAAATTTTCAGAATTTTCTTATCATTTTTTATTTCAACCCTTAAGGAGGTTGAAGTAATGATGATAGAATTCTGAAAATTTGGTATGTTTTTACATGAAGTATTCAGGAGGTCGTGTAAAAATTTTATGACGATTAAGAAGCTATTTATTGAACAATTAACATTAACATGTTTCATAGGCACTCGACATCCTTAAGTTCAAATACCTACAACTTTTGAATAAAACAATATTTTTGAAATCCCGAACGTACTTCTCTAGGTAGGTATTCTAATTTAGATTGACGAGAATTATTGTTTTTCGTCTAGGTAAAAAATTGAGGATGCTAAATGTCAGGCCGCGGAGCGCCTAATAAAAAACATAACAAAAGAAAATATTAGTAGTCAGCCATTTTGTACATCGACAAAAAAAATATATATTTTCTAACATATTCATACTAAATAGATGTGTAAATAATTTTATGAGTGAATCACTTTTTATACGAACAATAAATTGTTAAATCTGCACATGATTTTATACCCGTTACTGTGGCCTAAAGCCATAATAAAATGAGTGCGCAATTAAGCCAGAACGTTATTGAAAATTTGGTTGGATATTGGATATCGTTGGATATTGTGTTCCACACATAACCCCCATATTTGTACCTTATACGAAAATAAAAATATTCGTATTTTTTAAAGAAATCATGCGATTTATTAATAAATAAAAATGTCAGGTCATTTTGAGACACCCTTTGTTTGCAATAGTTCGCATGTGCTACCGCAATCGCGAAGGAGGTATGCATTCAGCAAGGACAAGAGGCGATCGATTGAGCTAAAAATGCCTTTTCACAAGAGCCTACAGTTTACTTCCGAGTGTCCACTCTCATCGAATAACGCCAAGGAGAAGATTCGAGGGGTACTCTCGTCGTCTGCGACGTATAACAGGTACCATAGAGCGAACGAGAGGTGGGTTCGAGAGCAAAATGTAATGTAGATGTCCTCATTGGTCTTCTTGCATCCTCAATCAGCACCGAGTCTCGCCATTTTTCCATTGGCAATTTATAACGTTTCGGCTATTAGAAGTACGTCGCGTGCTCCGTTGCACATTGGAAAGAAGATTGCCGAGGAAAGCAGGGAAAAGTTGGGCGATAGGAAATTATGGGAACAGGATGGAAGATGAGATGTTTCTAGCTAAATGAGTTTCATGGCAACTTCAGATATCGCGGAGAATTAAGTAGACGAGGGTTTATTGCTGTTTTCTTAAAATTAATGTTGATAATCTTCTAGACTGATTAGTAGGAAGTTATTAATGAAAATTTGCCTTGGGGATTGACTTTTCTCTTCGCCTCAAGAAAATGTACTGAATAATGAAATTCATAAGATATAGGAAGTGAGGCAAATGAAGGCTAGGCTTGTCCCACTTTCCCCCGGATGTACACGTAGCAACGGAATAATGCAGCGGGAGGGGGGGGGGGTAATTACAAACCTACTCGACATCGGTGTCGCTTTGATATCGTTTTACAATAGGTATAGACATAGCGCTTGCGCATTGTCGATGTCGCATGGTGTTAACTTCCCGTGAATAGATGTGTATTGTAAGCCTCCTCAAAACCTGATTGTCAAATTTGTTGCCTCGGCAAAGTGATATTCGATGATTTCGCCGCGACCTTTGAGCCAAGTTTAACTAAGTTTGCATAATTAATTGCACACGGTTGACATTGGGGACCGCTCGTAACACACACAAATACTCACACCCACAGACGTGTACTTCATCATTTACGTTCTGTGTTATGCAATTGCCGAGGCTCCGAATAGCCCTTCTTGACCTTGCGGTCAATCTCTGGGGATGGCCGCAAGGTTTTTCTTGCTGAACACCTCACTGATAAACGCCCCAATTATAGTTCGTCTGGATTTGACGAATGAAGAGATCGTTCCAACTAGGTTACGGCAATTTTTCCTGTCAAGCAGCGGTGGGCCAATACTCGGATGGGTGACCGCTCAGTCGGTCACTGGCTGGCGCACTGACCACCGAGGATGGCAGTTTTAGTGAGTTTTCGATGGGGAACGCAGCTGGAAGTCGGTGGAAATAGAGCCTGTATCGGGGCAGGTTTTTCACAGTTTCCCTGTGCCCTCGTGCTCTGCGATACTGCACGAGGACACGAGTGGCTGTGGGCAACACTCTGGGAGGTCTCCGAGAAGCTGGAAATTGTCAACTGGCAAGTGTGGGGTTTGAAAGCATCTCGTTGTTGTTTGAAAGCATCTCTTTCTTTCGCAATGAATTATTTATACACTACCAAAAAAATGTCATCTAGTTTGGATGTCTTGGAATCTTAAGGATGTTGAGTCCCTATGAAACATGTTAATGTTAATTGTTCAATAAATAGGTTCTTAATCGTCATGAAATTTTTACACGACCTCCTGAATACTTCATGTAAAAACATACCAAATTTTCAGAATTCTACCATCATTACTTCAACCTCCTTAAGGGTTGAAATAAAAGATGATAAGAAAATTCTGAAAATTTGGTATGTTTTTGTATGAAGTATTTAAGAGGTCGTGTTCAAATTTCACGACGATTAGGAAGCTCGTTATTAAAAAATTAACATTTTGTTAAGAACAATTTTTAAAATAAATTAAAAAAAATTTATCGATAAACTTCGTTTTGTTTCCATTGCTTTCAGTATATTGTAGATATTATAAAATTGAGAGGTCAAAAAAAAAACTTATTGCAAAGTTACATCAGTTTCCATAAAACAACATTTAATTTGTGAATGTTAATTGTTCAATAACGAGCTTCCTAATTGTCGTGAAATTTTTACACGACGTCTGAAATACTTCATACAAAAACATACCAAATTTTCAGAATTTTATCATCATTTGCGATTTGGGACTCAACATCCTTAATTAAAAAAATATATAACATAAGACTGATGTTTCTGCTTCTAAAATTAAAAGATTAATAAATGTTGATCAGTTTGAAATATAATTAAAGTCGACTGACTCATATATGTATTGTTTTATTTGAATATGACCTTGGCGTTATCATCTTGCCCCGACTTTCCCTACATGTGTTCACCCTCCGAGAGTGGTGTCAAAGTGAAAATCTGCCGGTATTTAGAGTCTTAAACTTTAGCGTTGTGGGTTACGGCAAACACGTTGAATTTCCGATGGCGTCGTTGACGACACGTGTTCCAACAAACACACAGCCGGCAACCGCGGACATTAAGCGAAGCGTGAACGTTTTGTTTCCACAAAGGAACCGCCGATTTGGCCCTCTTTGAGCGCACGATACGCATAACTATGGTGCGCGATGTCAGGCACCGGGAGTCGCCTCGAATTACTGCGGTCTCTTGAGATATCGAAGTACAGAGGCTTGTCATTGTAGCGGGACGCCCGAGTTTCAGTGCCCCCCCCCGCTGCTGCTGCTGCTGATGATGATGATGAAGGTGGGGTTGCCCGAAGGCATCGTGATCGTGCCAGCGCCAACCAATTTCCAATTAAGTCTACGCTCAACCGTGACACACGCCACGTACCTAATGTACGCTATCTTGATTACAAATCTATAAAATAGTAGTCATTAATAGGCGTGTGTGTACCCAGGCACCGCAGTTTCGCGCACCCTTGGCAAATAATATGCGCGCGCGTGTGGTGCCAATTTTCTACATCCCCTCTCGTTGCTCTTGGCCTTCGAGACCTCGATGGAAAACCAGGCGCCGAGGTTCACCGAGGATCAATTTATAATCAGCCAAGTCTGGGATCCGGAGACCCAAAATTCGTGGCTGATCGTCAAGTTATGTTTGGAAAGCGCGGTTACAGATCCGGCCATTGCAGGAGGAACAAGGGCAGGTAACATTCCAAAAATTCATCATCATCGGAAGTCACTTCCTATAGTTACTTTTTAATGGGTTTAGTTAATTTAACTTTGGGGTTGATATTAAGAAATGTTAAAATTAAAAAATATTAAAAACTAACTATAGGGACTTAAAGTTACTATTTACTATTGTACATAGTAATAGTAAATAGTACTATTGTAAATAGTAACTATAAGTCCCTATAGTTAGTTTTTCATATTTTTAACTAACTATAAGGACTTAAAGTTACTATTTACTATGGTAAATAGGAACTTTTATTCCCTATAGTTAGTTCTTAAGGGGTTACCCCCACTTGCGATTTTGAAAAAATCGATTTTTTTATTGCATTTTTTTGAAGTATAAGTATCTGAGAATATGTCCTGAAAATTTCAAGTCGATCCGAACAAAATTGACTGAGATATGAGCGTTGAAAGAGAAGAATCCGTGAATTGAAGAACTGAAATTGAAACTTTAAACGCATTTTTCTCAAAATGGCATTTCTGAAGTCGGTGACGAAGATTACTCGAACACTAATGAACCGATCTTCTTGAAATTTTGCAGGCTTATTTAATACATAAAAACGTAGTCTTTAATCGTTCGAGTTTTTTTCGTTAAAATCGAACCATTAACTTTGACTGTCCGCCATTTTGTGAAAAATGAATATTTTTTAAAATCCTTCGATTAAAGACTAGTTTATACGTATATTTGACTAAATCTATCCGCATTTTTTTTTCAGATGATCCACTTCGCCGCAATGTTGGTCACCGTAAACCGTGTATATACAAACATTATTTCATTGACGGCCATTTGCCACTAAACAATGTAATATTTTTCAATACAAAAATTACTGAAAGTTCTTTAAGATGTGTTCTTTAAGATGGTATATTGATCGATTAAAAAAGTTTTGTAGTTTTCTTTAAAAAAATTCATGAAAAAGGCATTTTTTGCGCTACAAGTGGGGGTAACGCCTTAATATTTTCTAATTTTAACAGCCGAAAACAGCTAGCTTTTAGGATTTTATTTTTTAGCAAAGCGTAATGATAAATGTCTACAAAAAAATCGAAAGTATTACAACTAGGCTTCTGCTTAGTTGTAACAGCCGAAAACAGCTAATTTTTGCGATTTTCTTCAGCAAAACGTAATGATAAATTTCTACAAAAATTAGGCGGTTGAAAAAGAAGCACCGCTCGAAAACTTTTTTTCCGGCAAGCAATGCCCTTCTGTATCAGGTTATTTAATATAAATTTATTTAGGCAGATTTATAAATTTATAACACAGATTTATTTAGTACATTAATTTATCGTATGTTTAATGGAAGCAATTTCCGAAATATTAAATTTAAATAAATGGCGCGCGTTTAAAGTAAAAGTCTTGTTTTATGCGAAAAAATGGACATCTTCCGTTCATAAAATCAAAAGTGTACATCGGAAAAAATCTGTCGATCGATTACTATATTTTTACATCTAGAAAAAGCCCTAGAAATGTTTGATATATCGATGCAGTAGTTTTTAAGATATTTTGTTCACCGACTTTGAAAACGTGCTTTCGAGAAAAAAGCGTTTGGAGTTTCGAGAGATGCTTCGAGCGTTTCGACGGGCGTCAATATAACAGCTTATAAATCTGTAAATTTCGATCCGCTCGGCTTGACATTTTCAGGGAACGATGATATACTGTAAAAATATTTTGGTTTTGAAAACAAGTGATTTTTGGACTTTTACTATTAGGCATAACCCCTTGAAGATTATGCTACCCTGTTTAAAAAAGAAACTTGGATCTTAGATATCGCGTATAAATAATTCAATTAATGTGTTGACAACTTTGCTAAAACTTTTTAAAGGCGTAGCAAGATTTATCGGTGTTTGTCGTGTAGATGCGTTTTTAAATTGTTTATGTAGTGAAAAATGGTTCCGTTCTTGATGGGTTAAGAGAACTGCTAAGTTTGCGATATTAAAAAAAATATTTTTATATTCTTCGGTAAGTCTGTGCCAAGGTACGAGAACATTTTGACTCGAGCAAGAGGAACGCCATTGATGGTATTGACGTTTGCATCGTTGGAATGCACCGAAAATTATATAACTTCAATATGACCTATTAAACAGAGTAAATTACTATCTCGCGATTTATGTGACAATTTATAATTTATATCCACATGATTATTAATTCTTTACATTCTACTAATGTATATAATAATAATTCATGTAAACATTAAGATACTGGGAACGTCAATGTTGTATATACATAATACAATATTTCAGCGATATAATTCGCATACGAATGACCGTTTTTTTTTCGTATAGGGACATCGGATACCCCGAATAAATATATCTCATAATTTCACAAACGTGTGGCAAATTGATAAACAAAGGAGAAAAACACTTTTCCGCTAATTGGCTCGTTTTAATTTCATTTTCGGGGAAAAAATACGACAACAAAATCAAGGAGGTACCTTCAGTAAAAGTAATTAAAATGTAGTTAAAAAGTGATCAAAAAGTATATAAAATTAACATATGAGATAGTAAAATGATGAGGTTAGCTAATAGTTCGGACAATCAGTCGGGATAGACAATGTGGAGCGTAGAATGATGAAGAGCGAGATACATTAAGGCCACCGTGACGGGTAAAAAAATTGATTTTTGCATCTTCTGAGAGTATACATATTCAAGAATATGTGGAAAAAAATTTAATTTAAAGTATTGAAAATTGACCAAGTTACAGACGATTTAGTGAGAGCAGAAAGCGCAACGATCTACGTATACTAAAACTTACAATCGCGTTTTTCTCAAAATTACTTTCTCGACCTGGCCAGAATCATTTATTTACATATAGTTGTCTCATTTTAAATCGGACAATTATAGTAGTTATATTACGTAGAAAGAGAAAGAAAGAAGAAGAAAAAGAAAGAGAAAATACTTACGCACTACGTAGTTATTTTTTTGATTCACAATTTTTTAAGCCTCCAAATAAAAGTACAAATGTCAAAAATACACCTTTTTTAGCCCTCACCAATTCGTTATTTTTTCGGGAAATGGCTACTGTCAACGAGAGCTACATTTATATAGATTATAAAACGTTTTGATTTTGATTTTTCGGACCAACGTTATCGATTCAGCCCTTGGACTACATTTATAAAGTTAGTACCTCAATTTTTTTAATGAAAAATTTAACATTTTTTATTTTTGAAATAATTTTTTAATTTATTATTTTATTATTTTTAAAAATAATTTTTTATTTTATTATTTTATTATTTTTAAAAATAATGTTTCATTTTTTAAATGAAAAATTTACCCGCAATAAGTTCAATGCATGCTCGATAACAGAGATGTCTGATCAAAAATTTGTGAGGTTATGTTTACCTTGTACACACGCTTCCCGATGATAAATCGGAGCATAGGAAATCGCTATTGAAGTATTTTATAAATATTTCGCCTATTCAAATACTACTTTTTTTCTACAACGATTTTTCACATAGTTTTACCAACATTCCTCGTTTCGAAATTTTTGTTGCAATTTCGTGCGTACATCATGCGAGCTCGTCGAGAAAACATAACGAAAACATAACAGCATAAGGAATAAGTAGAAAAGTGAGCGTACATTTTTTTTCAAAATCGAATCGAAATAAAAATATTGAGTTCGATATAAAAAAATCGCGAGGTATGGTTTTTTTATTTAGTGGATGCTGCAGATGATCCCAAAGCTTAGGCCATTAAAATCGAGACACCCTGTACAGGTGTGTACATAGGGTATAAAGTGGCGTATCCCTTCTGTGCTGGTTGCTATACCGTTGCTGCTTTACGACACGGCCATGTGTTACCCTTCACATATACACGTACAAAGGTATGGTAAGAGTGAACCCAACATACGCATGCAAGTGAGACCATGACTCCCAAACTGGGCTGCTGGGTCAGTCTTTTACCCTCGATGCACCCTCTCTCTCCCTCTCTCCCCTTCTCGCCCTCTCTCTTCTCGGTATATGGACCGTGTGGGTAAATGCAACTACGTTATTTACCAGCACGTCCGTCGTTTCTCTCACCTACCACCCCCACCAACCCCTCGTATATATACTCTCGTTAAACTTGCCGTACGAATTTGTTTATCGGCTTTGCGGCTCGCGGCCTTTTGCCCCTCGTTGCGAATTCGCTGCAAAAATAACTCTGCTGTGTAAATATAGAGGGATGCAGTTGTACACAGGCCCTCGACGCAAATTCCGTTGCGATCATTATTAAGGCTGTATGGGAGATTCAACCGCGGCTAAAAATAGCCGGAATTTGAACTTCTCGAATATATGGCCGAGATGTAAAGTAAAATCAACCGTTATGACATACCATGAAGATCAAGAATTCGAGTGAAAAAAATGTTTTTTCTTACGATTTTTCACCCCTGTGTGTTAATGCTTGAGAAGTCGGTTAATGTCGGAGGAGAAAATGTGAGGTTTTTATATTGCGTAGTTTTATAGCCCAGGCCCTTAATTTTAGTATGGAGCAAAGATTTTATAGATGTTCCAAAAGTTGGGCGAGGTATGACGATTTTTGTGAAGGGCCAGCTCCGCTTTTTTTCTTTTGCGTTTTTCTCGAACTATGTTTTATGGAACGGTGTGAGTCGTATCTCGAAATCTATTTCTTTGATTCAGTTGGACTTCGGACACAGCGTAGTTTGCTAACTTTTTTCTATTGTATAGCAGAATGATTTTTTGAATGTGGTTGTCCATTTTTCAATAGCTGTTGATTGGAATTTTTTTATATCGAAAATCGAAGTTTCTTTTCTTACAGTTTGGCATTTCATAGTTGTCCAAAGTTTCACAAAAGTATTTGGTCTTACGAAAGTTTTATTATTATGTTAATAGTACCTTCTTGTACTAAATGAATTAAAACAAACTAAAAGAACATTTTTTTATGTCAGTTCATCCGAGTTGCCAGACCCACCTACACTGATCAACCACGCAGCAATGGCGGCGCTGTGTTTAAATAATAATAACGTCTTTGTTTGTCAATATTTTCCAATTTTAAAAACTCAAACTTGACAAGGTTATGTATCAATTGTGTATAAAGTCCCGACCTCGTCATCTCATCTCAATCAGGAAAAATGAATACGTAACATTTTTTTTTTGCAAAAAACAAGCTTTTGTTTAATGTACTGAAAAGTGAAAAATATTTTTTTTACCAAATTACCCATATGTGACTACAAATAAAAGCTTGGTGCGCTCAACTTTTCAAATGTTTAATAAATTTGGTCAATTCAGTTTCATCACCCGTATTTTTTTGGCACAATAGTAATCAAAGAAATTATGATCACACGTTTACACTCAGTTTCAGGATTTTTACTTAAGAAATCTAAGGTTCTTTTACAATAAGTGAAATACAGCTGATATTTCAACCGATTTATGTAAATTAATGATCATATGTCCAAATTTTGAATGCCACAAGCTTCAATTTATAGTCACACATAGGTGTCTTGATAAAAAAAAAAATGTTCTACCTTTTAACACATCAAATAGTAGCTTGTTTTATAAAAATATTTTTTTTACGTATAAATTATTTTCTACTTTGTAGTCTCTAATTGATTTGACTAGTCAGTTGTTACTAGTAGTTTGATAGTTTACGAGTTTGTACGTTAGGAATATGGAATGCTTGTAAAAAATAACAACGACTGTATTTGGAATTGCACTTACGACCAATTGCTGCCAATAAACTTTTCACATACAAACACAGTCGGCTACGAATTTGTTTGTATGTGTCAGTGAGATTTTATATGGATGATTAAATATCGCCAATATTACATGACAAGTTGACAATTTTATTTATATATTTTTTAAGTTGCATAAGGCATTGTCACCTTTTAGATGGATGTTTGCTAACCTCTAAGTAGTCAGGAATTGCTAACCTCTAAGTAGCCAGGAATTGGGTGTAACATCGATTTTCCGTTTTGCATCTCACCGAAAGTCAAGTTCAATAAAAGCTTGTGAAATAACGCTAAAATCATGCAACGAATAATTGCGAAATTTTTCGCAAAGTTTCTTTCACACATAAATTACCCATGCGCAAAAATATCCAAACACTCTGTACTGTTCTTTGACCACTCTCTACCTCATTGTATCAGAAAACAAAACGAAGTGTCACAAGAGGGCAAACAGGCCCATTGCAAACAAACAATCATCATTTTTCACCGGCCCATTGGACCGATCCCAAATTTCCCATACAGGCTAAGAGCAAACGAAGCCCCAACGTGTCCAATTTTCATCCCCTTGGTAGCGTTTCTCCACGACTGCTGGCCATCTCCAAACGCGAACGGCGCGGAAGAATTTTCTTCCTACGGTTTTCTCCGCCACTCGACGGAAATTGAATGTTTCATTGGCCGCGATCGATATCGTGACCTGTGAAGAAAAAAAACTACGCGGGCGCGACTCGAACGAGCCAAAGCTACGGTATACCCTGGGAGAGAAAGTGCCCCTGTTGGATAAGAGGTTTAAAAAAGAACTCCAAAGTAAAGCTTTCGTTATATGGCGACGTAGAAAAAACGAACGGGCTGACCCACGTGTATTTCGTTCATCGGATAATGTTATTGGTGGATGTAGTAAAAAAAAACTGCCGGCCCATTCATGCACGCTCGGACTTTCGTACACGTTGCTTTCCACTAAACATCAGGAGTTGACGTGCTGACGTAGACGCAAACTGGGGTGCATGCTTGGGCATATATGCCCTGGTATACTCAGAGATTTGCGGCAACCACCAAAGGGTGAAGGCAGGGTGAGAGAGAGAAAGAGAGAGAGAAAGAGAGAGAGAGAGAGAGAGAGAGAGAGAGGGAGAGAAATGAGAGTGAGAAAGAGAGAAAAGGGAGAGGGAAGATGTATAGACCAAGAGAGAGGGATTTCTCTCTCTCTCTCTCTCTCTCTCTCTCTGTCTCTCTCTCTCTCTTTCGAATTTTCTGCGTTCCATCACTGTAATTGGCTTTTTCTGTATACACCCGCGGAAATTTCCCAGAAAATCAACATCCGCGAATGATTCCTTTTTATCCTGCTGACCTCTTCCCTCTATCTGGAGATAGAGATAGAGAGAGAGAGAGAGAGAGAGGGAGCTCTTTCTTTCTCGCACTATCCGTTTTATTTCTCGTGTATTCTTTCATCACCCTCGTAATCACGCTGGCAAGCTCATTTTCCTCTATCTCCGATTCTCTATCTTTATCTCTTTCTCTTTGCTCTTCATACTTCAAATGAATGGATGATTTTCCCTGCCTTGTGTGCTTTTATCGTATTACCCCTTAACTACTTCCGCTATAACGCACTATACCTCCTTGTTACATTTCGCAAGGGGGGCTGGTATGTGTGTACAAAGGAGAATGAGTATATGAATTTATATATATATATTCACGTATCCACACGGCGAACTTCGCCCCGTATGGAAACTCTGGTACGATGGAGAATAGCGGAGCAATATAACGAGAGAGAATCCTCGGAAATGTGCTGCTGCAGGGTTATTAAAATTTTTGCCGCTTTGCGCTATTCTGCAGATCCGGGTTTATTTCGTTTACGATTTTTCAAATATCCATTGGCTCGCGTTATTTCAAAAAGGACCGTTGAGGAGAAACGGCGCCGTGTGTGAGAGAATGCGTAAGTAAGTACGGTGATGTAAGTAAGTTACAGCCAAGGAATGGGCACAACAATCTGATCTTCATTATATATATTTTTTATTATATATTATATATATATTTAATGTACAGAGTGTATCTTAACTACTAGTTTTCCGTTCGTGAGAATGTGGGGTGTCTCTTTCCAAGCAAAACGATTTTTTTTTAAATGTTGTGCAACAAAAATTAGCCGAGATATTCACGAGTAAGATTCAACGGTGAGTAAACAATGGCACAGTCGTTTCGGCGTCAAAGCGAGCGCGGGCGCGGGTTCGAATCCTCATTTGCGCAAGTGGATTCAAATCCATTGATTTTTGTTGAATTGAAATTGGAATTAACAGTTAAACCTTTCAATTTCGAATGTTGAAATTTGGGTTTCGAACCTTATCCGGTTACCCAAATAAAGTATTCAATAATAAATAATAAGTGTTAGACAATATTGCCCATTGTTTACTTGAAAGATCTAAAGATCTAAAGATCTTTTGAGTAAACGATGGGTAACATTGTTTAACATTTTTTATTTACTATTGAATACCTTATTTGGACGAACGAATAACGTTCAAAACTAAAATTTAAAAATTCAAAATTGAAAGTTCAAACCCCCTTGCCCGAATGTGGATTCGAATCCAAGCCCGCGCTCGCTTGGACGCCGGAACCATAGTACTGTGCCATCGTTTACTCACCGTTGGACTTTACTCGTGAATATCTCGGTCAATTTTTGTCGGGCGACATTAAAAAAAAAGCGTTTTGCTTAGAATGAGACACCTGCTCACGAACGGAAAACTAGTAGTTAAGATACACCCTGTACATATATATATATATATATATATATATATATATATATATATCCTGGGGATATATATCCTCATATAAGATATGGGGAAAGAGGACTTTGCTGATATTTGACTTCGAACATTCTCCGCATGGTGGCGTATTGTATGGTGTTGGTGTTCGCATCCTCAAAACACAAGGAGAGTAGTTATTTTATTTCCAGATTTCTTTTTTGTATCATCATACAACATTTTTTTCCGCAGAATTACATTCTAGATCTCTAACAAGGATCCCAAAAAACGTTTCAGTGATTTTCGAAGTCTAGGTCTATAAAAAAGGTCAGTACGATTTCGAATAATTTATTTTCATTGCGGACATTCGACGTCAAGCACTCTTCTCGTGCCAGATTATTGTACAGAATTGGCATTTGCATCCTTAAAATGCAACCTTAAATCACGTTTCAGTGATTTTCGTAGCCCTACGACAAAAAAAGCAAAGAAAAATTAGGGCGATCAAAAATAATTCATTCACATTTCATTTCAACGACGCAGACTTTACCATAATCCTGCTCTCCTCGTACTCGACATCACGTCACCCCAATTTATTCAAAATCATCTGTTTTCATCATGGAAGCATATTTATATAATTGTCGTTTCGCGGACAGTCTCAACCCAAAATCTACGATCTATTCAATTATATATGCATATATATATATATATATATATATATATATATATATATATATATATATATTACAAATTGCATATTGCATTAATTGCATATATATATATATATATATATATATATATATATATATATACACATATATATACATATATATATTCAAAACAAAGACTGCAGCGGGAAAACTAGAAGAAATCTGAGGTGGTCTCGGTTTGCGTGTGATACCCGAGTGAGTGAAAGAGCAAAGGGCAAAAGAAACGACAAAAAAAGGATAGCAAAGGATGATGCAGCGCGGATGCGACGAGAGGATGGTCCTTGTTTTTTTTTTGCGTGTCAAGAAGATGGACGCGGACAAAGGAAAAGTGAAAATGCGGCTGCTGAGTGACGCAGAGGAGTACAGAGAATAAGAGAGAATGAGGGAGAGAGACGAAGAGACAGTTCCGTCAGATTCATTCCAACGAGCGAAAGGATAGGCAGCCTGAAGCCGCGGAAGGGTACCAGAGGCGCGAGTGCCCGCGCGCGTGCTTGCTTCCGTTGATTTTTTCAAAATGAAGAATCAGAGAGAGAGAGAGAGAGAGAGAGAGAGAGAGAGAGAGAGAGAGAGAGGGAGAAAGAGAGAGATCTGAGGAGAAATTCGAGCTGGCTCGGATGAAGCAAAGATTACGAAGACGTGCTAACTTTTATCTACCAGCCAAGACCTTGAATAATAATATATACGTCTGTGTGCCAACCGGTGGAAATTGATGGTGAGAAAAAAGCACGGAGGGATCACGCAGGCCGGAAGACACGAAAGTGAACAAAAAGTCGAATAAAAAATCGGTGAAAGATGTTATTTGCGTTCGTTTGGATTCGCTTGAAGGAAGCGCGAAAATATGAAAATAAACCAAATGGAACATCCAAACAAACGCCAAAAGTTTCCACTTGGGATCGCTTATAGGCAGCAGGCTCGAAAATCGGAAAACTGAAAGAGGGCCCGAAGATTTCGTTTGGATTCTACGAGAGAAGAAAAGACCGGAAAAAATTTCGAAAACCCTAAAGAAATTGTTATGATTCGCTCGAACAAAACGACCAAAAAAATGTACCTGAAAAAAAACAAGAAAAATCACTGAGAGATTTCTTTCAGAGGCAGCAGGGTATAAAACGACAAAAAATTCTAAAATGCAGCGAGCGGTTCTTTTTCTCGTAAACAATACGTTACGTGCAACTGCTCCAAAAATTCTGCGTGAGAAAAAGTTTGAAAAAAAAGCGCTGAGAGGTTCGCGCTCCACGAGCGTCATCGGGTGCGTTCTGTACTTGAGTAGGTGCACTTTGGCTCGAGTGGCCCATCAACTTACGTCAACGCAAACAGCTCGCGCCACAGCTGAAGACCGGATATCGAGTTCTGCGTGCCTGATACTCGATCTTTATATCCCCATTGTGGCTCGCAATACGCTTTGATTGTTTTTGCCATTTAAGGAATTTTATAGACCTTGGGTATGAGCTTTCTTTTTTTTTTTTTTAGTAATTACGGAGAGATTAGTATCGTTTTCCTCGGGTTTTCGGTATAGGTGTAGATCGCACGGGGACATCGTGCTCGAGCAGCCTCTCTCTCTCTCTCTCTCTCTCTCTTCTCTCTCTCTCTCCGCCTCTTACCGTTGTAAAAGTACGCAGAGCAAGATGAAAACTTCCAACAAGATAAGCCCAGCACGTAGCTCAGAAAGCTCGTTCCTACGAGAATAATACCTGCGGAGTATCATATCCTTTCACCCCCGCCTCCCCTCGCCCCGCGTGCCCCTAAGCGACCCTACGTCTATGCATCAGCGCGATAATAATGAACCTTTATACGCCAAGTTTTTCACCCCCGCCCCCCGAAACTTACCCCACCTTACATCCCTCCCCTTCCTTCCACCCCCTCATCGTTCCCTCCGTTGATAAACCTTTTCCAAAACAGAAGAAACCTCTTCGCGTCGCTGATACCTCACCCCAAAAAAGTAAAGAAAAATTCAATTAAAACCGACCGTTTACGGGAGTAGCTGGTTGAAAAAGTTCGTGATCTTCGAAAATAAGTGGACAACCCTTTGTCGTTCTTCTTTCGAGCGGAATGCCGCCAGAATGGGATAACATCGGCAGGAGCCAGTTTTTTTTTTCAAAAGTGGTGAAGTACTCTCGATAGTTGGCGAAGAAGGAACAAGAATCAAACTTGCCGAAAGACGCGAATTCTGGGCGCTTCGGGAGTTTCGACGTTAACCTCGAGAAATCGCGTTCTTGCGGACAGAGACGGAGACGCGAGTCCCACCAATTTCTAGGGAGTGTCTTTGAAAGCCTTGCTTGTGGAACACAAAGTTTTCCAATGTCGGCCATCGAGCCAATATTCGAGCGAGGAGCCAAGTATCTCGCGCAGATATAGGGGTTGTTTATGTATATATATGTATATGACGTATTGCACGTGAATCCGGTGGACTTTTCCCTGACCCCCGCCAATTCGATTTTTCAAAATCTGATTCCATTAACTTTACAAGATACCCTGATTTTTTTACATTTTTTGAAACAACTCTTAGTAAAAAAAAAAATTCCGAAAAAATGCCATGATTTAAAAATCTGAAAAAATTCCCAAAAATGCGTGATTATATGTAAACATTTTCAAGCTATCACCCGCAGTGGAAGTACAATTTATTTGCTAGCAGTCAAAAAGTTCTGGTATTAGTTTCAATTGAAGCCGTATTCAGCACAGGAAAAATCATACTCCCACTGCGGGTGATAGCTAGAAAAATTTTACATATAATCACGCATTTTTGGGAATTTTTTCAGATTTTAAAATCGGGGGTTTTTTTCGGAAAAAATTTTTTTTTGACTAAGGCTTGATTCGAAAAATGTAAAAAAAAATCAGGATGTCTTTTAGAGTCAATGGAATCAGATTTTAAAAAATTAATCGAATTGTCGGGGATCAGGGAAAAATTCCACCGGATTCACGTGGAATACCTCATATATACACAGGGTGTCCTGTTATGAATGGATAATCCTGCAACAATGTCTAGATCAGATTATGCCCCACCATATGCTGGAAATTCAGTTTAGTAAAAGTCCCACAGTTTTCGAGATTTTGGGCTTTGCGTTATTTTTTGAAAAGAATCATCTGCTTTTGGTTTTTCGCATGCCATTTCTACAAATGATATGAATCGACAATAACTAAGCAACTCTTTGAGGTACTTGGCACGATAGGTATATTTTTGTACACCGCAGGCTATCAAAGTCAGATGTTCGAATTGGTTTGTATGAAAAGTCTGCATAAGATCTTTTTTCATAAAGTTTCTTTAATATTTAAGGTTAAAACGAAGACTAGACGAAACAAATAACCAAGAGTATACTTTTAAAAACCGGGTGAAAAAAGTTATCATGTGTAGAAATGGCATGAGAAAAACGGCAAGCAGATGATTTTTATCTCAACAACCGAGGGACGTTTACTAAACTGAAATTCCCGCGTATAGTAGGACATGATCTGACCTATGGACGGTGGTAGGATTTTCCGTTCATAACAGGACACCCCGTATATATAAATATATATAACATACACACCTATATGTATATACTTCCGTGCGAGTTCGCATTTACCGGGGTAAGAATGCTCTGTGTACTGACTCGTGCGCGAGCCCCAAAGTGTCGTCATCCGGGCTTCAAATACAAACGGATGTCCCGACGTTAAAAAGCCGGAAAACGAAGAGCGCTCGACGAGAAAAAAGGAATACAATTGTAAAGTAAATGAAAAAAAAAATCCACCGGGAAAAAGCTTCTTTGAAAGATGTAGAAAAAAAGGAGCTCTAATTGAGCCCTGTCCACTGCGAAATGCGGGAAATGGGGCGGTTATTACGACGGCCAATTTATAATTCCGTCCATATGCGGCGGTCCCTGGGGTCCGTTGATGCTCGACAACGGGTGTACAATTTTTAAAAAGTGTTCTTTTGCATCTTTTAGGGAACTTCCGTGTCCTCTTGAATTATTAGGACTTCGTACATACGTAAACACACATATGGATGTGCGTATGTACAAGGTGACTCGAAAAGTGACGAATGGAAGGAAAATATAGATTCCTCGTATCAACAGCTATCCGAATCACCCCCATGTAGGCTGTACGATCTTTTTTAATTTCCGAGAAAAAAGCATTTTGGTATTGAAAATGTTTAGAAAACTGCATTTGTTTGTCGAAGTGGGCTGGGTACAGGGATCTGAGTTAGCTGGATGTCACACGATACTAACGTTACCCCCACTCCACTCCCATTGTGATGTAGTAGAGTGGGGGGAGGTGCGACACGCCGAATGCCTGTGATGGGTTGAAAAATGCCCTCTCCCCACCCAATTCTAGTTATTAATTTGCAAATTATATTACAACCCGTATTACAAATATATTACGAAAATTATATAACAATTATTATACAAACAAAATCAAACAAATTCAAACAAACCCAGATGTATACCCGAATGTATCAATATTTTGTGAAAAGTGATAAAAACCATCTCATATTATTTACATGTACGTGTTTGCTATTACACGAAAAGTCTGATTACCTTTTTAATCCCATGAAATAGTTCCACTTGTGTAACATTTGTAGATCAAAAAAATTATTTTTCGAGTTTTCCTGTAGTAGGTATTTATTTTTCGCGTGTGTACTTTCCTCGGGACATTTTCTTACTGTTTTATCATTTTTATTGTTAGGAAGTGCACTGTTGAGGCAGTATTGTGGTCGAGAAATTTGCAAAAAAATTTGTTTCTTTTAGTTTTATTATTCTACAAACCTTTTTGAATGCGGGTGTGAAAACCGTTCAATGAGACTTATAAAATCAGTCGAGTTATAGAAATTATAAGAAGTACGCTTGGGGAGCGCAGTTGAGACGGCGAAAACTTTAAACCCGTTTTTTTCGAAACTATGTCAAATCGGCGGCGACGATATCTCGATAATTGCCGGCGTTTTCCGCACGCCGTTGTAAACAAACGTACAAAAGTACACGATCATAATTATCTTTTACATTTTTCAATTCGTGCATATTCTCGAATCATCCCTAAATACGTGTAAACATTTCAGAAAAAAATATGGAACGGTGTAACAGTTATTACGTCCTGAAAGTAACCTCCAAAACAGCGCTCTAGACATCAAGGCCTTAAGGAATAAACAGATGACCAGCTGAGCGTAACCCAAGTGCCTCAAAGTTCGGTGGGAAGTTAAAAAAATAAATTCGAGAGGGTCAACTAAATTTCAAATGATAAAAAATACTTATACTAGCCTAAATGACTCTCGATTTCTTTTAAAGACTTCTAAGAGGAAAGTAGATACACGAAAAAGAACAAAACTAAAATGATTGCTACAGGATGATTCGGAAAAAATAAAACTGCTTTATCTGCGAAAACTAAAAAAGATCGTAGACGATCCATGGGTGTTATTCGGATGGGTATCGGTACGAGGCGTCTAGATTTAGCTTTTCGACGTGACATTCCGGACCACCCTGTATGCACCAGCACAAAGATGCAGGCTTTGAAAAACTGAAAAAGTGGTGAACATTTTAAATAATAGTTTTTCGGTTGATCAATCACGAGTGGAGCTTTCAGAATTGATGAAATAAACATTTATTATGTTAATTTTTTAATATTTAATAATAAACATTTACTATGTTTAATAATAAAAGTTTATATGCGGGGCTAATTTTAACACCTCTATTTATGTGTGTGCGCGCGCACGCACACACACACACGCACACACACTCATATCCAGAGGTGTCAAAATTCGCCTCATTGTGAAGTTTTGAGTTTCGCGAGGCTGGGAATAAGTGCCGACGTAACACACAGATGTACAATGTTATAAAGTTCATGCATGTTTCTGGCCCGGTTTCCACATAGTGCGAGCACGTAAAAAGCAACGATAAATCGTTTCTGTTCGGTCTTGGGTGCCATTTTCATCGCCAAGTTGCTCGCAAGAACCTGGGCGCTGGGTCCGCTCGATCTCGGCAGTACGTGGCCAGGACTGGCGCCCACCCTCCCCGGCCCTGCGTCTCTCTTGACACACTCCGATAAAAGGACAACCCCTTGCCACCGTGTAATATACATCTGTGCATATATATACATATAGATTCAGACTGAACACGTAAACTCGTTTTCATCCAGGCCAGCCGTGGCGAACTCCGATGGAAATTTATATCGAGTAGGTACCGTCTGGAGAGATATATATATATATATATATACACATAATATAGGTAAGAGAGACTGTGCAACGGTCACCGAAGCGCCCAGTTTCACTATGGGCAAACATATTACCGCGAGAAACGTCACGAGCACCGAGCCAGCTGCGTTATTTTTCTCCAGCTTCGTCATCGAGGCTCCCGTTTTCCATTTCACCTCCTCGTGGCCTTTTTTGCATTTATTTATATTATATTTTTTCTAATTTTACTTTTCAACATGTCGACCTGGGAATGAATTGTGTATGATGAACAATATGCGTCTGTATTTGTGTGTGTAAGTTTATGTATATATGTATGTGTATATATATGTACCAGGTGAGGTGATAAGTATAATTAACTGATTACTTTCCCTTGCATATCTTGCACAGTGAATGCTGTATTTCGCTTATAAGGAACATCACTTAAGGATGTTGAGTCCCAAATCGCAAATGATGATAAAATTCTGAAAATTTGGTATGTTTTTGTATGAAGTATTTCAGAGGTCGTGTAAAAATTTCACGACAATTAGGAAGCTCGTTATTGAACAATTAACATTCACAAATTAGATGTTGTTTTATGGAAACTGATGTAACTTTGCAATAAGTTTTTTTTTGACCTCTCAATTTTATAATATCTACAATATACTGAAAGCAACGGAAACAAAACGAAGTTTATTGATAAATTTTTTTTCATTTCTTCCAAAAATTGTTCTTAACAAAATGTTAATTTTTTAATAACGAGCTTCCTAATCGTCGTAAAATGTTAACACGACCTCTTAAATACTTCATACAAAAACATACCAAATTTTCAGAATTTTCTTATCATGTTTTATTTCAACCCTTAAGGAGGTTGAAGTAATGATGATAGAATTCTGAAAATTTTGTATGTTTTTACATGAAGTATTCAGGAGGTCGTGTAAAAATTTCATGACGATTAAGAAGCTATTTATTGAACAATTAACATTAACATGTTTCATAGGGACTCAACATCCTTAAGTGTCTGCCTTCGATTTCCTTGTAACTTGTATATATGATAAAGCATTGAAAGCTATGAGACACGTCTTTTTTTTACCGGCGGAGAAACGGGTTCGAGGAGGGAAACCACCCCTCAAAGAAAGGCGTGTCCAGGGGTGATTTTTCAGTTTTGCCCACAGGCAGTCCACCGATCAGAATGAAACGAAAACCAAAATTCTTCTAAATAATGCGATGAAAAATTCACTATAAAGATACCGAAAAAAAATAAATGGATGACACGCTCTTTCGACGGGCGATTTTCCCCCTGAGAAAATACGTTTCCGGCGAGAAAAAAAACCACCGTTTAATAGTTCTCAAGGCTTCATTATATGTATGAGTTTCAACAAAATCGAAGGCGGACATTTAAGGCATTAGACCACAGTAACGGGTATAAAATCATGTGCAAATTTAACAATTTTTTTTCGTATGAAAAAGTGATTCACTCATAAAATGAGTTACACATCTATTAATTATGAATATCAAGCTGTTAGAAATTATTTATTTTTTGTCGATGTACAAAATGGCCGACTACTCGAAACTTTTCGAAACAGCTTTTTTCCAATTGGTGTGACAAATAACTTCAACAATTTTCACTCGATTTACTTCAAATTTAAAAGTTATGTTCCTAATTGCATTTCGCAGAGAAGTACGTACAGAATTTCTGATTAATCGAAAACTTTTCATTTTATGAGCAGTTTATGAGCAATCATAACGAAATTTTTCACCGAAAATTAATTTCTTAAGTTCAAGTACCTACAACTTTTGAATAAAACAAAATTCTTTTAATTCCGTACGTACTTCTCTAGCTACTCTAATGTAGATTGACGAGAACTTTTGTTTTTCGTTTCAGGTAAAAAATTGTGGACGCTAAATGTCACGCCGCGGAGCGCCTAAAAAAAGATAAAAGAAAATATTAGCAGTCGGCCATTTTGTACATCGGAAAAAAAATATTTTCTAACAGCTTGATATTTATACTAAGTAGATGTGTAATTAATCTTATGAGTGAATCACTTTTTCATACGAAAAAAAATGTTAAATTCGCACATGATTTTATACCCGTTACTGTGGCCTAAGGCCTTAATGGACAAACGTTCGGAGCGGTGGATATGTAAAAAACAACGGCTTGGAAAGTTTGTAAGCGAAGATAGCCAACCGCAACTCAGTTTTCGAGAGTTTTTCTTTTCACTCTTACGCATGGGTAGAGCTATATCTATATAGCGATGGACCTTCCAAGCACACATACGTATATATTTATGCGTTGTATATATGTAGTTCCGTCGTCCTGAAGCGGACTTGTTTTCGTGCTCCGGGTCTGCCGGAGACACACGTCGCCTTGTTGGGGATGTTGGTCTCGTTTTGCTACGTCTCTCGCGTATTCTCCGTCAAATTGTGGAAAAACTCGACCTCTATCTTTCGTCCCCTTTTTCGTCATTCCAGTCTCCCTTGTCCGGAACGAGGCTGCCAAGAAATCCAAGGGTGAAACTTTATTTGAAAACTTTACCGATAAATAAGTCTCTTACCCTCTCTGTCCCGTACCTTCCCTCCCCCCCCTTTCAGCCTTCCTTTGAATTTCGCTTTTTTTCGAACTCACCGCAAGTTCAACGTGCCTGCCGGAGGGAAACTGTGCCCAAAACAAGTTTGCTGTTCTCCTAATACGTGTTTCCACGTCTAAAATGAGAGGGCAAATGAAACTGATGATACGAACGACGGTTTTTGCTTATGGATATATTTGTATACGGGGCTGTGCTGGCTGCAAATGGAATAACTTGGAAACGCAATTCTGTGACAGATATCATTTGACGAGAACGAAAATGACTGTTACGCACAAGCACACCTTACGGCATAGTGTTCTCGATATATTAAAGATAGAATTTTGGTAAATTTTTCGAATATACAGAATATACATAGAATATATAGACCTTGATACAGGTCACGAGAGACAAGTTTCTGAATGCGCTGTGATAAATTTTAAAGGTCGTTGTTTCCTAAAAAAGAAGCAATTCATGACACAATGTTGATCGTGTGCTCCTGAACGTAAAGGTACGAAAAAAATCATCCGACTACAAGTTTGAACAAGGCTGAACAAACCTAAACAAGACCAAATCAAGCCCAAAAGAGCATGCGAACACAAACAAAGCTCAACAAGGCCGATCAAAACCTTCCAAGGCCATTCGAATCCACACAACGTCAAACAAACCCAAACACGGATAAATCAAACTCAAACACAGAGCCACATGAATCCGAATAAGGCTGAATATAGCTAAGCCATTCGAAGCCAAACAAAGCTAAGTAAGGTCACCCAAATCCAAATAAGACCAAAATAAAACCCAAAAGGCCATACGCACCCAAACGAAGCTGAATAAAGCCAACCAAACCTAAACAAGGCTAATTAAACCAAATCGACGCCATTCGAAGCCAAACAATCACGACCAACCCCAGCAAGGCCAGTCGAACATAATGGAATTCAAACAAACCAAAACAAGGTCAATCAAACCCCAACAAGGCCAGTCGCATCCAAACGAAGCTAAATAAGGTCGATCTTACCCTACCACGGCAATTCGAATCCAAACAAGGTCAAACCTACTTAACAAGGCCAGACGAACACAATTGAAGCCAAGCAAACCCAAATAAGGCCAAATCAAACGCAAAAGGTCATACGAACCCAATTGAAGCTAAATAAGGCTGAGCAAACCCTCCATGGTTATTCGAATCGAAACAAGGTCAAACCTACCCAATCAAGGGCAAATCAAACTCTAACACGGTCATATGATCCCGAACAAAGGTTAATAAGGCCAATCGAAGCAAAACAAAGCTGAGTAAGGTCAACCAAACCCAAACAAGACGAAAATAAAACCCAAAAAGCGTATGCGCACCCAAACAAAGGTAAACAAGGCCAACCAAACCAGAAAATGGCCTCTCGAACGTGGTCAAGCTAAGCCAAACGAGACCAAATCACAACCAAATGAGGCCATTCGAACCCGAACAAGGCCGGAACAAGATAAACAAAGCCATTCGAACCGAAACAAAGCCGATAGAACTTAAGGATGTTGAGTCCCAAATCGCAAATGATGATAAAATTCTGAAAATTTGGTACGTTTTTGTATGAAGTATTTCAGAGGTCGTGTAAAAATTTCACGACAATTAGGAAGCTCGTTATTGAACAATTAACATTCACAAATTAAATGCTGTCTTATGGAAACTGATGTAACTTTGCAATAAGTTTTTTTTTTGACCTCTCAATTTTGTAATATCTACAATATACTGAAAGCAACGGAAACAAAACGAAGTTTATTCATACATTTTTTTAAATTTCTTTTAAAAATTGTTCTTAACAAAATGTTCATTTTTTAATAACGAGCTTCCTAATCGTCGTGAAATTTTAACACGACCTCTTAAATACTTCATACAAAAACATGCCAAATTTTCCTAATTTTCTTATCATTTTATATGTCAACCCTTAAGGAGGTTGAAGTAATGATGATAGAATTCTGAAAATTTTGTATGTTTTTACATGAAGTATTCAGGAGGTCGTGTAAAAATTTCATGACGATTAAGAAGCTGTTTATTGAACAATTAACATTAACATGTTTCATAGGGACTCAACATTCTTAAACAAGCCTTTCTCAATCTGCCCTTATCCACGTCTGCGTCCTGCATTTCGTAAAATCTATTCTCCAAAAATTTGTACGAGTATGTAAAAAAAACACATGTATATATATATATATATATTGCAACAAATCCCATTGATCTCAGATCTACCGAGTGCATTTTTTTATTATTCCATCCAGGCATAATGTTGACAAAAAAACTGGGCCACGCTTCGCGTACAGATTTTTCTTTCTCATTGCGACGAGGTGTACGTATATATACGACTGAGCGCGGATCGCCTATATTCTTTGCGTTTCGTCTTTTCTCCCCGCTTCATTCCTTTTTATAGTTAAAATTCCATGAGGCGCGGGGTGAGCGACGTTAGAAAAATACATAAAGGCGCGCGGAGTGCCACTCCGTTTGCTCCTTTGCTCCGTCGTGCATGCCCCCGGAGTTTACGAGGGAACCGTCCTCGGCGGAGAAGATCACAGAGACGGGAGTGTAGTCGCGAAATGCGCATAGTCTCGGAGTAGCAGCTGCATAACCGAGACGGAAAGGAGTTGGACGGACTTTTTGTTTCGTTCGCAAATCCGCCGCAACTACCTTCCCGACTAGGGCAAGCGCACTTCTAGCTTCTTCTTTTCGTTTCTCTCTCGCTCATTTTGTTTTTTCTACCCTCAGCTCCGTTCCTTTGGCCCCTCTCACTGTCTGTCTCGCACTTCCGCTCGCTGGCTTTCTCCTCGACGTTTCTTTGTTGTACCGCCGCGCGTTATTACCGGAGCGAGTCTTCCGAAAGAAATTTTCGCCACAAACTGATTCTTGCACCCTCTTTATTTCGCGCGCTTTGTTACTAGACGTTCTCTCTTGTTCTCTCCCTCGCTCTCTCCCTAGATTAGTCTTCACCCGTAAGCGCCTGGTAGGTCCGAGCCCTCTGTGCGGTCGCATGAGAGATATTCATTTTTATGATTCGTATGTAGACCAAGATTATTAAATTATTTTATTTTGATTTTGTTTTTCATTTTATTGTGATTTTAATTTATTTTTATTTTATTTCACTTACATTCAAATTACAAGTGTTTTGATGTTGTTATTATTATATAAAGCGGAAGAGAGGAGGGAGAGGGAGGGAGGGAGGGAGAGAGATGTACATTTTGAACCCTTCGTATCTATTTAATGCATACTGTTAGCAATTTTGGGAGTCGCTCTCAAAATTGTTGTCGAGTTTACAGTTACTCTCATATGAATATGCTTACTTTTATATGTCTCGTAGGGGCAAGGAGGGCTTAAGGGGGAGATACCTGAGAGCGAGGGAAAAATTCTCTAATTTTCATGATTATCATTTTAAGGGGTTACCCCCACTTGCGATTTTCAAAAAATCGATTTTTTTATTGCATTTTTTTGAAGTATAAGTATCTGAGAATATGTCCTGAAAATTTCAAGTCAATCCGAACAAAATTGACTGAGATATGAGCGTTCAAAGAGAAGAATCCGTGAATAGAAGAACTGAAATTGAAACTTTAAACACGTTTTTCTCAAAATGGCATTTCTGAAGTCGGTGACCAAGATTACTCGAACACTAATGAACCGATCTTCTTGAAATTTTGCAGGCTTATTTAATACATAAAAATGTAGTCTTTAATCGTTCGATTTTTTTTTTCGAAACAAAATGGCCGTTTTATAGCCAAAAAACGGCCGCTTTTTTTCGTTAAAATCAAACCATTAACTTTGACTGTCCGCCATTTTGTGAAAAATGAATATTTTTTAAAATCCTCCGATTAAAGACTAGTTTATACTTATATTAGACTAAATCCATCGGCATTTTTTTTTCAGATGATCCACTTCGCCGCAATGTTGGTCACCGCAAACCGTGTATATAAAAACATTATTTCATTGACGGCCATTTGCCAATAAACAATGTAATATTTTTCAATAAAAAAATTACTGAAAGTTCTTCAAGAAGTGTTCTTTACGATGGTATATTGATCGATCAAAAAAGTTTTGTAATTTTCTTTAAAAAAATTCATGAAAAAGGCCTTTTTTTGCGCTACAAGTGGGGTTAACGCCTCAAAGAAAGATTTCTTCGCCGCTTTTGAAACTTACGGTATGTTTTGTTACGACTTTTGGCTGTGACATGGTATTTTTTTTATTTGGTTAATCTTTAAACATCGTGGCGGTATGGCACGGTATTCTCAACGGCATTTTCAAAACTTGCGTGACGTATGGCTAAAAAAACTAATCAACCGATTCTGATGAAATTTGGTATGAATCTTTCCAACCTCATTGTCTAAAACATGACCCTAAATGTTTATGAAAAAAAACGTATTGTCTTTCTTGCAACATGTGGCCAATTTTTAAGAAAATTCAATCGTTTTGTTTCAAAGCCTGCCATTTCATCGATTTTAGACATATTTCGTTTTTTCTTGGTTCATATTCTGCATATGAGTGTTAATGAAAGAAAAAATTCCGTCGGATTTTTTTCAGATGAATCCCGCCAACCGCTACGTGTCACGCCGTCCGACAACATTCTCCGCAACCCATATAGAAGGCCGTGCCCCATCACCGGCATTTTTGGAGATGAATAAATTTTTAAAAAATACCACGTAGCAGCCAAAAGTATTAACAAAACATACCCAAAGTCTAAAAAATGGCGAAGATATTTTTCCATTAAAAAAAAAATCATAAAAACAAGCAAACCTCGTCTAAAGGTATCTCTCCCCCTGAACTGTACCTGCATTTCGAAGCGAAGGCAAATCCGATCGCGAGGTCACATATACACACGAAATGTACAAAAAAAATGCATCAAAATCCATTTCCGTGAGTACGTATCGATGCGGAAGCTGGTATACCGACGTCCGTTGTATTTCGCTAAATGATTAAGTTCGAATTTGCGATATCGCGGCGAATAATGCTCTCGACAGTGGCCGCGCATCAGCTGGATATCCTACAGGGGCATTAACTAATGGTCCGTGCTTACTTCGACGGTGGATAAATAAAAGCCGAGCCACTCACACAGAGCTGAGCTGACGTATCCGTCGTGGGGTCTACAGGTGGGTGCGTACGGGTATACGTTGATGTGTATTTAGCCAGCATTATAATTTGGTTGATGAGTCCATTTGCTCGGCTGGTCCAGAGCGTAATGCATAATTCCCCATACAACTCGTACGTCGGCCAGTCCCTGGGATGATTTCGTCGCGGTCTCGCTGATTTCGCTGTCATTTATGTAACGCGTTATGAATATTCAGGCACGTACCATCGCCGGATATACGAAAGCCAAAAGCCGATGAGAAACAGCGCCTGCTTATACACGCATATGGAAATCCCTTTATGAGGAAAGAGGGACGATAACCTGCTCTCCCTTTCGATCGCACTCTCGACGGATTTTCCGTACTGTGCCGAGTCAATTCGGTCGCGCAGAAACCAAGTGAGAGTCGACGAGGCCTTGGATATCTATTGCCAACATTTATCCGGCTCGGAGCGACGATCTTGACCGTGCTCCGTTCGAATCCACTGAATTTTTCAAGAGCTGCGATTAATTTTTCTTTTTGTTTTTCGGCTCTTCGTGGATCGGGGGACTTTGGTGCAGTACGGTGGAATAATCTTGGCGATTTCGTTTCCTTCATCGACAGTGACGGGTGCAAACTTTGCTGCGATCCATTATTCAGCACGGGATCCATTCTTCGCTCCGCGTGTCCATTTGCGCGGACATTTGTGGAAATGGGGCTGGGAAAATTTAGCGATCGTTCGACTGAGCTGACACGTTTTAATTCTCTCAGATAGTTCGAATTATCTCTTCTTCATATATATATATGGGACATTCCACGCCGTTTCACCTGGCCCGTCACCTCGACCGATTTTGGTTTTCCTGATTTTTTTTTTGTAAAATTGTACACCATGAACGGAATATCCACACCAATTTTTAGACTTTTATCTCTTCTCTTATGGGAGTTATAATTTTCCAAAAAAATGTCGATTTCGAAAGATTCGGAAACGTTTGAACACTGATAACTCCTGAACTAATTGAGATATCGACATATCTCATTTTATAATCTTTTTCATTTCGAAGCATGCTTTCGTTAAAAAATATGAAAAAATTATCAATGATCAAAATCAACGTTTTTTTTGCTTCTAAAGTGAAAACTTTTTTTTTTAAACGATCTCCATTCTTGATTTTTTCCAAAAAATTCTCTAAAATAGAGCGACCTATTCTATGATTTTTTAAACTAGTGACATCGTGGGCCCATTTAACCTTCCATTTTTTTCCGAATTAATCATATTTTTTTGAAGAAGATTTTTATCATTTTAATCTCCAATAATGATATTAATGATTTTGTGATTTCCAATTTCACTTTGACAGGCCTGAAATAGTTTGTTTTTCATTTGTGCTGAAGATGATGAAAAAAATGATTTTTTGTTCAAAATGATAGAGACTGAGGAGAAGAGATAACAATCTAAATGAAAATGATCGGGGTCACGGGCTAGGTGAAATGGCGTGGAACGCCCCATATATATATACACACAAAAGTAAGTGCATATATAAATGTTTGAGAAGAACTACTTCGGAATGTCGGAGATTATTTTTCCGCTGCGATTTACCCTTTTTTTTCGCGTTCTTCTCGAAACTATGTTTTATGAAACGGTGGAAGTCGTATACGACCTGATGGTTTTTTTTCTATCTGTTTATTCATTTATTAATTATAAATAATTAAAGTTCCTTTTTTCGGTCGAAAATCGAATTTTCTTTTCTACAACATTGCATTTTCGTAGTTTTGAAAAATTCAGAATAGTATTCGATCATAGGAAAGGTTTGATATTATACTAAAAGTACACTTTTTTATTTTTCATTTTAGATCACCCTACTTGTCAGAACCATCTACACCTACCTGCCATGCAGCAACGGCAGCAGTTTGTTTAAATAATAATAACTTCATCGCTTATCACTATTTCTCAATTAAAAAACTCAAACTTGGCAACACTATTAATTAATTGTGTGTGAAATCCGGACCTTGTCATCCCAATACACTCGTCACAAAAAATATTTGAAAACGACCTGCTTTTTTTTTGAATCCTACGCTTATACATATCCGTTGAAAATCGTTGAAAATCGTCGACGATGTATGGAAACACGTTTTCTGGGTTTACCTGGCCTAATTTCGAGTTCTCGAAAAAACTCGTGGCCATAAGAAGATTTCGCTTCGAAAGGTTCCTTAAAATATAGTTAATACCGTCGAGAAGTATGTATAATGGAAAAAAATGTCGTCTCGTTGAGCCGATTTCCCCACGCATTATCACAAGACAAAAAACACCGACGAAATATGACGAACAATAAATCACAAGACAAAGTATATTCAAAGCCCGTGTTTATTTAATAATGTCATTTAGCGAGGAAACTAGCTATGAAACTCCCTTGCTGATCATTCTGTGTAGTTTGGGTATAATCGACAGTAGTTTTTTTTTTGAGAAAAAAAATCGGAAACCCAGTGTACTTCATGGGTTAATCGCAGTACGCTTAAGGAAACCTCGCGATCATTTTTTGGTACATTATTTATGACTGCTAAAAGAATGTACCACGGAACTGATAAAATAGGTACTGTTCGACTAATTATCGGGATATCATTTGGTACCGTTAAAACGAGGATTCACAGCACCGTTATAAAATCATTAATGTTTTTAATCGCAAATTTTTGCGAAAATCAAGTATACAAAATATAGGGTGCGAACATGGCAATGTTCTAGATGATAAAAATGGTACCCTCCTTATCCACATTCGGTAACCATGCCCGGGGACCTCAAACTACTTAGAATAATTAACGAAAAGTACTACTTGTTATCACTCTGTTTATTAGTAATAATTACTTAATATTAATTGGGATCTATCTTCGGAAATGATAAGTTTTTAGAAATGTATCGGAAAAGATAAAATAGAACGGAATTTCATTCAAACATAAAAGATTTTGGAAGAGCGGGAAATTAGTAAAGTTATTGTTTTCTCTCAGATTTCTAGACAGTTGGAGTACACACATTTCGTTTCCAGCGGAATTTTTTTTTTTACTCAGACCGATATTCATTGTTGACAGCTCCTCGGGCAGATTTTGAGGTTACGAAGGGCTCATGTCGACTTCGCGACACTTCTGCCAGCCTAAAAATTATCAGTATTAAAATTAGTATCAGTAGAAAAAATGGGTATTTTTATAAATATGTGTAAAAAGATTGTTCGAAAACGTACGCTTAATATGACGATTACTTTTATAGCTAACAGTTCGTAATTGTCTGATGATTCTTGATGAATTTGATGATTTTTTTTTCAAAGAATAGATTTCTTCACCTTTTTTGAGGCTCAGGGTACGTTTTATTACTCCTTTTGGCTGACACAAGCTATTTTTTTAAATTCATGAATCTTTGATCATGACGGAGGTATAGCACGGTCTTCTAACCTGCATTTTTGGAAGTGGCATGACGTACAACTAATTAACCGATTCTGATGAAATTTCGTATAAATGTTTCTAACCATATTGCCTAAAATATGATATTAGAAAAAAAATATATTGCATAATGTAGCCATTTTTTTCGGAAAGTTCAATCTTTTTGGTTCAAAGCGTAACATTTCACCGATTTTCAACATATCTCACTTTTTCTTGGTTCATATGCATATGAGTGTTAAAGAGGGAAAAACTTCGTTAGTTTTTTTCGGATTAACCCCGCCGACGCTACGCGTCATGCCGTTTGACAACATACTCTACAACCAGTTTAGAAGACGGTGTCATACCTACGCCATTTTTAAAGATTAATAAAAAAAATACCATGCAACAAAAGTCGTAATAAAATATACCCTAAGTTTAAAAAATGGCGAAGAATTTAGAAAAACAAATCATGAAAATCAACTATTGTTTCCTCGCTTAAAGGTATGACGACCGAATGAGGTGATTTGACTCTCTCTTAAGGGGTTAGGCCACAGTAACGGGTTTATAATCATGTGCGAATTTAACAATTTTTTTTCGTATGAAAAAGTGATTCACTCATCAAATTAATTACACATCTATTTAGTATGACTATCAAACTGTTAGAATTTTTTTTTTCGATGTACCAAATGGCCGACTACTTATATTTTATTTTGTTATCTTTTTTCCAATTAGCGTGACAAATAACGTCAATTTTCACTCGATTTGCTTCAAATTTAAAAGTTATGTTCCTAATTGCATTTCGCAGAGAAGTACATGCGGAATTTCTGATTGATCGAAAACTTTTCATTTTATGAACAGTTTTATACGAAATTTTTCTCTGAAAATTCATTTCTCAAGTTCAAATACCTACAACTTTTAAATAAAACAATATTTTGAAATTCCGTATGTTCTTCTCTAGATATTCTAATGTAGATTGACGAGAAATTTTGTTTTTTGTTCTAGGTCAAAAATTGTAAATGCTAAATGTCACGCCGCGGAGCGCCTAAAAAAAAGATAAAAGAAAATATTAGTAGTCGGCGATTTTGTACATCAAAAAGAAAAAAAAAAAAATTCTAGCAGCTTGATATTCATACTAAATAGATGTGTAATTAATTTTATGAGCGAATCACTTTTTCATACGAAAAATAAATTGTTAAATTCGCACATGATTTTATACCCGTTACTGTCGCCTAACCTCTTAAGGATATGACGACCGAATGAGGTCATTTATTTTCTAAATGACTTTTTTACCAATATATATCGTCGTTTAATGGCCATGCACATACATTGATATATATATATATATATATATACAATTGTGGTTCATTGCTGCTTTTGAATGTCCGCCGCACCAGCAAATCAGAGAGAAGAACGGTGGTTCACCGCGGAAACGTTTGGGCGTAAAAACTTTTCACACATCGCACCATGCTTTTTTTCCAGGCTACCTCCATGCCCGTTCGAGTGAACCTGCATAATTATAATTTATTCATATAGCCCCGCGTTTTCCGGGACGAAGTGCTCGTTCTAACTGGAAAGTTTGGTCTTTCTCGAATTTCTCGCGTTAATGTTCTCTCACTCTGGCTCGTTCTTGTCCTTTCCGTCTCAGGGGAGGAAACGCCGTGGCACTTTCTACGGTTGTCCAAATTTACGAGCCCCAACGAGCCGCACATACCGACGATCCGACAACAATGAGAGCAAAAGGGGAAGAAGAACTAGGGCAGCGAACATTAGTCAGAATAGCTGGAGCAAGTTTTTGTCGCAATTAATCTAATCATCCCTCTCGGCTCCGTTTCTCGACGCAATCCCTTCATCCTTCGCCCCCCACCCTTCACTCAATCGCTCCGTATCTCCCGTCTTATTCCTCTCGCCGCTCGCGAGATTATTGTATTAGACTTGTTTGCCTCTGAAATTGTAATTAACCGGGGTAAACGGATAGACGTACGTAGCCAACAATTGGTACCCGCTATACATCGACACGTTGACACATCGTTGCCTCATCCGAAATGAAATTTTTGGGGTATTTTTGGGAAATTTTTGGAAATGAAAGGGGTCTTCTCACTTTGGACGCCAAAAAAGGCTATTTTCATGAATTTTTCCATAGGTTTATATTATAGATATTGATATAACTTTTGTTACACTTTAAGCCTTAGGCCACAATAACGGGTATAAAATCATGTGCGGATTAAAAAATAAAGTTTCGTATGAAAAAGTGATTCACTCATAAAATTAACAACACATCTATTTAGTATGAATATCGAGCGATTGGAGAATTTTTTTTTTTCGATTTACTAAATGGCCGACAACTAATATTTTCTTTTGTTATCTTTTTTTGACGCTCCGCGGCGTGACATTTAGCATCCACAATTTTTTACCTGGAACAAAAAATAAAAATTCTCATTAATCTACATGAGAATACCTAGAGAAGTACGTAAAGAATTTTTTAAATATTGTCTTTAGTCAAAACTGCCTTTAGTGTGGAAAAAAGAAAATTAAAAATATGCGCACGTGTTCTATCAGAAAAAAAAATCACCAAAATTTCTCTTTTTGAGAAACATGAGCTTAATTGTAACGAGTGATCATTTTTTCGTAAGACTGAGAACTACCACGTAGAAAAAATAATAATATAAATATTTCGCCGATGTTTCGGCCGAACGATTTTTTCACCTTTTTGCTTTGAGATTGCTCATTCTCGAAAATTGGCTCCATTGGTTGAAGTAAGACGTAATGACGTCGAAATAATAGCAATGGCGATAATAATAATATTAATAACGCCGATAACAAAAATCATCGTGTTGAAAATAATAATAAAAATAATAATGCCCATTGCACAGGGTACACCATTTAACGTGACCACCCCAAATATCTCCGTTGCCTTCAGAGTGACGAAAACAAACCCATCAAACCCGACAAACCCAAACAAAACCCAAACAAACCCAAAATATTTTGGTGCAGTTTCATTTCAGGGACATGATATCATAGGTCGTTCGATTCGTCTGAATATCAGCTACAACGTCGTACCAAGGAAAAAACATGTTCCCATTTGCAAAATCATTGATGACCTTGAGAACGCAAAAACCATGACCTTGACAAAAATAAATTTTTCATCACTGTATCAGCCCTTCGAAATCAATCAAATTACCTCCTGACATTTTTTTTTCGTCTCTCTTGGACCACTATTTAGGGTGGTCGCGTTAAATGGTCTACCCTGTATAGATAGCAACGGTAAACCAGATACGAATATGGTTATACATCCATTGGCCAAGCCCATCGAGGAAACAGGGAGAATGGGAAAAAAGGTTACGCGAGCATCAATGTCTTCCTGCTTTTTCTGCTCCATCTTTCGTACGGTTGTGCCCCAGGGGCATCAACTTTTGAGAAGCGAGAAATTTCGACTTCCCGATCGATTCGAGATGAGAGGAGTTCCAATATGGTTCTATTGTGTACACTCCCTTTTCCATAGCGCGAGTTATTGACACAGACGCCTGCGGACAGATAAACGGGTACTTTCTGCTGAAACGGTCAAGCCTGTGCGCCGCAATATTCCTATATGAAAATGTTGGAGACAGCTCTGTGAAGTAAATTGCATTTTCACGATTATCAAAAATGTCTCCGAACGGGCGCAAAATTTTTCTTCGGAAAGTATGACGACTGCATGGGATGAGATGGCGAGTAAAAAAGGGCAGTTTCGGGCTCGAAGCGACTATAGCGTGTTTTCCAGGCCATGTTTGTGTAAAGCATTTCAGGACGAATTTGCTTATTATTGTTAAAGGAATTTGGAATGTCGTAGAAGGCTCTGCATAAGCTGGAAATTAAAAAATATGTTTTTCTGCGTAATTTCATAGCTTTGGATTTTAACTTTAGTTTGCAGCAAAGATTTTGTAAAAATTCGCCCTTGTTTTGCGCTTTTCTCGAAATGTTTCATGGAACGGTGTAAGTGGTATCTCAAAATCTATTCGTTTGATTCACTTTGAATTCAGAGCATAGTTGATTACATTTTCTATCATACGACCGGATGTTTTTTTTTATACGTCCATCCATTTGTTAAGAACGAATTATCGAATTTGTCTTTTCGGTCGAATATCGAACTTTCTTTTCTACAGCTTGCCACTGTCGTAATTAATTATTTTTTAAAAGTATCCGCTCCCACGAGTTGTATTATTACACTAAAAGTACATTTCTTGATTCTTCAATTCAGACGTCCCTGGTTGTCAGAACCACCTACACTAATTGGTAATGCAGCAACGACGGCCCATTAAATATTTGTTTAAGTTTTTTTTTTTATTCAAAAGTTTAAAACTACGAATTTTGAAGCTTCCAATTTGAAATTAAACATTTTAAAGTTCAAGATTGCAAATTCGAAAGTTTAAGATTTAAGATGTGTAAGTTTTAAATAAAAATTCTTCAAGATTAAAACGAAAAATTAGATAATGTAAAGTTTAACATTAAACATTGTTTAGTTAAAGAGTTTTTATTAAAAAGGTTAGCATTAAAAATCTCAACGTTTGAAGTTTAACATTGTAAAGTTTAATATTAAAAATTTCGGAGTTCAAAATTAAACATTTTAAAGTTTCAAATGAAACATTTCAAAGTTAACAATTAAAAAAATTCCATCCATTTGAAAACTTTGATTCTAAACTTCGATTTAAAAAATGTTAAACGTTAAAATAAAAAAATGTTGAGTTCCAAATTAGAAAAAATCCAGTTTAAAATTTAAAATGTTATAGTTCAAATTCAAAAAGTTAAAATAGAAATAACCTCATTGCTTATCAATTAAAAAATTTCGCCATAAAAAAAACTCAAAATTGGCAAGACCATGTATTAGTTGTTTCTAAAATCCCGAACTCGCCGTCAAAAAACAAAATGCAAAATCAACCTGTTTTTCCCAAGCTTACGCAAACTCATTCTTTGTATTTTCATTATCAATTTTCCGAGCACAACCAATGGAGAAAGCCTAATAAGCTCAAGCTCGAGTCATCGCCAAGCCCAAAAAAAGTGTCCTCGTGGTGGTCAGGATAACTTGTGATAGCTTTATCTGAAATTGAAAAACCAATTTGTTTCCGTCAGTAGACAAGTATAGCTCGTGATTGAACGAAGGATTTGAAACAAAATTGAAATTTGAATTTTCGGCCGAGTTGTATACAAAATTCAGACTTCGACCCCACTTGAGAGCCAAAATCCCAACTTATTCAATCAATCATGATCCTTGAATCTCGAGCAATTTCCTCCTTTCATGTCCTCGCCCCAAAAACACCCACCAAAATAAAACATTTGTATTAATTCGCAGCCATGTTACGAACGATTAACCCCAGGTCAACATCTGAAGTTTCAAAGCTCCCCAATCCCTCGAAAATCCACTGTGATCTCCATTAACGTCCGCGTGCATGTACGTATAATTTACATTGGTGGCTGTTCGAGCGTGCCGTTCGCTCGGATCCGCCAAAGAGAAATATATATTAGCCCTCGGCAACAATATCCCGCGCACGCGTAATCGTGTTTTGCGATACGTGCTCCTCCCCTACCGTACAAATGCACACACGCGCAGATAACACGTCATACACATTTTTTTATATTCTTCGCCAAAGCCCGGGGGCGCGCGCGCGCCATTAAAGTCCCACGCGCATTTTTCACGTATGTGTTCAAGTCGAAATATCGACGATCGGATTTCCGAGATGTGAAGCGCCGCTGTACTCCGTGCTCCATATACGTGCCTGCACTTTTTACGTCACGGGGGGTGCGGGGGTGGGAGGTTGGAATGAAGGATGAAAAAGTGCGGATGGAGAGGAAACTGGCTCGATCTTCTCGCCCTGCTCCCTTTTCTCCTATCCAAACGAATTCGAATGGATTCGCATACCGCGACTAATATATGGCTGACGATACGTAAAGGTAACTACTGCGCGAGCCACTCTGCCGTATCGGCCCTGAAAACTGTATTCTTATTTTTATAAATTGACAAACTTAAATTGACAGTAATCAATGGCGGATCCCCGCGCACATCTGGGGGTAGGGGTGGGGGTTGTTCCAACCCCCGGACTTTTTATGAATATCCCTTAGCAGGCATAAAACATGTACCTAAAGCTTGGAACAGCTCGCCCTAAGTGATATAAACGAATGGCTGTGGCAACGAACTCGTCGTAAATTCACTGGCTTATGGTAATTTGCGGCCGGAAGCTTTTTTTTACTGTTTTTTTTATGTTGGTAACAATCTGTACGATAAAAGTTTATCTTCGAAACCTTATGTATACATGTACGATTATAGATAAGCAATAACAAATAATCTGAAATTCCAGCTACAATTATGTTTTTTTTAATGGCCATCATATTGACTCTCAGATATATATGTTTACAGAGCAGTGTAGAAGTATTAAATCGGAATTTCCCTATAGATGGTGCTAGCCATCAGTTTAGGAACCGTATCTCCCTCTAACAGCTGACGAAGATTTTCAACACACAACAATCCACATTTCCTACACAGGTATATTTTTCTATAACCTTAAACGTGTCGAGTTGTGTGCCTACGAACTACGATTGGCGGACAGCATTGGTTTTCTGTTATCATTTGAAGAAAATTGCTGCATCATCGCATCGAATGCTTTCGAAGCTTAAGGTGAACATGCTCTTGGTAAAACACAGTGTTTCGAGTGGTTCAAAAAATTCAAAAGTGGTGATTTTGACGTGAGAAATGAAGAGCGTAGGAAACCACCAAAAAAGTTGGCAGACAATGAATTGCAAGCCTTATTGGATGAAGATGATACTGAAAGTCAACAAGAACTCGCGGATTAATTAAATGTGACGCAGAAAGCCGTCTCTATTCGTTTTTATCATTTTTAAACAACAGACGTGTAATTTTTACAAAAAAATTCCGGTTTCATACTACGACACCTGGTTTATATATATATATATGTGTGTGCGTGTGTGTGTGGTTTATTATTAAGTATAGACATGTATATAATGTCTATTAAGGTATTAAGGACAATCATTTACACTGCTCTGTAAATTCATATATATGTGAAAGTTAATATCATAGCCATTTTATTTATTTTTTGCAAATTGTAATAGGATTTATAATAATAGTATAATTAATAGTATAATAGGCACTAAATAAATATCTGCAATCGAGACGATAATTATATTCCTCGTATCGTAAAATAAAAGGAAAATTTTAAATATTTATTGACCCATATGACTTTGCTACTTTATTTCGCCCACTGGGCAAAATAAAGTATGAAAAGGCGTACGTTGATTTTTTCCAATCTTGTATTTTTTTTATCGTACATTGCATTCTACAGGGTCTTCCCACTTATTGCATTCCACTTGCCATTCCCACCTTGCGGGCGCAGCCGGCTTCCCCCTCTGTATCGCATTCACCATGACATTTCTGCCATGGGTATAGGGAAACTGCGGAAAGCCTATATCAATACAGCCGGCCCCAGGTTCGCTTCTCAGTTTAGGAGTTTGTCGCGCTCCGTCGAGAAATAAACCACGGGCTAAAAGCATACACAGACGGTACACACACGTATCGGTTCCTGTGCGTGACATCCTTGTACAACTGGAGCTACGTCACGCTCGTATTTATTTGTCTCCGCAACTACGAGACTGGGATTCGAACCTGCGACCTCGCGATGGCGTGGTTTAGAGGCAAGCGCGCTAACTATTAGGCCAGTACAACGGGTGTCCTGTTATGAATGGATAATCCTGCAACTGTCGATAGATCAGATCATGTCCTACTATTTGATGGAATTTCAGTTTAGTAAGAGGCCCACGGTTTTCGAGATAAAAATCATCTCCGTTCGGTCTTTCGCATGCCATTTCTACAAACGATGACTTTTTTCGACTCGGTTTAAAAAAAATACTCTTGGTTATTTGTTTTATCTAGAAAAGTTTTCTTTTTAACCTTAAATGTTAAGGGGTTACCCCGACTTGCGGTTTTGGAAAAAGTCGATTTTTTTATTGCATTTTTTTAAAGTATAAGTATCTGAGAATATGTCCTGAAAATTTCAAGTCGATCCGAACAAAATTGACTGAGATATGAGCGTTGAAAGGGAAGAATCCGTGAATTGAAGAACTGAAGTTGAAACTTTAAACGCGTTTTTCTCAAAATGGCATTTCTGATGTCGGTGACCAAGATTACTCGAACACTAATGAACCGATCTTCTTGAAATTTTGCAGGCTTATTTAATACATAAAAATGTAATCTTTAATAGTTCGATTTTTTTTCGAAAAAAATGGCCGTTTTATAGCCAAAAAACGGCCGTTTTTTTTCGTTAAAATCGAACCATTAACATTGACTGTCCGCCATTTTGTGAAAAATGAATATTTTTAAAATCCTTCGATTAAACAATAGCTTATACTTATATTTGACTAAATCCATCCGCATTTTTTTTTCAGATGATCCACTTCGCCGCAATGTTGGTCACCGCAAACCGTGTATATAAAAACATTATTTCATTGACGGCCATTTGCCACTAAACGATGTAATATTTTTCAATAAAAAAATTACTGAAAGTTCTTCAAGATGTGTTATTTAAGATGGTATATTGATCGATTAAAAAAGTTTTGTAGTTTTCTTTAAAAAAATTCATGAAAAAGGCCTTTTTCGCGCTACAAGTGGGGGTAACGCCGTAAGGAAACTTTATGAAAAAAGATCTTATGCAGAATTTTCATGCAAACCAATTCGAACTTTTGGCTTTGATAGTCTGCGGTGTAAAAAAATGCACTACGCATTTCGTGCCAATTACTTAAAAAAGTTGCTTAGTTATTGTCGATTGATATTACTTGTAGAAATGGCGTGCGAAAAACCAGAAGCAGATGATTTTTTTTGAAAAAATAACACAAAGCCCGAAATCTCGAAAACCGTGAGACTTTTAGGTACTAAAGTGAAGTTCCAGTTTATGGTAGGTCATGATCTGACCTATCGACAGTTGCAGGATTATCCATCCACAACAAGACACTCTGTATAGTTAATTTTATTTATATTATTTTTTTATATATCTACTGGTTCCAACTCTTGCTGGCTTTTACGAGTAACGGTCATGCACAACACTGTTTAACACGAAGGACCGCCGGAACCGAGCCCCGACCGAGCATCCACCGTTGGGAAAGACCGAGCCGGTAGCGACGCGGGTTTATCGCATTTTTCACAAAACACTATTCTTGTGGTCGGTGGACACGAGATCTCAAAAATTAATGCACCGATCTTATTGAAATTTGGCACACTTCTCCAAAATAGCATTGACTAGAGATCGAACGAAGGTCATTTTTTTCGATTACGACTAATTTCACAAGGCTATACGCAGTGTAAATTGTACCAAAAATTGAACTATTTTGCATACAACTCCGCAAAAATTTCATTTTTTTTTCATCCTTCGTTCAATCACGAGTTATACTTATCTACTAACAGAAAAAAATTGTTTTTTTAAATTTCAGATGATGCTATCGTGAGTTTTCTTGACCACCACGAGTACACTTTTTTAAGGGGTTTCCGGAAACCAGGACCAGCTGAAATGCCCAAATTTCTGGATGAAATTTTCTTCAAATATTGTTGAAATGTTGCTGTCTTTTATGTACATTTCGAATAAAATAACGTATATACTATATTTTTTTTAATAGCGTAAATATGCTTTTTTTTGCTTCGAAGTCCACGTAACTCCTCAATGACCGTGTCGTGCTTGCAACGACAGCTGTCAAAAAGATCCGTCCACTCGTCCAACCTCCATCGAGGCTAAACGGCAGTGGGGTGCTCGCGGCCTTGCGATTATTAAGCTTCAGCCAACAATCTCTCGGTTTAATTTCAGCATCATTGTATGCGACATGAAAACGTCGGGTCACCCATCATCGGAGGGATTGCTGTTCGCGAGTGGTCCGCGCGAACTACATCTCCGTTACACGAATAAAATACTCGGAATCTTTCATACCCTCGTCTCCAGACCCTCGCGGTTGCACGTAGTAGGTACGTTCCTTATTAACCCTCGAGATCTCGACCTTATTCCCGCGCGCGGAAAGAAAGAAAAAGAATGAGAGAGATCTCGAGAAGGAAAAAAAAAGGAACGAAACGTCCCGGTCCCCTGTGGTGTGGGACAATGCGTTTTGGCGAAAATCCGCGAGTTCTGCTGTAATCTCGTGAAAAATTACGAGCTACGTAAACGATGAAAACGTTTTCTCGTGGAATTACCAAAAAAAAGAAGAAAAAAAAACACGTAATATCCATCGTTCTCCAGTGAAAATCTTTTCCTGATCGTATGTGTGTGTGTGCAAAATTATTCTCCGGCGAATGAAGCGACCGGAAGCGGAGGGAATCTCCGCTGCGATTCGCGGTCAGAACGTATAACGGCACGATGAAAATGGCCAATATTCTCGCGAAAATACTTTTCCGCCGCTCTCCCACGACCCGGAATGCGAGAGGTCTGCGAGACCACCCATTTTATTTCCGATGAAATAGTGGCGAAGACAGACATAGAGGAAGTGAGAGCGAGGCATTTTATGCGCTATATAGGGACGGAGGGTTGAACCGAAAATAGAATAGGAATGGACGTCATCGGGAGTAATGCCGGAAGGAGACGGAGCATACGGGAGAAAAATAGGCACCGACTCGTGGACAGAGGTGAAACTCGTTTCTGATACGGTTAAATATAATGGCAATCATATTCGTTCAGGCACTATATCCGTAGAGTCGAATCAGGAATCCATTATCGCCCGCTCGTGAATGATTCTCGTGCGTTCGACCAAGAACTTCACCCGAGCATGCTCGATTTTAAAAAAACTGTCAAACGCCACACGGACGAATAGAATTTGAAAATAAAACAGCGAGAAAATCCCTCTGGATCAAGTCCAATCTGGTTACAGTCCAAAAAGCAAATGACCGAGCACAAAACTTGATGCGACTCTTCTCGACCGTAAGAAAAAAAATAGTTTTCCTAGTCGTTGGGAATACAAAACGTTTATGGTGCTATAGTTTGCATCGTTGTATCGTGAATTCTCCTTCAATTGTTTATTTCTTTATTTTTATAACGATGGTCGTGTTAAAAATTTTAACGGTTTGTCCACTTGATTCACTGACAATACTCGAACGAAGGTGTGAATTTTGAGCTTAAGGAGGTACGATCACTTCCATGGGGTCAAAAAAGAGTCTAAATGTATTTTACCCACAGCTGCTCTGATTGATATTTACTTATGTTGATTATTCGTATTATCGATTATAGTGTGCCAAATCGTGTGGTAAATGATGAATTTATTGCACGTGAAAAAATAAAAACAGAAAAATTTGATTCTCAACGACTCGGTAGTAATCTTCGTAATAATAATATTAACATATCCACCATAAAAACGGACTAAAATGACAAAAGAAATCAGCCGCAAGCCTATTAAAATAGGCTTGAATTACCTCAGCGAAATTAACGCGATAACGTGAATACGTGATAAATGATAAAACTCCATAAATTGTTGTTTGCATATTTTGTGGCGGCTTCTATTCAAATTAATTTCAAAACAAAGCTAGGTTATGTTCGCCAAACGCATCAGCTGTTACTCGCTACGTTGCTATTTCTGTGGGTGCTATTTCGTCGTTCTGACCATTTTCAACCGGTAATTGAAACTTTCTTGTAATGTAGTGCTTCAACTACACGGTGAACATTGATTTTCTTATTTTTTACAATATCTATTATATCTAATCTATCGAATTTCAGTTTTCCAACGAGTTTAGTTGGATACGTGAGCAGAAAAACCACGACCACCGCACTTCCGGTTGACCGTCTCCATAAGATGACATGCTTCGGTAACTCAAAGTGCTCGACTTTGTAGTTTTATTGCGAAAAAACTGAACGGTCAAAATACCTCAAATTTTGGCAATAGGAGCATAAAGTATTCGTCAAAATCATATAAAAATGTAAAATCCGAAAGTTGGATTCATAGTAATGATCGTACCTTCTTAAACGGTTTGTTTCCGGACATTAACGAAACTTTTAGGTTAGATGTGGCAACACCGCGTTAACGAGCTCTCTCGAGTGAGCCACTCGACAAAGTCAAGCATTAACTGGCGAATATTTCAAAATAAGTGGCTGCTCGAAACCTACATATTGCAACAGCATTTGAACTTCACAATGAAATGTGTTTATTTATTCTATCTATAAAATTAATAACATTTAACCTACAAGTTTCGTTAATGTCCAAAAACAAACCGTTGGAGCTAAAAATTCACATCTTCGAGTATTATTGACGAACCAAGTGGAGAAACCGCTTAATTTTTTAACACGATATTTTCAGCACGCATCGCAGTTTGTTTAGTTTTCGAAATTTGTCTAAGCATTATTCTAACCTCTACAGCCCTGTATTTAGTGTTTACGAAGAAACGGACTATTTTTTGGACCGTTAAGGCGGGATTCTACTTTGAAACTTTGAAAAGGCTAAATTGGATGAAAACACCCACATGGAACACGTCGAAGGCATATTATATGGCCCAGGCATCGCTGATTGAGGGTAAGATAATTTTTTCAACGATTTATCACTCACCAAAACTTTAAACGCGTTTTTCTCGAAACGACATTTTCAAGTACCGTGGTCGTGATAACTCAAAAAGTACTGAACCGATCCTTATGAAATTTGGAACACATATTCTATACGTGTGTACCAACCGACCTAACTACAATCAACTTAAAATTTTGATTAGAACTATTTTTTATTGCAAAAAAAGACCCAAAAAAAACGCATTTTTTTTTCGTATTTTAGCCGCCATTTTGTTAATTTTGCACGTATATAAAATATTCTAGTTAGGTCGGTTCCTGAAGACATACTGAACATGAAACTATTTGATTTTTTTGTTTCAGACCATCCGTCGGGAAGATTTCACGACCACGGCAACGGTACCTGCTTTTCGAGGCGTTGGCTTTAAACATATTTTACGTGTACAAAAAATGAATAAAATACATTAAAATTTTTTTTTATGTACTTAAAGAGTGTATTTATTGAACAGTTTAAACCCCATACCGATATCTTTAATAGTATTCTCAGAAAAAATTCACGAAAATAGCGTTTTTTCCATGGTTTCAAAGTAGAATCCCGCCTTAATGCATCCTAAATTGATCCCTCGATATAATATGAATTCCCATCGTCTACGAGCATTTTGATTTTGGTGTCGAAGCTCCTTAAAGGTAACCCAACAGCTGTCCCTGGCTGCGTTGTCTATCTTCCAATTTGCCGTAGGGATTCGACAAAATTTGCATTCCCTATTCCTTCCGGTATCTTCGCAATTCGTCTCGCACCAACTATCGTGGCCCATTTTCAACAGAACAATATTTTTAATCCGAGTGCAAAAATCTCGTACTACGTTCAGACAGATTCAACAGAAAAATGCCCGAGTTTTTTGCAACTTTTGTTCACTGCGAGCGCTGCGTTCGATTTCATTAACCCCGCCATATACTCTGCACGGAGCCAATGGGAAAAACATATATTTTCCCTGCATACCTAGGATGCAAACTCCAATATCGAACATTTTCAATACGAACAGGCAATTGGTACGAACAAGTTGAAAAAAGTGGCACTTCGTTTGTCGTTTTCGAGGCTGTATAAAAAATGACACCAAAGATACAAAACCAAATTGTCGACTTTGAGGAAGAGCAGGCTTGGGGTGAAATAGCTTGTATATGTATTATCGTTGCACCGCTGACGAGGAGCACTCTCGGCGGATCTCGAATCAGCCATTATAATCTATAGCACTATGGCTGCCGCATGGACGAGTCTCTCCTCCTCTGATTTTCCATTATTCTCATCGGGCTGATGATTGTTGAAGGGAAGTTCGTTGTGTTTATTGCAACGAGGGAGGGAAAGAGAGAGAGAGAGAGAGAGAGAGAGAGAGAGAGAGAGGATGGAGTGCTCGTTTCGTTTTCCGCTTCGCGGATGCCTCTTCCATGGTTGAATAAATCATTAAAATTTCATTCTCTCGGATGAACGCGACGCGCGCGTACATTTTAACACGCTTCATTTTCCTATACCCACTGATATTGCGATGCAACGGTTACCTGGACGACCACCGAAATTCGAGCGACAATCTCCCCGATATATATATATATATATTACTGTGATTAAAGGACTCGAAGGACACAGTAATATATATATATTACTGTGATTAAAGGACTCGATGGAAATTCAACGTCCGTCCATGTAACCAGCTAAAATTCCCAGCGTGTCTATACGTGTGCGAATTGATTTTCCCGGATCGCCAAAACCAAATAATACCGTCACACCCTATGCGCCCCCGATCATTCTCGTTCAACAGGCGAACATGTTTGCAACGAAATTTGCCAAATCCGCGCCTGTGAATGGACGAATGTCGGAGTTGCGGAAACGAACTCTCGGGATAACGATACTTTTTGGAGAAAAAAACGTCACGAATAGGGAGGATAAAAAAAATGGAGAACATCATTACAAACATGGTGCCTGGATCGCAGGCAAAGTTGTGGTGCACAGCACCAAGCGAGGAGGGTGAATTCATTATCGCGAAGTTAAATTAGAGAATTGCGAAGTTGCAGTTACGTTTTGCCTTTGTGTTTAGAGCATTTGAACGGGATAACGAGGTGGGGCAAAAGGGGAAAAGATTTGTCTGCATGGTGTCGAAATTTGGATCGTTGGAATGCAACGAAAGTTCGGTTTTCTTTTTTTATTTCTTCTTTACAGACATAGGCTGTACTTCTCCAAAGATGGCGCTGAAGTTTGCATCGGTGGAATGCAATGAATATTCTCCTTGATTTTCTTTATTTTTGTATTTTTATTATTATTTTATACCTTCTTCATCTGTATTTGGTATAATTTTTTCAATGAGGATTCTCGAAAATGTTTCAGTAGTTTTCACAGTCGCAATGTGGAAAAAAACGTGGATAGTGAGAAGAAACTGTATTTTCGTTTCAATCCAACGATGCAAACTACAATACCACCTCCAAAGAGGGTGCGGACATTTTTTTGCGTCGCGGAGAGTCAGCTGAGCGATTTTTGGAGCTCTGATCTGCAAACACGGTTGGGTGATTCAGAGAATTCGGAAAAATGTTCTTCGTTGACTTTCAATGATTCAAACATTGGAATCTCCTAAAGGAACTCGATTAACGTACGATGAAACTTCTAACGTTGTGGAAAATCGAAATTAATAGCACATGTGACGAAATAAAAAAGAAATAATAAAATATTAGGACGTTGAATAAGTTCTCGCTGTTTTCCAATAGATGGCGTAACCGGAGCTGCGTGTGTGTAGTTTAAGATGATAACGCATCTATAAAGAAGTATTATAAGCAAACTTGAAATGCAGGGTATGTCATGCCGAAGTGTAAACAACTTTTCTTTTATAGTGTTAAGCGTGTTAAATTTCGCGCCAAAAAAGTGTATTTGCGAGAAATTTTACTACAGGACTTTATTCAAAACAAATGTGCAGCTGAATCACACAGAATTATTGTTGAGACTTACGGTGGCCATGCTCTGTGAGAAACAACATGCAGAGATTGGTTTGGACGCTTTAAAAATAATGATTTTGATGTGTTGAATTGGCGGAATTACTTCACGATGACTCGTGTCAGACGGTGGCTGAACTTGCAGAATCGTTAGGAGTTAATCACACGACAGTTTCGAAGCCTTTGAAAGCAGTAGGAATGATTTTTTAAAATAAAGAATTATTTTTCACGGAAAGAGAGCGAGAACTTATTCAACATCCCAATGGAAAAAGTGTCCACTGCAAGAATAAAATAAACAAGAAATAATAAAAATAGAGATAGTACCTACGATAAAACAAAAGAGAACTAATGACATAAAAACAACCGGAACTGGAGGATGGGCGGTTCCGGCTCCGGCGGAACTAAGAGAAAGGAAAAGAAATACAGTGAAACCCCGTTTATATGCTTTGCTCTTGTACGTTTTTATCATTTATACGTCAAATGTCTCTAGCCCTAGCAGATCCCGTTCATTAAGATGGTAATGAGTGTTATTTCTGCGTTTGTCACTTATACGTTTTTCGCGCTTATCCGTTATTAATTTTATTCTCCAGCGCCGGTTTCGAGGTTCATTTTTTCTCATTTATACCTCAATCGCACGTGTTATTCGCTCGCCGGAGAAAATTTCATGTGACTGCGTTTTGATGTTTCGTTCGATGTTTTGATGTATCAATCTTTCGATGTTTCTGACCTCGACTATGTGTGCATGTACTGCGATTACATATCCCTGATCAATACGAATCTGTCTGTTATCTACTAGTCTAAAGCGTCAAAGCTTAGTGTTACAAACTTGCATTAAAAAAAATTCTAAAACGGAAATTCGAAAACGTGAGTTGGCTCATTACTCAATTACCCAATTACCCAATAACTCAATTACCCAAATACCAAAATACCCAAATACCAATTACCCAATAACTCAATAACTCAATTACCCAATCAAATTTTCAATTGGAAAACCAAACATAGAAATCATAGAGCTGCTGCTATTTAAAAACTTCCGGAATTATGCACCCACCACTATTTTCACATGTTAAAGAGTTTCGAATACATACTGCATTTCACTTCTACGTTATTCTCACTTATAAGTCATATTTGATGTACCCCTTAAAAAACGTATAACTGAAGTTTCACCGTCGACAAATAATTGAATTCAAGATGTGAGCTGGTGAGAAAATTAGAAGTCTGATCTCGCCTTCAATTCGAGCTTTCTTAATATCTTCGATTCCCATCTGTCAAACGTCGTTTTTTCCGCTAACAAAATTTCGCGCGATACCTGTCAGTGTAGCGAAATAATCGCAAATGGATGTAGCAGGGTGTTTCATGTTGCAATTGTTATGCCAGCAATGTCACGACGAAGAGGACACCTGCGTTTTACTATTTACCGCAACGAGGGTTTCGACTATCGACCCGCACATACGCACACTCACGAATGCACTAACACGTACACACAAGAGCCTATAAATAACCCATCAAACGTCACTCCTCGAAGACCCTCGTATATATACGTCACATGTAAATATATATATATATATATATATATATATATATATATATAGTAGTCAATAGGTGCGCCAGATGTCGATTTTCCTCTCTCGTTCTCTCAAATATCGGCCTCTATATGAGTCTCTAATATGCGTGCATTGACTATTCGAGCACGTACTCCACAGTGGATACACAGCAATGGAAGTACCCGGGACATTGCGAGAAGCATCGGTGTACCAAAAACTCGACCCTGTACGCACTGACATTCGTAGGGCCAAGTAGAAGAGGTCGACCGGGCAAAGTGAACACAGTGCAGAGTGGATAGGATAGTCAACGCCGTTTACAAGATAAAGGAAGAATACATATACGCATATACAGGGTGTTAGGAAGGGGGTGATAGGTCACCTCGTTAGGAACATATCTAACCTAGGTTACTTTAGTCCAAGGTCTGAAGATTTCGAGTTACCGTGGTATGATTTTTGGAAAATTTTCCACAATTAGTTACTAACTTGTTCACCTCTTATGCTGATGCTATTTTTTTTAAATATCATTTACATAATAGGTATTTTTATTTTTTGACCAGTTTTTAATTATTCAACACATCCCATTGAGGTAGTTGTGTGGATACAGACGATTGTATTGGTGTTTGGCGATTGAATGCACATTAAGGCTGGCATAAATAAAATTAATTACACATCTATTTAGTGTGAATATCAAGCTTTTAGAAAATATATATATATATATTTTTTTTTCGATGTACAAAATGGCCGACTACTAATATTTTATTTTGTTATCTTTTTTTTAGGCGCTCCGCGGGGTGACATTTAGCACCCACAATTTTTCACCTAAAACAAAAAACAAAAATTCTCGTTAATCTACAATAGAATACTTAGAGAAGTACATGAGGAATTTAAAAAATATTGTTTTATTCAAAAGTTGTAGGAATTTGAACTTAAGAAATGAATTTTTAGAGAAAAATGTCGTTATAACTGCTCATAAACCGTTCGTAAAATAAAAAGTTCTCGATTAATCAGAAATTCCGTACGTGTTTCTCTGTGAAATGCCATTAGGAACATAACGTATAAATTTGAAGTAAGTCGAGTGAAAATTGTTGAAGTTGTTTGTCACGCCAATTGGAAAAAAGCTGTTTCGAGAAGTTTCGACTAGTCGGCCATTTTGTACATCGAAACAAATATATATTTTCTAACAGCTTGAAGTGAATCACTTTTTCCTACGATTTTTTTTAATTCGCACATGATTTTATACCTGTTACGGTGGCCTAAGGCCTTAAGCTAAGACGCAGATAAGGTTTTAGTTACTAATTATTGTCTGCTAGAAAATGATGGAAGAATTAGCACCTAATTTTGGGAAATTTTCCAAAAATCATGCTTACCACGATAACTCGTAATCCTTAGACTTTGGACTAAGGTAGCCTAGGCTAGATATCTTCCTAACGAGGTGACCTATGACCCACTCGAGGCTTTGCATCGACTTTCCTAACACCCTGTATTTATATAATTTTTTATAAAGTAGCTCAGACGCGAAGCGTAAAGCGAATTATGCAAAAAAAAAACAATCAAAAGGTACGTTTGAAGAGTAGCTCAATATTGATTTTGAATTCTTTAAAACGACAACATCAGAAGTCCAAGTGAATCATGATTGGGATAATCAGCAAAGATTGCTCTGGACCCCCGAGACGTCATCCCAAGGGAAACGAACGAATTCCGCTTTTGCCTTTTCTTTTTTAGTCTACGCTTTTCAATTGCTCTACGGCTGTGCAACGGGTGACGGTATATCCGGCCGTTCTCGGTGGGGGATTTAATATTGGACCGTTCTCTCGCAATGCGCCGGAAAATGGGCTTTCGATTTATTCGCAAAATTTATTCAGGATATAAAGTTCGAAAGGATCGATGCACGCAACTGAAGACGAAGGCCTGTGAAACCTCTCGACGTACCTCGAGAGTGTGAGAGGGAAAAAGTAGATGGAAAAGTCAATGTTGCTGATTGAGTCTAAAAATCGTTGAAAACCGGTAGTTGGAATTCGAATGGACCGGATCAACGGGGTGGAGAGAGAGAGAGAGAGAGAGAGAGAGAGAGAGAGAGAGAGAGAGAGAGAGAGAGAGAGAGAGAGAGAGAGAGAGGGAGAGAGAGTCAGAGAGAGAGAGAGAGAGAGAGAAGCAGAAGGGGGAATATACATACGAGAGGGTAAAAGCGACCGATTTTCGATTAACCCGAGCGCGTCGTCCTCACACGAGAGAGTGGGAGAGAAAGAGAGACAGAGAGGAAGAGAGACATCGAGGCGGATCTGGGTCATCGGGAGTTCGAATCTGAGCGTCATAAAATGCAGGGACCTCTTCTCTTTCTCTCTCTCTCTCTCTCTCTCTCTCTCTCTCTCTCTCTCTCTCTCTCTCTCTCTCTCTCTCTCTTCTCATTTCTATGTATCGGAACCTACGAAAGTCTGATGACACGTATGCACATACATACGTATAAACTTCGGGATATGTACAGCCAGCATTTACCATGAAAAACATGTTCATTCCAGCATCCGCGAATAAACAGTTTAATCTCGTCTATTTACTTGGAAACGTACATTGCAGAGTTCGAAGTAACGCAGTGTACTACAAACTTCGAGAGAAAAAAACGTCTGTACGAACTGCATTTGTATGTTTTTTGTCATGTTCCTAAATGTATGTGTCCCGGGTGGATGCAGAGGGGCTGTATTTCTGTCGGCACTTTCCTGGTGCGAACGACGTCACAGGGAAAGTGGACGAAAGCACTGGCGGCAAAGAGGTTTATATATGCAGTTATGACAGTCTAATGGAACATTACCTTCATTGATTGTCGTCAATGATTGCCATTCGGAAAAGCTTTTTTCCTTCCACGTTCATCAATGATCGCCTCGGGAAAAAGCTTCTTCACTTCCACGTTTATCTGTGATCGCCTCTCGGAACAGCTACTTCAGCTTTTTTCCTTCCACATTCATCAATGATTGCCTCTCGGAAAAACTTATCCATTTCTACGTTCATCTATGATCGCCTCATGGAAAAGCTTCTCCACTTTCACATTCACCAATGATGGCCTCACGAAAAAGGTTCTTTATTTCCGCGTTCGCCAATGATTGCCTCACGGCAAAGCTTCTTCACTTCCACGTTCATCAATGATTACCTCAGGGGACAGCTTCTTCACTTCCACGTTCGTCACTCACGGTGGACGTTGATCCAAATTATCAGTGGTGTTGAATTACACGAACTGGCGATTACAGCCGATTATCTGACCCACTAGGCGTAGGAACATGGTTTTTCCTAGCGTATCAGACATTGTCGGAACTTTAATGACAAGTCGTTGAAGCCCTCAAGCACGGTGGAGAATTTCGACGGGTCGATAAGACGAAGAATTACCGAGCGATATATAGAGCTCAAAATACAGCAGCGTCTTTCCTGTGCCAATGCCAATTCTATGCGGAGGTATCTATACATAGTGGTATTCCTGTAACATGCTGATGTGGGTATCATCCATTCAGTTGGATACATTGAGATGCGAACTGAGCTCTCTTCGCAAATCTGATGCAGCCTCTTCACGCCCCCCTGCAGCCTCTCTCGACTGACCTGCCATCACATGAAAAAGGGGTGAAAAGGGATTCTGACGTTTCGGGGTGATCAACCTTTCAACAAGATTTTCTCCATTTGAAAGCAAATCTCCAGCTCTCTCGAACGTAAAGTAAGGGCTTGTTGTTTCCACAATCCCTCTTGTCGCTTTATTTAATTATTTATAGCCTGCGACCCCACCGGTTTGTTTCCATCAATCATAGTGGATATCGTCGTATCAGGGTAAACGTCCTCACTGGCACCGCTATCGACGTCCAAAGGCTATTTCGAAGGGACGGAATCAGGGAAGAGGATGCCAAATTATTTATAGATATCGTTTATTATTCATCCGAAATCATTTTCGACAACATCTTTCTGACTTACGTTACCATTTTCATCGGTAATTCTTCATCCCACTCATTTTAAGAGCAAAAGTTAAGCAGTATTGGTCCCCTAATGTTGATAACGCAACTGCAACTCGGTAAAATCTAGCCGCCTTCATCAGCATGGGTTTTCATCAGTTTCCCTGTGCCCTCATGAAAATGCGACGCAGTAACAGTCTTTAGGGTCTCCAAGGACCTGGAAATAGTGAAGTGACAACTGCGATGCCGCAGTGATTGGGGTCATGAAAGTCCGCGAGAACATGAGAAGGGACATGTAATTTTGACAACGCAGCTGCAACGCGGTAAAATCTAGCTGCCTTTATCAGCATGGGTTTTCATCAGTTTCCCTGTGCCCTCATGAAAATGCGATACAGTAACAGACTGGAGGGTCTTCAAGGACCTGGAAATAGTGAAGTGACAACTACGATGCCGTAGTGATTGGGATCATGAAAGTCCGCGAGAACATGAGAAGGGACATTGGGGAGAATCCCCCTATAGCAATTCGTTAAAAAGAAGATCGCAATGATTGTGACGCGATGATCGCGAAGATCATCTAACTTTCAGATATCGTTGATTCCAATGATAAATCAATGAAGACTTATCCTGCGTGTCAAAAGGACCCCAAACGCATCGGCATGATACCAAAATGGATTTCGACAGCAATGATTATTCTTCCAAACGCGATGAAAATTCGTGAGAACCTTCCTGGTGGATACGTCACTGACAGATTGGAATAGTTTCCGTGAGACACCGCGCGGTTCACCGAGGTCAAGACACCCGGGCAGTTTCGCGGGAGAAGTTCGAGGCTCCGTTATAGAGTCCGCCAGCTCGAATGGATCGTGTGCGGTTGGAGACCGTCAACGATATACATTCAGCTGGGACGAGATGTAGCGTGAGCGAAGCTCGCAAGCGGCGGTGCTGTAGAGTGGCCACTAAATTATACAGCATATCTGATGTATAGTGATCCAGTGGGTACGCGAGCAGGGAGTGCAATAACGCAGGCAGGGAAAAGTGAGTCCAGATATGACGTGAGACACGATACGCGAGGACCGTCGCCCCTCGCAATCGTCCGTTAGCGATTAGGTACTCGCGGAATGGGAAATAACGAAGAGGGACAGAGAGAAAGAGGGAGAGAGCTGGAAAATAGAGCTCACCTTGACTCGTAGGTCTACGCGGTATCGATCACTCGAGCAAACTTGCCGAGCCGTTTCGCGTCAGGCTTTTAGCAATTATTTCCGGTTGCGTTTTTACAGCTGATCGCGCTCTTTTGATGTCAACCAAACCGCTGGATCTTGCATCTTCGAGTTATCTCCAATTTCTGATTTAACTGCTCGTGAAAACGTTTGCGTGTTGGTGGCCGGAGTTTATCAGTGAAACATTTTCGTTGCCAGCATTCACCAATGGATTATGTGGGCTTGTTAATTGACTTGGATGCACGTGGGTAGAGAAGCGAAAAAAGCGGCAATTTTGCCAACCGGACACGGGGAAAGTGCCTTCATTCTCGAGTCATTGAATTTCCGTTCTTATAGAACCTGCCAACGTTGATTTCCCCAACCGTCCAGTTAGCACGGACCAACTACGGTGGGTGCAAAAAGTACGCGAGACCCAGGAGCGGGAGATAGAAGCGGAAGTTGCATCATTAGGGGTCGAAAATGGATAAGAAAGTTATGATGTAATGTTGTCGAGTCAGCCAACGAGAAGGGAAGATGCCTTCTCGTCGCGTGTTGTCTCACAAGCTCGTATCCCGGTGACGGAATGAGAAAAAGAAAATGGATTGTCATCCCTCCGGCACGTCAATCTGATCAACTTCTATTGGCAAGATTTATCGGTTGAATCTGTCTTAATTAGCTTGTAGCTGGACGTGGGCTATCGTTATCTGCGATACAAGTTGAATACGTGCGAGAGGGCTATGCAGTGCTCGCGTCGAATCTTCGCGTCCATCGAATCAAGTATGATTAATGAAGAAAGTTTTTCATCGCCTGAAACTAGACTCGTTTCAGTGCTTCCTCCGTCCCTCGGCCATTCTTTCCTGGTCCATTGAACGGAACAATGGTAAAAGAAACTTTCGGTATTATCGGACATCTGCTTCGGATTCTCGACGCTATATACGAGCATCCGGCGGTAGCCGAAGGAAAATCCCCGCGAGCATAATTCACCGCTGTTTGTCACTAAATTTTTCCAATAATCCTCAAGATCGATGATTGCCATGTACTCGAGTCTCGGCGAATTAACCCTGGATTTGCCCGTGCCCATAGACTGCCGTGATCGGGTAGCATCAAAATGAAGACCATTAGGACGGAAAAGGGACCTACTCGATGAGGTATTTTATTCCGTCAACAAAGAGAGGACCTTCCAAGGTATCGGCTTTGAGTCCGTGGTGCATTGGGTAAATTGAAAGTGCCGTCATTTCCTGGTCCTCCAGTTTAAAAGAACGCCTGGGAACTGCGTTCAACAGCAACCGACAACGGATAAGCTCGATATTCCCTCTGAGATTCTCTTCGAACATTTTGTCGGTAAGACCATCTCGCTTTTCTCGCCATTCCGTGAATTTGATACTCGATCCGGAGGAAAACCACTAAGGAGATTGTTCCCCGTTAGGTCTCATCCTCCTTGATATCACGTAGCAATCTATGTAATGCGAACGATTTGTACCGGATGACGCATCGGGTTTACAGAATTGCAAAAAATACGAGTCGGGTACGCGAAAAAGAGCTGGAGAAGTTTAGTAGCGGCCGAAGTTCCAGGGCGTTTCGGTGCCCTTCTTTTTTTTCGATCGTAAACAACAAAATTCGCCGGCACTTATCCAGATTGGAGGTCCAAATATCGTGGTGGAGTTCAGACGAGGGTACAAAGTTATAAACTCGACGTGGGGATGCCGCTAGGCAAGTTACTCCCGATCCGGATCATTTAGTACACTCCGGCCATTAAGGTTGTTGCTCGAAAACATTGGGGTGAATAGATATTAATGGAAATTTTACTAGACGTTGTGGTATGTTTTCTGAATATACTGGCAAACGGAGAACGGAGGTTTCCTTACTCGTTAATTAAATGTTAAATTTTAAAGTTCATCCGAACCTCTGCCCCCAGAGACCACGATATGCAGACCAAACATAGCTTCTGCATATGGAAAGGAAGAAGCCAAAAAACGAATATAGTGTGTAGGATAGTGTACAAAACTAAAACAGTATGAAAAACATGCGACCAGTTTATGAAGGTGAGACTTGTTGAGACCTATGTATTGAAATGTGACAACGTCGGACCTATGGGAATAGCAGAAGCAATTGAAGACCTAACGCGCCAATTTCAAATACGTTCAAGTCAAATGCGAGTAAAGGGAACTTATTCGTTTATTTACTATGTTGTATACCCTTTCTTCTAGCTTCGGTAAGCATAGTACAATGTTTACGGGCACGAGCACTGACAAATTGTCTTTTCCATCGGAAACTTTGCCGTTCACTAATCTTTTTTTCTGAACCATTTGCTGCCTCCCTAAGCTACGACATAACCTCTGAAAACGCCAACTGGCACATAACGCGCGTACCCCAGCTGTGACGTGTGACAGTCACTGCAGGCAACCTAACAGCCTCGAGAGAACCGTGCGACGTTGCCAAAGCTCGTGTCTATTTCAATGGGATTTCGAAACATCAAAAATTAATTTTCTGTTAGTCCTAATGCCTTTAAGTTAACACGTACGTAAATAATGATTACGATTATCTACCGTGAACTTGAAACTTTTCGCGATATTCATTCGTACACTTTAAGAATATTTGGCTACAATGAGTTGGCACTGGTGACGTCACACACTGTATCAGCCCAGAAACTTCGTTTCTCATCCCACCCTTCAAAAATGATGTAGCCCTCAAGCAGCTGATATATCTTTGGACCTAGCGTGTCCTTTGAAGACTGGTAGAAGAAGGACTCGTACTCACCTCGGTGTCGTTCCACCACATGTGTAATCGATAATTTCGCAGAACAATGGGACTGTCGTTGATGTGATCGACTGCAAGTTTGACGGAGGGCATCACACCGCGTCCAAGATGGCTCTCGGGCACGTGACGACCGTAAGGAAAAAAGCCGGCAATGTAAACGTCGTGTCTCTTAACACCGCCGAGATTTATTGGTTTTTGTCCGGCGCACGTTAAAATGGCGTCGAGACACAGAATGGCGGCGAGCAGGCGCGCTAGGTTGGAGAATGGTGGATGGTGACCTTGAAGACGCAGCGAGGAGCCAGGAGCACCGGCACGATCGCGCAATTCCTTCGGATCGTTTGCCATTGTACACCGACACCTCGCGCTAGCCTGATGCAAACACACCCTTCGAATCTCACCGAAACATCCTCCAGCCGTGATCCTTATCAATGGACGACTTTCTCGACGGGTTAGCCGTCATTTTGGTATTTCGTTTCACCTCTTCACCTTTCGCCTCGTCGTCCCGTCCTTCTCCGATCCCCGTCAACTTCATCGAGATCCCGAGCCACCCTCGACCTCGCTCTTTCACGGCCGCTTTTCGACGCACTCACACCCACGGATGCACACACCGACACTAACACGCATGCAGACTGATCACCCGCTCACAGTTATCTCACAGCTCTGCCTTCCGTCCATCTTGGATCCGCACTATTTTCCCTCGTCATCACGGCCCTCGAGAGGTTAGTTGGCTCAGGATGCTCACGTGATCCCCACGGACCGAAGTATCGGCGAGTCGCGTCAGCGGTCGTGACATCGACTCCGCCGACCTGGAAGAACATTGAATCCAACCTTGCTCTTTTGCAGATACGCCACAGAGCTTCCTCCTGCAGCGTCCCCTATGCCGATGGCTGAGCCTTTCGAATCGTCAACCTTCTTCTGCTTTTTTCAATCGCTTTGCCTCATCTTCGCCCGACGCGTTGAAACGCCGTCGTGTCGTTGGACGATCGCGAGCGCTGCTGCAACGTCGTCGGTTTCGTTGAAGAGCTCATATTTTTGGATTATCGAGCGATCATGGATGTCACCGTCGGCGACATGGTCGTCGCGAGCGCCTTGCGCCACTACACTCGAGAGTCACTCCTTTCCGTTTGGGGACGATCAGCTCGCTGATGCAATCCACTCGATGTCGATGACTCCTGAAACAATGAAGTGTAGTTTTCTCTTTTATCACACGTATCTTTATACGGCGGTGCGATAGCTTTCTGAATGTTATTTTTGGGCTATGATTGCTGGAAGCACGCCTTACGGTTATTTCCATTCTGGTCTGAGGCAATCGGGTGCATTGGTGTGACCACCTAGCCGCGTGTTAGGCTTGACGGTAATTATGCATTATGAGGACTTTTCCGAAAAACGACGGGAACATTTTTATTTCGCCATGATGTTGTTTATGCCATTATAGCAAGCGACAAATCTCGGTAAAACTCGGTAAAATCTAGCTGCCTTTATTGGCACGCACATTTTCCAGTTTTCTCGTACCCTCGTGCCAATGCGATGCAGTAGCGCATCGACAAGGAGTAGCTGTGGACTCCTGGGAGATCTCGCAGGAAGTGGAAATAGGGGAGCAAACAGTGCGGGGTGACGCTGGAAGGGTTGAGAGGCTTGCCAGCAAGGGCATACATTTGCAATATTATTAATGGAGTCTGGAAACACACGGTCACGAGGATAAGTTTAAAGCTCTTGCGCACCATAATTCATACGGTGACGAGACGCACCTGTGCATCCTGGCTCCTGTTCGCGGCTAACATAAACCAGAGGAACGTGAAAGAATATTCTTTAAAAAAATAGCGCAACAATGGAAATATTTTTAAGTGCGATATGAAATAGTGAACATTTAAAAACGGAATCTGAAAGAATTTTGAAAAATGGGGATATCGTAAAATGAAACAAAAAATAAATGAAGTAGAAAAAGTCGAGGTATAAAAATAATATTAAAAAAAAGTGAAAGAGTTAAGCGGCGTTGTGCATGACGGATACTCGGAGCGGGGAACGCTTAGCCCTGCACCGGCTGGCGCACCGACCAGTCAGCGAAGGGCCAATACTTATGAGACCTTGATGTAGATGCTTGAGTTAATGCGTGGGTTTCTTAAGGAAATCTTGATGTTAAATTTTTACAATAATTAAGTATTTGAAAAAGTATCATGTGAACAACACTCTGTTTTATGTTTGTGTAAAAATATTCATAATTGAAATCCATTCACAGCCGCTCAGTGGGAAGCACCTTTCGAAAAGCTCTTTTCCGGTCAGCTCCTCTGAACCAGATTTTCTAATACAAAAAAAATCGGATTTCGTTAAAATTAGTTGATCCAATGATTAATCGCAGAAATTTCCGAAATAAGAAATTTAAAAAAATGACGCGTGTTTAAAGGGAGTCTTGACGTTTGCGAAAAAATGGGCATTTTTCGGTCACCAAATTGAAATTATACATCGGAAAAAAAATCCTTCGGTCAAATACCATATTTTTACATCTAGATAAAGCTCTATAAATTTAAGAAGAATTAATGCAGTAGTGTCCGAGATATTTTGCTGACCGACTTTGAAAACGTGCTTTCGAAAAAAAGTGTTCAAAGTTTCAAAGAACGCTCCGAGAATTCCGACGGACGTCAACATAATAGCCTATGAATCTGTCAATTTTGATCCCATCATCTTGAAATTTTCAGGGAACACTTATAACATGACGTACTGTCAAAATATATTGGCTTTGAAAAAAGTGATCTTCCGACTTTTGCAAGTAGTCGTAACCCCTTGAAGTGCGTGCACCAGAGAATCAGGACAATATGGGGCCGTCTAAACCGCCACGGGGTTTCCCCACTTTCCCCGTACCCTCGGCAAATGCGGTATAGTGTACCTTAACACGACTGTGGACCCAACGAAAGCTAGGTTCGCTTAGCGAAGTGCGGGGAGGGAGTGATAGAAAAGGGTTCGATCCATATTCAAAAGAAGAAGTCAATAAAAATATTTTTTTGAAAGGACAAAGAAGTAAAAACGTACCCAGCGAATTATCGACAAACAATACGAGGGATCGTACCGTTTATAAGTGTTTCTAAAAAAACCCGAGCTATTTGGAAGGATAAAAAATCCAATAACCTCGCTCCCTCTTTCAGTTGAAAAAAAAAAAAAAGTTGTACCATGAGGCTCTCTTGTACATGGTCATGGTAGTTCACAGAAGCGACGGCTACGAACTGTATGCATACGTATTTTCAATATCGATTTATTTTGGAAAAAAAAGACGGTCTATCGAGTAAACCGTGAGGGTGAAGTGGTTCGAGAGGGAGCCTCGTTTAAATATTTTTCCCTTCGAGGGTCGATGCGAGGGGTTTCGGCTCTGGAGCAAAACGTCGTCTAGGGTTGTATCGTTTCGTCATTAACTTCGGAGGCTTGTTCGAGCTCGCTGCTTATCCTATCGTGCACACTCGCTCAAGTGTTAGAGAGGATAAAGAGCTGGAGGATAAAGACTGAAAGATGTAGAGAGAGAGGGAGAGGGAGAGAGAGAGAGAGAGAGAGAGAGAGAGAGAGAGAGAGAGAGAGAAGAAACAGAGGGTGAGAGTGGAAAGGGGAGAAAGAGAGACAGAGGGTGGCTAAATAGGGCGACAGCTTTTTCTTCTACGCTCTCACTTGCGCGGAACAATGGCTCAATCATGCTACAATGCACAATTACACTACTGCAAGTTCCCAAGCGGGAGCAACATCGGAAGTCTTCGCTGGGTATAAATCCCTGCGAAATTCCAACTGGCAACATTATCTTGCCAACTCTCGTATCGTTTGGCGGCGAGCCTCGCGCGGTCGTGTTGTGGGATAAGGGAATCGCGAGCAAGTGGATGTATGTACGGCGGCTCTCTCTCTCTCTCTCTCTGTCTCCCTACGGATTTACCGCGCGGATTATATCGCTTTTTTCCATATCTCGCGGAAGTAGGCATAAACACACGTGCGCCGCATTTGTTTTTTCGTTAAGGGGTTACCCCCACTTGCGATTTTGAAAAATCGTTTTTTTTTATTGCATTTTTTTAAAGTATAAGTATCTGAGAATATGTCCTGAAAATTTCAAGTCGATCCGAACAAAATTGACTGAGATATAAGCGTTGAAAGAGAAGAATCCGTGAATTGAAGAACTGAAATTGAAACTTTAAACGCGTTTTTCTCAAAATGGCATTTCTGAAGTCGGTGACCAAGATTACTCGAACACTAATGAACCGATCTTCTTGAAATTTTACAGGCTTATTTAATACATAAAAATGTAGTCTTTAATCGTTCGATTTTTTTTTTCGAAAAAAAATGGCCGTTTTATAGCCAAAAAACAGCCGTTTTTTTTCGTTAAAATCGAACCTTTACCTTTGACTGTCCGCCAGTTTGTGAAAAATGAATATTTTTTAAAATCCTTCGATTAAAGACTAGTTTATACTTATATTTGACTAAATCCATCCGCATTTTTTTTCAGATGATCCACTTCGCCGCAATGTTGGTCACCGCAAACCGTGTATATAAAAACATTATTTCATTGACGGCCATTTGCCACTAAACATTGTAATATTTTTCAATAAAAAAATTACTGAAAGTTCTTCAAGATGTGTTCTTTAAGATGGTATATTGATCGATTAAAAAAGTTTTGTAGTTTTCTTTAAAAAAATTCATGAAAAAGGTCTTTTTTGCGCTACAAGTGGGGGTAACGCCTTAAGGGGAGAGATACCTTTAGGCGAGGGGAAAATTGCTCATTTTCCCCTTCCTTTCACAATTTTTGAGACTTAGGGTATGTTTCATTACTCCCTTTGGCTGTTACGTCGTATATTTTTGTACTAATCTTTAAAAATGGCGGCTGTAAGGCACGGTCTTTAAACGGGTTGCGGCGCATGTTGCCAGACGGCGTAACGCGTAGCCGCGGCCGGATTAACCTGAAAAGAACCAACGAAGATTTTTCTTTTCTTAACCCCCACACGCAGAATATGAACCGAGAAAAACGGAGAAATGCGGAAAATTGATAAAACTGTACGCTTTGAAACAAAATGATTGGATTTTTCGGGAAAAAATGGCTACATTTTGCAATAAAACAATACTTATTTTGTTTAGTTTTCAAAAATATTTAGGGTCATGTTTCAGACAATAAGTTTCAGTTTAGAAGACGGTGCCATACTTTCGTCATTTTCAAAGGTTAATGAAATAAAAAAAATACCATGTAACAGACAAAAGTAGTAACAAAGCATACCCTAAGTCTCAAAAATGGTGAAGAATCTTTCCTTTAAAGAATAAGATGAAAACCAGCAACAAACTTCCTCGCCGAAAGGTATCTTTCCCCTTAATGACCATTGTTCGATCACTTATCCGGCTCAAGAACTATTCTTACTCACGGAGTCTGCATAAGCTGAAAATGAAAATAATACGATTTTTCCATTGCAGAGTTTCATGGCCTAGCGTTTTAGCTTTCATTTGGAAACAATATTTTGTAAGAGCTCAAAAAATTCATGGAATTATGTTTTTTGTGAAGGGTTAGATCACCCACTGTGCTATGGCCAACTATTTTTCGTTTCTCTTGAAATTATGTTTGATGAAAAGATGTAAGTGTTATTTCAGAATTTTTTCGTCCGATTCATATCAAATTCGGACGCATAGTTACGAAATTTGTCATCGTCTGACCGGATCAGTCTTCCATGTGTTTGTGCCATTGTCGAAAATGAATGATGAAAGTGGATTTTATTGTCGATAATCAACTTTTTTCTACGGCACTACAGATTCCTTTCCTAGTGGCATCAGAAAAGGAAACTACTGACCCAATTTTACGTATCTATCGTCAGTGGACTGGGCTGTGCGTTGATACGTCAGTCAGTCAAGACGTATCCTTTCATACTAGATAGAGAATATCCTAGTTCAGAAGGGCATTGCTCACCGCAGAAAACGTTTTCGAGAGGTGCTTCCGGACACCGGCTGTAAATCGATTATAATTAAACATTTTTAAACAAATCAGTTACAGATTGTTCTTCAGATACCTCTTCTAATACCTAATTCTTGTAGAAATGTGTCATCACGATTTTCTATTTAAAAAAACCCGAAATGAGCTGTTTTCGGTTGTCACAACTAAACATAACCCGTTAAGTCCTAATAATTAAATTGTTTCCAATATTTCCCAATAAAAAAAACTCAAGCTTAAGGAGGTACGATTACTTCCACAGGGTCAAAAAAGAGCCTAAACTTATTTTACCCACAGCTGCTCTGATTGATGTTTACTTATGTCGATTATTCGTATTATCGATTAGAGTGTGCCAAATGTTGTGGTAAATGATGGATTTATTGCACGTCAACAAATAAAAACTGAAAAATTAGATTGTCAACGACTCGGTAGTAATCTTCGTAATAATATTAATGTAGTAAAATTCCAGCCTATTAAAATAGGCTTGAATTACCTCAGCGGAATTAACACGATAGGGAGAATATAATTATACATATTATTGATACGTGATAAATGATAAAACTCCATAAATTGTTTGCATATTCTGTGGTGGCGTCTATTTAAATTAATTTCGAAACAAAGCTGGGTTATGTTCGCCAAACGCATCAGCTGTCACTCGCGACGTTGCTAAGTCTATGGGTGCTATTTCGTCGTTCTGACCATTTTCAACCGGAAATTGAAAGTTCCTTGTAATGTACTGCTTTAACTACACGGTGAAGATTGATTTTCTTATTTTTTACAATATCTATTATACCTAATCTATCGTATTCAGTTTTCCAACGGGTTTAGTTGGATCCGTGAGCAGAAAAACCACGACCACCGCACTTCCGGTTGAATGTCTCCATAAGATGACATGCTTCGGTAACTCAAAATGCTCGACTTTGCAGTTTTATTGCGAAAAAACTAAACGGTCAAAATAGCTCAAATTTGGACCATAGGCGTAAGAAGTATTCGTCAAAATCATATAAAAATTTCAAATCCGAAAATTGGTTTCGTAATAATGATCGCACCGCCTTAACAACCCCACGTATCAATTGTGTCAAATCCTAACCTCTTCATCCCAATATTCTCATCAAAACTCTCACCCGAAATTCAGCTCCCCATTTGTTCCCGAAGGTGGCGCTTCCGTCGCGGCGAAAAAAAACCAACCAGCTGCTTCCCCTACGACCAGTCGAATATAATCGTATACAATATGAAAAAAAAACTTTGCGCTTTCCGATTTTCGTGCAAGGCGCCCGAAAAAAAGACCAGAAGAGTTCGGCGCGGCTCAACAACTGCCATCAAAGAAACGACAAGAACGTATTTGTCCTCCCCCTCCACGGCCCTTCTAGCCACCGAAAAAGCGTAAACTTCTGCCACCCGAGCCGTAAAGCCAACAAACATCCCAAAAAACCTTCTTACGCATACGGAGACGAGTTTCCGTGTGTACATAAATTCAGGCGTATGTAACAGCCAGCCATCCAGAAGAGGAGCGATAAACCCAATATACGAAATAGTTGAGATGTGTGCGCAGGTATGAACGACGGAGGGCACGAGGGGGGGGGGGGCTATAGTAGATCGCGGGCGTTGGTTCGTAGTGCCCTTGAAATATCCGAGTGTTGGCTCTACTCGGTGAGTAGTGCGAGGCCCTAACAATTTCTAACCTTCGTGCTTCAGGGTAGTAAAACCGCACGAACTCAAGAACCGTGTGAGACGCGGAGAGTAGAATGAGACGGTGGAGAACACGATTGGAGACGGTCTTTCACGTATATATATGTATATATATATATATATATATATATATATATATAAGTGTGTATAGGTACTTATACGTACGAGGTATACAGGCATGTTACTCGTGAGATTATCGATCCTGCTTTGCTCCAGGCAGAAAAGGAAATAGCAAAAATAACGACGCGTGTTACTCGCGCGAAATCTACGTAGCGTGATATCACGTCGACGACGACGACAACGGCGTGAGCCTATAATGCATATATATAAATATATATATGGAGAAAGCTGATTTTGAAGACATTCGATTTCGAGGATCGCCTGCGAAACAGCTACATCGGCTGGAAGGCAACCCTTCATAGATATAACGGGTTCATAATGTCTATTTCCAAGTCTGTACATATATGTTTGCACGAGTGTGTATGTGAGACTTACGCCATTTCTACCTGGTGAATTCTCGGCTGGAATCATGTTACTATGCCAAGGCCCAGCCTTGGCGTGGCAGATCGGGCCACATGGCCGCGCTCGCCTGAATATTAAATGAGACGTTATTACTTCGATATGACCGCGCGACGGTCGCTCGGGGGGGATTTCGAAACGCCATCTGAAATGCCGAATAAACGCGCGATTCTGCAATTTTTTTGGTTCTGGACGTGTCGGAGGGACATGTTTACAGATATGGCCAAAACACATGGCCACCTTATAAAAGTCACCCTGTATATATATTTGTATAATGATATTTATTTTAATCAGACAAAATCCATAATTGCGAGTTGATCGAAAATGAATTTGTTCGCGACATTGGTTATTAATATTAATCTTATAAATATCATTGACTAATTAATATCGTTTCCGTTTTGTATCACTTAACATGAATATTAATCTCAATGACTACTAATACTGATAAATATTAACAAAATGAAATTCCACTATATTAAGACCTAGATTAAAAATAAATTAAATTGAATTAATTGGATTGAAAATTCATCAAATTTTATAAAATAAAATTAAACTAAGTTAATATTAATCATCTCCCTTTTTATAGCTCTCATACATTTTTTTCTCCTCTTTTACTCGGCTGTACTCTTTTGTTTCCAACTTTTCAAACAAAAATTTTTAAGACACGCATGTGTGTGTGCGTGTATGTGTAGGGTTTAAAAGTGCGAGTTCCATTGATCTTTTCAACAAATAAAATTTCTTTTACGCAGAGAAAATCGATAATTGCGAATTGATCGGATACGATTTGTTCCCGATATCGTTTACTAATATTAATCTGATTGATTAATATTAGTAAACGATCCCTTTTTTATCGCTGAATATTAACAGTAATCTCAATGAATATCAATACTCAATGAATATTAACAAAGTTAAATTAACCTATAATTAAACTTAGACTAAAGATAAATTTAATTAAATTAGTTGATTCAAAATTAATAAAATTGTATAAAATAAAATTAAACTAAATTAAAAATTAAATCAGACTCACGAATGAGAACCAAATTTCGAAAATTAAATTAAAAGAAGGAAACAGTTGATATTATCATCGCTGTTAATTGGTATCGATACTTCATTAATATTAACTTCTTCGTTCCCTTTTTCGTCGCTCGCTTCTTTTTTATTTTTAAGGAGTTTCGAGACAAATGCCGAAATGTTATCATTTGCTGCAAATTTATACAGTAAAGGCTTTGTTATATGCTGAATGCACTCTCCAAATTTTTAATCGATGGTCTACACCGTTTCTATAAAAGTTCCAATTGAAGAAAAAACACTTTTTAACATAGAGAGATGCCAATCAGATCTGATAACATACGGAGTACATCATGACACTGATGACAAAACTCTCATGATGTACTGAGTGTTTTGACGGTTTTGCATAACATTTTAAACATTTTTCCATACTTTTTCATGCGTAAAACTGCCATTCAACGATAAGCGTAGCCATCTCCCTATGTTGAAAAGAATTTATTAAATTATGAATTTTACAGAAACGAAATTCATAAAATTTTGAGTGTACATTCAGTAAATGACAAAGAATTCACTGTATAAGTTTAAGGCGTTAGGCCACAGTAACGGGTATAAAATCATGTGCGAATTTAACCATTTTTTCTCGTATGAAAAAGTGATTCACTTATCAAATTAATTACACATCTATTTAGTATGAATATCAAGCTGCTAGAAAATATATATATATTTTTTTTCGATGTACGAAATGGCCGAGTACTAATATTTCCATTTGTTATTTTTTTTTAAGCGCTCCGCGGCGTGACATTTAGCATCCACAATTTTTTACCTAAAACAAAAAACAAAAATTCTCGTCAATCCACATTAGAATACCGAGAGAAGTACGTGTAGAATTTAAAAAATATTATTTTATTCAAAAGTTGTAGATATTTGAACTTGAAATGAATTTTCAGTGAAAAATTTCGTATAAAACTGCTTATAAAATGAAAATGTTCGATTAATCAGAAATTCCGTACGTACTTCTCTCCGAAGTGCAATTAGGAACATAACTTTTAAATTTGAAGTAAATCGAGTGAAAATTGTTGGAGTTATTTGTCGCGCCAATTGGAAAAAAGATAAGAAAATAAAATATTAGTAGTGAGCCATTTTGTACATGGAAAAAAAATGTCTAACAACTTGATATTCATACTAAATAGATGTGTAATTAATTTTATAAGTAAATCACTTTTTCATATTAAAAAAAAGACAATATTTTGTCAATAGTCCCGAAACTCCTTACTTCCGTTTCTCATTACTCTCACAGTTTCTTACTCGACCCATTTCTCCCAATCTTCAAACAAATTTTACAAAACACATTATCTTTAGCGACCAATGGCCGCCCCTCTCATACTTCCCACACCTTCCTCCGAATACTCCATTCTTTCTCACAAAAACCTCTTTTCTTCTTTCTAAATTTCAGATCGCACAAATATGAATAACGAACTCGTAAATATTCACAACGAGAAGCACGTCGTGGGTTGCCGTGCGCATCGGTCGTGTTAATTTCGCGATCTCGATCACGACCGCAGCCTCACGGGCGCGCGCGTGCGAACAATCGATGCTGATAAGCTTCATTCGCAGCTATTATTCCAATTGTGCGTATGTATCGCACGTCGCGTGACACGTTTTTGACACGGTACACGATTGCGCGTCACGTGACGATTTTGAGTTTGGCCGGAGCTTCCGAGGCTGGTAGAGACGGGCAGGTGTAGGGTGAGGGCGGTCAGACGGATTGGATAAGCGAGCGATCGACTCCGTTGCAATAACCTCAAGACGGTAGGTGGTCACCACCTTGAAGCGACGTTGATCCTTGGGATGCAATGCAAAATCGTACATGTGCCAACCGGAAATTGGACTTGTTCGGGACACTGATCTACCGACTGCGATTATCATCACGAGTGATAATCGCAAGTGGCAGGGATCAATTAGCAATTGAAGTGTTCGCTGGCACACTGCCAAAAAATAAATATTCAATTTCAATAGGATCTATTTGAATCCATCTTTTCCCTTGTCTCACCGCCTAATACGATCCTACACTGCAAAAACAAGTGTGCTGTTTTTATGCACTTTACGTGTGCAAATGGCCGTAGAAACTTTTTACACGCTTTAACGGACAACACCACTGTGACCCCCTGTTTTTTTGTAATTTTTCAAGAATTTTTTTTGTGGGAAAAAAAGAGATATTAGAAAAATGTTTTTTTGTTTTGTTCTTTGTTTATTGAAGAAACATAAAAAAAAAATTTCAAATTTTTCACGCCCCATGGTGACGCTGGGGAAGCTCCCGCGTCAGGTACTGTTGCCTCTGCAGTGGTTCGCGGCACGCAGCAGAACTCTCTTCAAAGTCGATCTGAAAAAAAATACCGAGTGTTTTCGTTAATAATATGATATTTTGAAGAGAAGTACATAGGGATTTGAAAAAATAGTGATTTTTAAAAAATAGGCACGCTTTTGAAATTAAAGGACGATTTTCGAGCAAAATTTCTCGTCGAAAATAGGCTATGACTTTTTTTATTATTGAGATATCGAAAAAATCCTATGTACTTCTTTAGATAATCTAGTTTTATTGATGCAGTCCAAATTTGAAGTCGATCGGATAAAAATTGCTCGAGTTCTGCTGCGTGCCGCACTCAAAAAAGTGGTTTTGAGAAAAACGCGTTCAAAGTTTTAGGTTTGTTCATTTATGCGATAAATTGGAAAAAAAAAATTTTACCTCAAATCAGCGATGCCGGCACCATATAGCTGGCCTTCAAGAAGCAAATCATTGTCCCTAGCATCTTTTCTCGAACTTGTAGAGGCTCTTCTTGCCTCTTTTGCAGCGTCTGTGCGTGAGCGCTCCGCCAGCTCGATCCGCGCTGCGTCGGTTTCAACGCAAAAATTGAAATAATTTGGGCCGATAGTTATCCCCAACGTCTCCAAAACTTTCATGAGGCTTCTCAGGCCATCATTGAATAATAATACCGCGATATCAGCTGCGATATCGACGATTTTTTTGCTCCCGGACTGACACTTGGGGGCTATTGCCCAAACTGATTTGTTGTAGCTTTCGTTGTTGTTTTGCGTCAAGCCGCCCAAACAACGCTGCAGCAAATCGCCTCTGCTCAAATTTTCGAAGACTGGCGTAATTGCCTCCAATACTTTCTCAGGAAGAGGCGGCTTATGGCGATATTCAGAAATATTACCGCGCTGCACCGCTCCACAAAATATTCAATATCTCCGAAAATAATTATTTTTTCGACCTGGGTCCAACGGCATTTTAATCTTAAATGTATTTTAGATTTTTCTAGATGGTTTTCAAAAAATCGATTTTTTGAAGCCGTCACAGTGGTGTTGTCCGTCAACGTGTGTAAAAAAATGATCGTGTAAAAATAATACGGATATATGCGTTCAAACAACTCACTTACGGCTGTTATTTTCTTACACACGTTAAAACGTGTAAAAAGTGTCGGCAGTCATTTACACACTCAGAGTGTAGAGAAACAACACACTTATTTTTGCAGTACTGCATACACATGGGATGCGTAGGAAAAATTAATTAAATGACAAAGCTTTTCATCGTCAAAATATATGTATTTATTGGAGATTACTTATACATCACGCTGTGTTGATTGTATTGATTATATTAAGTATAAAGTTCATTATATATTTACAGTTTTGATAATTGTCTTTTTTAAATAAATTATGATGATGCAGTATGATGCGAGTAGGCACACGATGGATTTGCCGACCATGGGTTCCGGTATTTTAACCCGTATATTGCGATCTGCTACCACAATATTTATTATAGAGCTTGTGTGTGTATACTAAGATGTTAATTGAATCCGTTAACCGGTTAATTGAAGATCAAATGTGGTCTCGTTAACCGGTCAATCAATAAATGTCAAACCAACTAACGAGTGTCACGTGATGGCGTAACGAAGGTCATTTTGAAACATATGATCAATAACTCGCAATTAACACACGTAAACTGTGTTGCTTTTTCCCGTGTTATTTTTGCTCGTGTGTTGCTATCAACGTGTATTTTTTAGTTCAACGTATGTAAATATGCGTCTTGCACTGAGAAAAAGAAATCGTTGAATGTGCAAAATGCATTTTGTTGTGTCGAAATATTGTTGTTTTAACAGTTGCTCAGACATGCTAAATAAGCTACAGTTCACACCACTATACTGTTTTACCACCAACCATACTGTTTTGTTATGTCAATCAAAAATCAAGTTGAACGTATTCAAAGACACATTTTGTTAAACCAACTGAATTTTGGATAGATGAACGAATTTTTTTTTTCAGTGTGTATATTGATTCTACACAGCTCATGCGTGTTCCAATAAGCGTGTTTTTTATGGGGACAGCTACGAAGGTGTGTTATAATCTAATGCGTAAAAATAGCACACTCGCGTGTGTAATTTTAACGCATTAAGTGTTACCAAATGCATAAGTGTGTGGAATCAATATGGCAACGCGTGTCTCGGCTTATGTTGTGTTACTTCTACATACTTTGAACACACGTCAAACACGCCTAGTTTTTGCAGTGTATTTGTTGCAAATATATATTTTTATTTGTTTCAGCTATTCTTTTTAAATATTAACGCGGTCATCCCTGTGACGGCTATGCTTTTTTTCACTTTTTTGGAATTGTTTTCTCATGAAGCATCGAAGCATGCTATCGATGAATTTTTACTACACATTTATTAACATGTTTACAGTCCCACAGAGTTTTATCGAACAAAAATAACGAGTTGCATCGACTTTGCACCGTTCGGAAGACACTCGGGTGTAAAAAAATAGTTGGTTGACGGCTGCCATGATTCCGGAGGTTTAGCTCATCTGAAATTTGAATGAATCAAACGGCCGTTTAATTTGTAGAACTGAGGCTATCGCCGGAACTCGCGTAACGTAAATATATCGAAAACTGAATTTTTGACACGGTTTTGAAAATTGAGTACCAAGTTTTGTGATTTTTTTCGATTTTTTCAGCTTAAAAAAAGCAACTATGGCAGTTCTCAGAAATATTCCAGTCCGGGTGAGAACTATAGATGTGCTGATTATACCATACCAATTTGAGCGTAATCCGTTCAATAATTTTGAAGATATGGAGACCAATTTGGAAAATACCGTTTTGAAAAAAAACGTTTAAAAGTTCACGTGCGATTGACACGCAGAAAATATCTACTCGCAATTAATCTGCTATTCCGAGTCCATATAACACGCACACATTTCTTGGATTTCTTTTTTTCAATTTTTTGAATCTGTCATATGGGATGACCGCCTTAGATATACTCAAATTAAATGGACAAAGGTCCGATTCGAATAAATCTTTATTTGCTTACAAAATACACTGCAAATCCAAGTTTTTACCTTAATATCTCGAAAAGTTAGTTTCATTCAAATTTTGTTAAATAAAATAAACGCATTTCATTAATAACAATAGAATTTTTCTGTCAGTGCAGACTCTGCCAAGAGTTCCGTCTCGAGTCTCGTTGAACGCGTTTCGTACTCGTCCAATCTTCGCTGGTGTTCCTTTCGTCCCCCGCCACCTCATCCACTCGCGTGTCACCTGCCGCCGCACAATATTTTCTCCGATTGCTCATAAAAGTGGATATATATCTAGGCACTATAAAAGACCATGTACTTCATGATATACACGGGCACGTTACACGTACATGTACGGAGCAAGATCTCCTCCGAGATTACAGACTCGCGCGATGACGATTACGATAACGTCCGTCAGGGGAAATCCGATAGAAAGGTGGATTAGGGAACGATGGTAGGGGTGTGTGTCGCGGAAGTGACCAACGAGCCACGGAGAGCCGGAATTATACGAGTTGGATGAAGAAAATTGAAACAATAAAAAAAAAACAAGAAAAAAGTAACGACGAAAAAAGGACGACGCTTTTTTCACGAATTGCACTCGCGGGTGTGCGAATTGATACTTTTCCGAGCTAATCCCAGCTGTACACTGCAAAAAAAAAAAAAATATTAAATTCTAATAGGATCTAAGCCTTGGCCAAAAGTATTAGGCACCATGTGCATTTTCTATCCGGACGAAAAATCGAATGTATCGACGAAAAAAATTCGTAAACCGATTTACCAAACGGGGTTTTGAAGCGGACAAAACCAGGTTTATTGTGGTTTTTTTTATTTTTAATTTTGCGATTCTTTATGTGCCCGGTACGTAGTTTTGGAAATGCCTGGTTTTCATGACTGTGCACATTGCAAAATCGCCTGCTGGACTTTGAAAAAATAGTAATCTTGCCATTTGGTGATAAGATCTTTAAGGAGGATATTGTTAGCTTTAGTTTCAATTTTTTTAAAGCGATTTTCTTCGCCGAGTTAGTTTTTTTCTTGAAAAAAACAGGTGGTTTTCGAAAAGCCTGCATCGTCCGGCGTAACTTGAAAACTGTGATGTTTGGAATATTTATTCTAAGGAGTCCAAAGTTGTATTTTGTTATTCTGAAGCCTCAAAACTAAAAAGTTGGCGTCTTGAATGGAGCTATTTGGAGTTTGTGTGTACATATAAATATAGTACAGTTGGATTTGCAGTGTATATTGTAAGCAAATAAAGATTTATTCAAATCCAATCTTTATTTATTTCATTTGAATATATATGATATTTAAGGCCTAAGGCCACAGTAACGGGTATAAAAACATGTATGAATTTAACGATTTTTTTTCGTATGAAAAAGTGATTCACTCATAAAATTAATTACACATCTATTTAGTATAAATATCAAGCTGTTAGAATTTTTTTTTTTTCAATGTACAACATGGCCGACTACTCGAAACTTTTCGAAACAGCTTTTTTCCAACTGGCGTGACAAATAACTACAACACTTTTCACTCGATTTACTTCAAATTTGAAGTTATCCTCCTAATTGCATTTCGCGGAGAAGTACGTACGGAATTTCTGATTAATCGAAAACTTTTAATTTCATGAGCAGTTTATGTGCAGTTGTAACGAAATTTTTCGCTGAAAATTCATTTCTTAAGTTCAAATACCTACAACTTTTGAATAAAACAATATTTTTTGAATTCCCTACGTACTGCTCTAGGTATTGTAATGTAGATTGACGGGAATTTTTGTTTTTTGTTCTACGTCAAAAATTGTGGATGCTAAATGTCACGCGGCGGAGCGCCTAAAAAAAAGATAACAAAAGAAAATATTAGTCGTCGGCCATTTTATAAATCGAGAAAGATATATATATTTTCTTGCAGCTTGATATTCATACGAAATCGATGTGTAATTAATTTTACGACTAAATCAGTTTTTCATACGAAAAAAAATTGTTAAATTCGCACATGATTTTATACCCGTTACTGTGGCCTAAGGCTTTAACAAGAATATCTGGAACAAATGAATGAATATTTTTGAAACAAATATGATCGTAGTAAGCCATGAGAGAAGGAGAGAACCGGTTTGATTTAAATAGATCCGGTTTAAATTAAATATTTTTTTACGGTCGTATATGTGGAAAGAAAGGTGATTTTGAAAACGGACGATTTTGGGGACCGTCTTCGAGGTGGCTTGGCGTCCCCGTTTAAGAATGTTGAGTCCCTATGAAACATGTTAATGTTACTTGCTCAATAAGTAGCTTCTTAATCGTCATGAAATTTTTACACGACCTCCTGAATACTTCATGTAAAAACATACCAAATTTTCAGAATTCTATCATTACTTCAACCTCCTTAGGGGTTGAAATAAAAAATGATAAGAAAATTCGGAAACTTTAGTATGTTTTTGTAGGAAGTATTTAAGAGGTCGTGTTAAAATTTCACGACGATTAGAAAGCTCGTTATTTAAAAAATTAACATTTTGTTAAGAACAATTTTTAAAAGAAATTTTTAAAAAATTTATGAATAAATTTCGTTTTGTTTCGGTTGCTTTCGGTATATTCTAGATATTACGAAACTGAGAGGTCAAAAAAAAAACTTATTGCAAACTTACATCAGTTTCCATAAGACAACATTTAATTTGTGAATGTTAATTGTTCAATAACGAGCTTCCTAATTGTCGTGAAATGTTTACACGACCTCTGAAATACTTCATACAAAAACATACCAAATTTTCCGAATTTTATTATCATTTTCGATTTGGGACTCAACATCTTTAAGGATCGTCATGAGAACGCCCGAATGTGGGGCTAGTCGGCGTTACACAGATATAACAGATTCCAAATATCCGTGCCCCATGTATATGTGCCTCGCTACAGCCTCGAACTCGTCCAGGCTGTTTGCTCTGATCCCCGAAAAAAAACGCTGGAAAATCTGGAAGCACGCGATTTTCGCCAGTTCTGGACTTGAGCCAGCAGCGACTTAAACGCACTTACGTATTCCTTGCCATGGCTTCGGAAAAAAGGCTCGGTAAACACAAACACTGAAATTCGTTCTTTTCTCCAACACTTCGACATTTATCCCCTCGCTGTACTCTCATCCTTGTGTAAACCCTTGTTTTTTAAATCGTGGGTACACGAATTTTTCGCAAAGCTCGCTCTCGTCAAGCTATATACGTACCGGATGAGGCAACGACTATTAACAGTGGAAATGTTTTTTAACCTATCGTACTTGGGAGAAAACTTTTCGTACACAAGTTGCAGAGTTCGAAAGGGTTTGTCGAGGGGTGGCTGCGAGGTTCGTCCAGGTGGAGGCGCTTTGGAGTACTCAAGGTCAACTCCTTCTTTCTTCAAGGCCTTAGGCCACAGTAGCGGGTATAAAATCATGTGCGAATTTAACAATTTTTTTTCGTATGAAAAAGTGATTTACTCGTAACATTAATTACTTTGAAAGTTGTTTTTTTTCGTCGAAAACCAGTTTTTTTTCTACAATATGCCATTGCCCTAATTTTTTTAAGTTTAATAGAGTATCGTACGAAAGTTCTATTATTATGCTAAACGTAAATTTATTAATTCCGGTCGTTTAATAGTAGATCCGTTAAATATTAGAAACTTTGTTTATAATCAACATTTTTCCACAACAAAGAAACTTCAATTTGGCAAGACTATGTGAGGAGGTGGCGAACAAAACCGGACTTGTCACACTCGAAGCACGCCTTTATTGGTGCCTGAAATGCTTTGCATCGAATCCGGCCCCAAACACCTTAAAATTTGATAAAAACTGCCTTTTGACGCAGAAACGGACTTGTCCATGGCTGGCTGGATGAAAAATTCATTCCATTTTCATTTGCAATCGAAATAGTATGTGTAGAATAATTCAATTGATAATAAAAAACCAATTTATATTCAATTTGGACACTCTGTTTCATTTCACAGCCGGATATGTGCATAAGATTTTCATTAAAAAGTAGAGTTGTCCACCATTCTCATTCAAAACCGGAATTGTCCAAAATAAAAATGAACAAATGGTAGTTAGTGTTTTTAGTAAACTAAAGCCAGGCCCAGGCTTACATTTCGACAGAGCCTTCATATATTGAAGCTTAAAAATTCTAGCTCATCTCTATTCAGTTATTTTGGTTTTTGAACTCTCCTGTAAAAAAAGTAATTCATGGACACAACCGGTTTTGTTCGCGAGCTCGTCATCTATCAATAGTGGGTAAAATCCCGACGTCGTCATCCCAATTCTCTCATCCGAAAAAATACAGAAAGTCTACCGTTTTTCAGACCCCAACAACAGACCCGATGCGAAAGTTGCATAACTCTATGGATCTAATATTCCTCGATCAAACTATTCACGATAAAAACGCCTTCGAATTCCCTTCTTCGGAAAAACTCCCGTATCATATGATCGAGGCTGAAAAGGCTGGATGAATCCGCTCTGAATGATTTGAAAGAGAAAGATCAACGTAGCCATGACGCATTCCCTGCCCGCCCGAGAATGGCAGGAACTGTCCCTTTGATGGGGTATCCCTCTCTGGAAACCCAATTTGAAGGGTCAGAATCATGAATTTTTTCTAGTAACACATTGGTCGGAAGAAATTTATTTATTCCCAGAATGTTGTACACGTGTTTGTGGTTACAATGTCATTTTTTCGTAAGAAAAACTTTCAAATTGTTCGTGGTGCTGCAGTTGGCGTTGTAGTCCTCCAGTGGCGAGACCCGAAACGGTAGGATCTCTACCAGGCTCAAATGTAATCTGATTGTGAAACAAAAACAAGAATTTTTTCCTTCTAATATATTCAACTAGGTTCACGATCCACTTTTCGAAATTTCGAAAAATACGAAAAATGACCGCTTCTCCAAAGAAAACCTCATTTTTTCTCTTGAAAAACAACATGCTTAAGGCCTTAGGCCACAGTAACGGGTATAAAATCATGTGCGAATTAAACTTTTTTTTTCGTACGAAAAAGTGATCCACTCATAAAATTAATTACACATCTATTTAGTATGAATATCAAGCTGTTAGAAAATATATATATATTTTTTTTATGTACAAAATGGCCGACTACTGATATTTTCTTTTGTTATCTTTTTTTTAGGCGTTCTGCGGCGTGACGTTTAACATCTACAATTTTTTACCTAGAACAAAAAACAAAAGTTCTCATCAATCTATATTAGAATACCTAGTTTTATTAAAAAGTTGTAGGTATTTGAACTCAAAAAATGAATTTTCAGTGAAAAATTTCGTTATAACTGCTCATAAAATGAAAAGTTTTCGATTGATCAGAAATTTCGTACGTACTTCTCTGCGAAATGCAATTAGGCGCATAACTTTTAAATTTGAAGTAAATCGAGTGAGAATTGTTAAAGTTCTTTGTCACGCCAATTGGAAAAAGCTGTTTCCAGAAGTTTCGAGTAGTCGGGCATTTTGTACATCGAAAAAAAATATATATCTATTTTTTCTAACAGCTTGATAGTCATACTGAATAGATGTGTAATTAATTTTATGTGTGAAACAGTTTTTCATACGAAAAAACATTTGTTAAATTAGCACATGATTTTATACCCGTTACTGTGGCCGTAAGTCATTGTTATTGACAAATGGTTCATCCAATGAAAAAATGCGATCGTGAGCCGAAAATGACGACTGTTTGAACGCCAACTGTGCAAATTCAAGTCAATAGTGTAAAAGTTACTCAAGATCCCGCCGTGTCAAGATATGTAGTTTCGAAATAATCCCGTTCAAAGTTTTGGTACATATTTTACACGATCTTGTGAAATAATGTCCTCTTACCGCTAATGTCAGCGATTCCGGCACCATACAAATGTCCTTCCTCATCATCGAGATCGTGTTGCACACCTAATCTATGCAAACTGCGGGCAATGCGATTTGGAAAAAATCGATTTTTTTATTGCATTTTTTTGAAGTATAAGTATCTGAGAATATGTCCTGAAAATTTCAAGTCGATCCGAACAAAATCGACTGAGATATCAGCGTTCAAAGAGAAGAATCCGTGAATTTCAATTCACGGATTTGAATGTGTCATTTTGAATTGACGAAATTGAATTTTTCAATTTCAGAACTGAAATTGAAACTTTAAACGCGTTTTTCTCAAAATGGCATCTCTGAAGTCGGCAACCAAGATTACTCGAACACTAATGATCCGATCTTCTTGAAATTTTGCAGGCTTATTTAATACATAAAAATGTAGTCTTTAATCGTTCGATTTTTTTTTCGAAAAAAAATGGCCGTTTTATAGCCAAAAACGGCCGTTTTTTTCGTTAAAATCGAACCATTAACTTTGACTGTCCGCCATTTTGTGAAAAATGAATATTTTTTAAAATCCTTCGATTAAAGACTAGTTTATACTTATATTTGACTAAATCCATCCGCATTTTTTTTTCAGATGATCCACTTCGCCGCAATGTTGGTCACCGCAAACCGTGTATATAAAAACATTATTTCATTGACGGCCATTTGCCACTAAACAATGTAATATTTTTCAATAAAAAAATTACTGAAAGTTCTTCAAGATGTGTTCTTCAAGATGGTATATTGATCGATTAAAAAAGTTTTGTAGTTTTCTTTTAAAAAAATCATGAAAAAGGCCTTTTCTTTGCGCTACAAGTGGGGGTAACGCGTTAAACGCGAATCATCCTTAACCCGACGCACACTGTTCCCCTAAAATAGGTGTAACTTCGTCAATTTTTAGAATTTCAGGGTCCGGTGGTCTTGAGATATTCTCGAAAGTTTACACCATAACAATATCCAAAAAAAACAATAACGATTTTTTAAAGTTCCCAGCGCGGGATACCCCCTTAAAATCGCGTTCACGAGGTCGTGAAGGAATCGCCACGCGCGCAGCTATCGAAATTCGCCACTTCCTGTAACTTTCAGCGGATGAACAATTCAATTGCGGGCGCATAATGGTCAGAATCGGGAACTCTCCCGCGGACCAGTCTTGGACTGTGAACGACTCGAACTTGATCCTTTCCCGCGTAACTCGCTCCAACTATGCATAACTCGCTGTACCGATGAACATGCGACGAACCGAGGAGGGCAACGGGCTTGGTGATGATCGGGTAACGAGGTTAAACCCGCACCACAGGATAATAACCGAGTTAGTCCTGTACAGTGGTGGATAGTCGGCTGTAAGGCGGGACAAATTGTCAAAGCTTTCACCCAACCACGTAGACGTATAGATCGCCACACGAATCGTACAACGTCACGAATCGTTCCGCTAATTTATCACGGATAACGAGGTGGCAAAGTCAGCAAAAAAATAGTCTCACTTGGCGCCGCGAGGAAGAGTCATAGGCGGGCGAAAAGAATGTACCGGGGCCCCGAAACTCTAGCTATCATATTGAAAATCAATAGAAGAAATTCACCTACACACTCTATCGTACGCTGGTGGAGAGATCAGAAGAGAAGAAATGTTTAATCATCAGTGGGGAGAACCAAACGGGATTATATCGGCAGTACGTATTGCCTGGCTTAGCCGGCAATGCTGTAACGAAATATATGTACCCCTGCACGAAAGTCACATTTTATTTCTCCGCATTCCCCGTGCCGGAATTTATAGACCCAAATGTATATGTGTGTGCGCGCGCGTGGTGTGTGTGTGTGTGTGTGTGTGTGTGTGTGTGTGTGTGTGTGTGTGTGTGTGTGTGTGTGTGTGTGTGTGTGTGTGTGTGTGTGTGTGTGTGTGTGTGTGTGTGTGTGTGTGTGTGTGTGTGTGTGTGTGTGTGTGTGTGTGTGTGTGTGTGTGCGCGCGCGCGTGTGTGTGTGTGTGTGTGTGTGTGTGTGTGTGTGTTGGAAAAGAGGAAAACGCTTTCTGGCCTCACAGAAAGCTCGTGCTCACTACGGACACCCGATAAATAACGAGAGCCTCCGTACGAATTTAATCGAACTTTGCCGATAATCAATTTGAAATGCATACAAATAAGGAATTCCAGAACTCGGCAAATCTAATTACCCACGAACGGAAATCGGTGCTCGATAAACTTTGTTAGCGAAACAACAAGGACCACTGAACGTTTGATTATTTCGACATTTGTTAACTTCGAATCAATACACATGCATACACACACGTGTGTATGTGTCTGTGTGTGTGTGTGTGTGTGTACTCTGTGCATCAAAGATAGCAGAGGCTCAAAGCTGATATTTAAGAAAGCGCGAAACTTCCTGTTGATTGGCTAGCAAAGGGCTGCGGCGTTTCCAACAATCACACAAAGATAATTTCATTTTCCAAGCGGACGAAGCCGCTATATACACATTGAAGCTAAATGCAGAGAATAACAAGACGCTATATCCGTTGAAACGATAAACCAAAGATAGACGTCGGAGTGGAGCCAGCTTGAACTACCGCAGTTCTCTTGCAGCATCCACCTCCCGACGATCTTGGGAATTTCAAATATTTCCACTCTCAAACACGTCGGGCGAAAATTGAAAAGACTCGTGATAGATTTCGGATCAACTTCTGTAAGCTGTTTTCTCCGATTCAGCTGAAACTTTGCTCAGACCTTCATTTTGACAATGTGAGTATTTGCTTGGAAGGATTTTTGGCACGTTGCAATAGTTTTCGAAATATTTAATTAAGAAATTTGATGAGTTAACGCGCGTGTATATCTATATGTATCATACCGTGCTAGTGCTATCCTTACTTTATTGACGTGATCGCGTACCACACAAACCTAAGGGATCCCAAACAAACCCAAACTTACACAACCAAGCCCAAAGATTCCCAAACTGGACCCGCAAGACACTCCCAAACAAACACTAAAACCCAAAGAGATTCAAACAAACCCTACAAAACGTTCACAAACCCTACAACACCCAAAGAAACCTAACTAAGCCCAAACAATCCTAAAGAGAGCTATCCTGCTATCCTGAGAGAGAAAGTCTGCAATGGAATGGAGAGTAAAGTAGACTATGCCATGGAATAACACCTATGAATGTATCCTTACAGCGATGGTTCAATGTTCTAAAATACAAATTTTTGAAACTATCATTGAAGTGCCAAAATGTGTGCCAAACTTTATTATTAAATTCTAATATACGCTAATATTATCATTTTAATTTACAAAATATTAGATATTATAATGAAAAATATCCTGTTTTTCCAAGCAAAAATCTTTGTTCCAAGTTTCATCAATACATTTGATTTGACTCGAATATTATAATTAGAAAAATATTAGATGTTAGATTCGACAGTAGTGAAATATTTTATATTATATTCTATTCCATTTTAATCATATTTATTTCGTTTGTATTCTATAATAATTGGAATTTCATGATTACATCCGATTTGACTCGAATATTATACTTAGAAAAATATAACATGTTAAATTACATATTAGTATGATATTTGATATTGAATTATATTCTATTTTAATTATATTTATTGCATTTGTATCTATAATAATACGGAATTCATCATTATATAAGAGTTGAGTGTAAAATTAAAATTAGAAAAACATTAGATATTAGAATTCAATGTATCCTAGGTGTTAATCCAGGTCATAAGGTGACTACATATGTTACATTTCATCAAAATCTGCCACGCCGTTTTTGCGTGATTGAGTAACAGACATACATACAGACTTTAAGATTTATAATATTAGTAACAGTTATCCGGAATTACAGCCTAGATTTTTAGCAAAACGATCATTGAAAAGATTCGAATGATTTGCCGAGGATTTTCATTTTTCCAATCGCTATTCCAAAAGAAAGCTATTCGTTCGATGATCCTCAAGATTGGGAGAAGGAAATGAGCGTTTCGGGGAATTTACGAAGAAGCTTTTGGCTCGAGGTAACAGGTCCCCAGGAGTGAATCCTGCGCAAACCAATGCCTGTGTAATGCTGAAACACGAGCAGGCCGTTACGCAAGCTCCGGAAAGAGAATTCCAGAGTGTGCGGTTACCCGGGCCTGTGGCGAACCAAGACGAAAAGTCACCCCAACCGGCTGGAGGTCGGTTTGGAAAAAGCCGGGGAGCGACGCCAAGGGAGGAATGGGGGAGAAAAGAGCGAGAGGGAAATATAGCTAGAGGGGGAGGGAGTTAAAGGGATAAAGGGAGATTCCCAAGGACGATGTTTCACCACGAGCTGAAACTTTTGTGCTCTGTACGCGGGCACAGTTGTTGGACGACACTGCCGATGAGGCACTCATTGTTTCTCACGGAACAAAGCTGTCATTGTGGCGATGGGATTAAGCCTACGATAAATTTTTCATCGCATTCCTGAGACTCTTTTTACTCGGATGGTGACTGTACGCCTCCCCCGCACGCATCGGACGCGAGAGCAAAACATGGAAGGCAACATATACTCTTCAGCTTCAGGAGGTACGATCACTTCCACGGGGTCAAAAAGAGTATAAATTTATTTTACCCACAGCTGCTCCGATTGATGTTTACTTATGTTGATTATTCGTCTCATCGATCGCAGTGTGCCAAATGTTGTGGTAAATGATGAATTTATTGCACGTGAACAAATAAAAACTGAAAAATTAGATTGTCAACGACTCGGTGGTAATCTTCGTAATAATAGTATTAACATATCCACCATAAAAACGGATGAAAAAGACAAAAAAAATCAGCCGGAAACCTACCAAAATAGGCTCGAATTACCTCAGCGGAATTAACACGATAGGCAGAATATTATTTTTATTATTGATACGGGATAAATGATAAAACTCCATAAATTGTCGTTTGCATATTTTGTGGCCGCTTCTATTCTAATTAATTTCAAAACAAAGCTGGGTTATGTTCGCCAAACGCATCAGCTGTTACTCGCGACGTTGCTAAGTCTGTGGGTGCTATTTCGTCGTTCTGGCCATTTTCAACTGGAAATTGAAACTTTCTTGTAATGTAGTGCATTACCTACATGGTGAAGATCGATTTTCGTATTTTTTACAATATCTATTATACCTGATCTATCGAATTACAGTTTTCCAACGGGTTTAATTGGATACGTGAGCAGAAAAACCACGATCACCGCACTTCCGGTTGACCGTCTCCATAAGACGACGTGCTTCGGTAACTCAAAGTGCTCGACTTTACAGTTTTATTGCGAAAAAACCACACGGTAAAAATAGCTCAAATTTTGGCATTAGGCGCATAAAGTATTCGTCAAAATCATATAAAAATTTGAAATCCGAAAGTTGGATTTGTAGTAATGATCGTACCTCCTTAATCCAACGATACGTCATTTCGCAGATACGAATGTACCGAGCCGCGTACGTCTCGCGAGGGGAAAGGAAAAAAAGGATGTGTGAAAACACAGAAAGGGAAAGAATGGACTGAAAATCCGAAAAGCCAACAAAAGTTTCAGCCTGCCAGACCATCGGGAAAATACACGACTAAGTATATTTACGTGACTCCGTTTCTCTTTTTTTTTATCGACCCTTTCGAGCCTTTTGTTCCACAGCACTGACACAGCGCCACGTAGTCGAGTGCTGGCAATCCCGAAACTTCGAGGTTATTACGTGATCCCGCGCGAGCCCGCGAGAGCAAGGCGCCGGATAATAAGGAACACGCCCTTTGTGAGGACAGAAGAGCGAATGAGGGTTCAACTAGAGCAGTTTTCATAATTGTTGTCTTCTCCGTCATGCTACGTTCAATTCGAAATATTCTTACTGAGTAATTGCGCTACGTGAAATTTACGTAATATCCTGCTTCTCGCGCTTTCGACAATCTCGCGTCTCAAGCATTGACATGGGTCAGTACTTGGATGGGTGAACGCTCAGGCGCGTACTAGCTTGCGCAGCGACTGCCGAGCGGGTCGCAGCTTTCCGGAGCGACCAATGGTAACACAATTAACACCCCGTGAAATTAGGGCCGTTTGTATTCGTGTGGGTTTTTCACAGTTTCCCTGTGCCCTCTTGCAAACGCGACACGGTAACGCAGGAACTGAAAAAAGTGGAGTGACAAGGGTTGGGTGGAAGTGAGATGGACCTGAGAAAATTCAAAAGGGATAAGTGAACGTTGCATATATATATATATATATATATATATATATATATATATATATATATATATATATATATATATAAGTATCAAAAATTGAGGAAAAAGATGAAATGAAAAATAATTCGGTAATTAATTATATATAATCAATAATTAGGTAATAAAAGTTAAATGCAAAATAATTAAGAGAGGCAAGGAGAAAAACGCTGAAGCTAAGGCAATAGTCAATTAATTACTTAACACATTAATTACTTAACAACACTTAATTAATTAGATCGAACACAGTGGGTAGGAAAAAGTGTTTGTACATCTCACACGAAACTTATCAATTTGGCTTTATCTTTTTGTTCGTGTTTTTCCAATATTTTCGTAAACAGACACCATGTATATTTAGAATAAACTATCGAACACAGAAACTTAATGAAGGATTTTATTTCGTTCGATGGATAATTTGAAAAATACGACGTGTGCAAATACTTTTTTTTACCCACTGTTTATATATTATATATATTTGCTGAGTTCCAACGTACGCCCTTGCAAATTTTTACGTATAACCTGGTCCCAATTGAACCTTTACGTACCACTCCCCACCCGGACTCCGCTAATCTAACCTAACGTTCCGTTGCGTCCACAGCCGTCTGGTGGATGTATTGCCCGTACATTCCCTACCAAAAGTGAGCTTTGGCGAGAATTTTGAGTACTTTGCGATGACATTAAAATTTTAAAGAAATCAACCGCACTGAAGATGCTAAGAACATCAATTTCCAGTAATAATAATGCAAAAAAGTTATCAGTACATTGTTGAAAAAAAAATTGTTCAACAAATGTCCGGTGAACTACTTTTTTATATTATTAAATGGATTCGTAGATTTTTCTGAATAGGTATGAATGTCTTTTAGAATGCTCTTTCTATTTTCATTTCAATTTTTTTAATAAAAAAAAATGGATGAAGAGCCAGAAATTTTCAATATGTTTTCGGAGCCATTTTCCATATTAAATCCAAGAAGTGTCCGAGGTATTGAACGAACAGTGTCATAGTACAGCCTCGGAAAAATTCCAAAACCGGGATTTTCGAAATGAAGAGAAAATTCTTAAAAAAATCATATGCATTCAGAAAAATATCATAATTAATTTAATGTCACGAAAAATCAAGATAACCAGAGATTTTTTTAACAAATTTTGGTTTAAACAATTAATTTATACATTTTTGGAATTCTTATTATCCAAAATCAATGTCCGCAGCATCTTCAATACGGTTGATTTTTTCAGATTTAAATGTTATCCCAAAGTACTCGAAATTCTCACCGAAACTCACTTTTGGTAGGGAATGTACGGGCAATACACCTCAAGGATGTTCAGTCCCTATGAAACATGTTAATGTTAATTGTTCAATAAATAGCTTCTTAATCGTCATGAAATTTTTACACGACCTCCTGAATACTTCATGTAAAAACATACCAAATTTTCAGAATTCTATCATCATTACTTCAACCTCCTTAAAGGTTGAAATAAAAAATGATAAGAAAATTCTGAAAATTTGGTATGTTTTTGTATGAAGTATTTAAGAGGTCGTGTTAAAATTTCACGACGATTAGGAAGCTCGTTATTAAAAAATTAACATTTTGTTAAGAACAATTTTTAAAAGAATTTTAAAAAAATGTATCAATAAACTTCATTTCGTTTCCGATGCTTTCAGTATATTGTAGATATTATAAAATTGAGAGATCAAAAAAAAAACTTATTGCAAAGTTACATCAGTTTCCATAAAACAACATTTAATTTGTGAATGTTAATTGTTCAATAACGAGCTTCCTAATTGTCGTGAATTCCGATTCTCTGATGCACAGACATTTTTGCTCATCAGCTATCTACAGCAAGATCTAAGTAGTATCAGCCTTCCGCAGAGTGGTTGATGGGCCAGCTGGTGCACGGCTAAGCGGTCACCGCTCCTAGTATCGGCCATGCACAACGATACTTAACTCGAAGCACCGCCGGAGTTTGATTACTTCGTTATTTTTTATCAAACTTTTTCCCACCGCTTTGCCTCTTCTTTGCACCGTCGGAGCGAGAATCATTGCTTTCAGCAGATTACTCGAAGGATCAAACTCGGAGAGAGTGTGCGCTCCGTGGCAGTTTGCTACGTATACGTACAGAGCTCGGACGAGTCTTGGCGATTGATAAACCAAACGAATACACCCCGGAGCCCAATCGAGAAGAGAATTCGGAGGGGAAAAAAAATTTTACGGGTCGAACGGGAGCCGAGGAATAAGGCAACGGCCGAAGTGAAGGAGAGTAAAGTGAGGTACAGACGTAGGATAAGGGAAAAAAAGAGATGCTCTTGTGCAGACCCGTCGAGTAATATAATCGTTTGCCACGGGCACTTGAAGGTGACGAGAGGCCCTCTAGGTGTGCAAAGAAAACGCTCGTGGAAGTAAACGCGAGAGAGAGAGAAAGAGGGAGAGAGAGAGAGAGAGAGAGAGAGAGAGAGAGAGCCGGGCAGGGATGTTGGAAGGGTGAGGGTGAATCCGAAAATGGAAGGAAAAAAACGAGAGCCGCTCTCGCTTTGGGGCTGAAGTAGGAAAGAACGAGGCGCGAGACTATACGAGAGAGTGAGGGTGAATGCCCCTGGCTAGTAGTGTATATATATCCAAACTACCCCCGACGAGAGCCAAACGGTTCCTTTTTCTCGAGCCCCTTCTCCTCACTCCGCAACATCGATACCATCCTCGAAGCTTGACCCTCGAAGATTGAACCCTAGCAAACGAGGGTGAGAGAGAGAGAGAGAGAGCGAGAGGGAGGAGAGGAAAACGAGCGGGAGGGTGGTAAAGAAAACGAGCGGGAGGGAGGAATTCTCAGTGTGTTTGGCATATACGTGTATTACAGTTGATAGTATATTGAATAACTGTTCGTGCTAGTATCACGCAATCGTACACCAACGATTTCGGGGTTGAAATCTCCTCTCACGTTTCCATCCCTTATCTCTCCGGATCTAAATTCCCTCCTGCGTGAACGAAATTGCGGCGATGGAGCATATAAATTCTATAAATATACGAGGTTCGTAACACGCTAGCCGTAGAAGACACGTGGCCGGCTGTGGTGACCTCCCCTGTCAATGAGCATGGGGCCAACACTCGGATGGTGACCGCTTGGCCGTGGCTCGAGCGCTGACCGCGCGAAGGGTTCACGGAGTTTTCGATCGTAACGCAACTGATACTCAGCGAAAACACAGCCGATTTTATCGGCCCGGGTTTACCGCAGTTTCCCCGTGCCCTCGTGGAAACGCGTGGCAAGCACTCTCGGGGTTCTCTGAGCAACTGAAACCCGGAAGAAATTGTTTTAGGGATCCACGTGGATTCTTATACTTGTTCCCACTTCCTGATAGGGCTCCAACGGGCACATTGGAATCCAATATGAATCCCTAAGGATTCCCACATTATCGCACAGAATCCGACACGAATCTCGATGGATCCCATCACATTCTGTTCGTCGAATTGATGAAGTTCGCATCGTTGGAGTACAACGGAAAAATGGTTTTTTCTTATTCCCTTTTTTTACGTAGTTAGGCTACCCACGTCCAACCACTTTAGTTAGGTCCACGTTAGGCCCAGTTAGGTTTTTTACATAGTTAGGCGTCAATGAAACATTTTTGAGCAGCCGTATTAGAAATTTATAACCAAAAGCCGTAAGATAAAGATCTTGGATGGTAATGAAAGTGAAGAAACGAAAAAATTAATCATTTTCGTTGCTTTCAGGATTGCCCATTGGAATGCAATGTAATCAAATTTTAATTAATTCAATTTGAGTCCTAAGGAATTTCCACATTATCGAACAGAATCCGATTCAATTCTTGAGAGATCTCATTGTATTCCGTACGTTGAATCTATAACGTTTGCATCGTTGGAATGCAACAGAATGTTTTTTCTTTCGTATTGTGGTTTTTTTTTGCAGATTTAGGCTACTCACGTCGTTGAAATATTTTTGGAAATCCTTATAAGAAATTTAAAACCAAAAGCTGTAAAAAAGGATTGCGGATGGTGATCAAAAAATATAGAAACGAAAAAATGCAGAAGAATCTTCATTGGGTTGTTTGAGGCTGTTTGAGATTTTTCAGAGTCGTTTGGGTTTATTTGGGGTTGTTTGGGTTTATTTGAACCCTTGAAGAAAATTAGCCTGATTCTAGCAGGAGCCCCACTTCCGAATATTTACCTTGCTTGCAAACCATGCAACCTTATCGCCATTTCGATTTTCTGAACAAAATATATTCATATACAAAATGAGTGAATCATAAAGTATTATGGTATAAATTGCGTATAAAAGTACATTTTCAAAATCGATTTGAATCACATCACTGAAAACCCACTGTAATTATCGTTCGTTATCTATTCTACTGTACTTTGAAATAATATCACCACACACGTACACGCTCACGAAGCATGCAGGTCATGTTTCAGCAACCCAAGTTTTTTTCTCGTGACTTTTCACATATTTTTTATTCGATCATGGTAAGAATTCTCAAACGGCGTTCATCGGGGAACGGTCCAGAATCCAATTGGATCCCAACGAGGACTGTCAAACAAATCCTTATATAGATGTGGTTGTATCTTTAGACGTCACAACAAATTTGTGCACAGGTACACGAAATGGGTATCTTTTGGGGAGGTCCAACAAATTCCGGCTGAGAGTTTCAAATGAAAAATTCTCAAACGTCAATCGAATAATAGGGTGGCACCCAGGTGACTTCAAATGTGTACATCTTTGTCATTTTCAAAGTGGGGGGTCGCGCCCCCCAATTGAGACGTTACGATATACAGGGGGCGCGTTTTTTACTCTTATATTGATAACGATGTGGCTGGTTGGAAGGAGGGAGACACCCATCTCCTTTTTTACAGGAAGGGGGCGCAATAAAAAAAAAATTATGGGAGCCCCTGCCCTACAGGAATACGGTAGGATCCGGGGACTCCTCGACAAATTTCCGCACGGGAGGTCGCGAAGTAACAAGTGTGGGGTGAAAAGTGAACGCGCGATAGGATCGTAAAAGCCCGCAAGGGCATACGAAGGAATTTGAGAAATATGTACACTGGGGGTGAAGTAAAAGTAAATAAATAGTTAAAGACGAAAAAACATGTTAAGTTAAGAAAATAAGTAAAGGGTGTCCCAAAATGATCCGACATTTTTATTTATTAATAAAATGTATTATTCATTCGAAAAGTACGAATATTTTTATTTTTATATACGGTACAAACATGGAGATTGTGTGTGGAACACAATATCCGATAAGGGGACGTATATAAATTACGTAACGCAAAATTTCCCAATTTTTGACCCCCCCTCCCCCCGCGTAATGTAACGGGTGCTTTGTCGTCAATAATTGCGGTTTTTTTTTTCAAAGAAATAACTAATTTGAAAGGATCGGGCTTATACTCATTTTATGAAGTATACATTCATCTAGTTCTATACCAATTTTTGATTTTTTTATTATCCCTGATTTTACGACGACGAAAAATTCTCTTTATTGTCCCATCGATATTTTTATGAAGGGTTATCTGAAAATAGAAAATCAAAAGTTTATCGATATCTATACAAATGTATCTATCGTCATGCGTAGCCGTTTTTGTATTTTGATTTTTTTTTACCAAATGCCGACTTGGACATGCCGGTTTGGACACCTTTTTCTAACTTCAAAACCCTTTTTTGGACTCGAGCAATCTTTGAAAATAGTAATTATCAAAATTTAAAAAATCGGCTACGTACAACCTTAGTCACTGCGATTACGAAAATGCTTTTGAAAAACTGAATATCGGTTGATAAGTTTTTGAGTATTCGCTGAGACAAGGTCGAAAAAAGTAGTAATCGAGAAAATCCCGATCAAAGTTTTCGTTCCGTTTTTCTTGATATAAAGTTATGTTCTTTTCTACAATATTGATACTCACATTAAGGTATCAAGTCGCGGGCGATATGACGGTTTTTCATCTTCGTTATATTTCTCAAAATAATAAGCACTTGCACTTCATCTATTCTGAACGATGAGTTTTAAATTTGAAAACTCGAACATGCAAAAACTTTGCTATTTCTGGCAGTTCTAAAATCGTGACGTAACGCAAACCTCGACCCCATACCAGGCCGACCCCCCCCCCCCCCCCCATTGCGTTACGTAATTTATGTACGCCCCCTAAGTGACATAAACGGCATGGACTTGTAAGACATATTCTTTCAACAAGATGGCGCAACCTGTCACACCGCGGGCGAAACAATGCAGTTATTGCGAACGAATTTTTGTGGACGTGTTAACTCGCGCCGCGGCGATGTGAATTGGCCACCAAGATTGTGCGATTGGCCACCAAGATTCTCTCTTTGGGCTTATCTGAAAGGAAAAGTGTACGCCAATGATCCACAAACCATTCCGGAACTCAAGGAAGCAATTGAATGCACCACGAACGAAATCAGTCCGCAATTATGCCAAAATGTTATTGAAAATTTCGTCAAAAGAGTAAACGTTTGCAAACAGGGACGAAGCGGCCATTCATCGGATATTGTCTTCCACACACAACCTCCATGTTTGTACCTTATATTGAAATAAAAACATTCGTACTTTTCAAGCAAATAAGACGTTTTATTGATAAATTGCAATGTCAGGTCATTTTTTGACACCCTATAGTAAATTATGAAAAATTGAACTTTTTCGCATCTCGTCTCTTCTCAAAAACTGATCCACCATTCCCGTCAATCGGGCCACAGCCCGCAGGCGCCAAATTCACGTGGGTCCGATATTCTCCTTTTTCGAATCTGCGGTGAGTAGTCGTCCGCTGGAGCGACGATTTGTCATAAGCTGTGGACGCGAGCGTCGCGCACTAGTTGCGTCCCCGGGACGAGCCTACCCCTATGGGCTATCCCTGTGTGTCTATCGCTGGGACTGGTCTCGACATATCGTCGGGGTAACAAAGAGCCCTCGGGAAACCAAAGCCGAAGGTAGAGCCAAAGCAAAATAATGACGAGTTCCTCATTATTTCGCGAGGTACGTTGCTCTAACGACCCCGAGGGCAAATTGACTTCCGGATCGAATCTCCGATATCACCCGCGCCCATATACCAGTCGACGATACCGACGATTCTTTTTCACCCCAACTTTCACCCCCCTCCTCCTTTTTCCTCTCAACTGGGGCAGCACTGGTGGTAGGGTGTGAAATTTCTTGAAAATAGCGACGAAAAAAAAGAGCGGGCTCAGGCGAAGCAAGGAGGATGAGGGGGAGGATGAGGAAAAAAGAAATTTCCGGGCGGCGGCCGAGTTGCGGCACGGGGTAAAACACACGGCCGCGCTCACGCGCGTTGACTTGACGCTTTCCCAACGCCCGACGAGCCTCCGCGACAATCGATATGTACCTACCTTCGGTACGGCACAACGTCAACGGGGACCCGGAGGGCGACGCGCTTCAACGACAACTTGGCGAGAGTGCTCGAGGAGCTGTGCCTCGCGACATGTGCGCGCATCATACTAACCCCGCACGCCCTTCCACTCGCACGTCGCCCTACGGTACAGAATCATCGCGCTCGACATGCTTTTTCCCCACATTTTTCAAAATGTTTAAGGATGTTGAGTCCCAAATTACAGGTGATGATAAAATTCTGAAAATTTGGTATGTTTTTGTATGAAGTATTTCAGAGGTCGTGTACAAATTTCACGACGATTAGGAAGCTCGTTATTGAACAATTAACATTCGCAAATTAAATGTTGTTTTATGGAAACTGATGTAACGTTGCAATTAGTTTTTTTTTGACCTCTCAATTTTGTAATATCTACAATATACTGAAAGCAACGGAAACAAAACGAAGTTTATTGATACATTTTTTTTTATTTCTTTTAAAAATTGTTCTTAACAAAATGTTAATTTTTTAATAACGAGCTTCCTAATCGTCGTGAAATTTTAACACGACCTCTTAAATACTTCATACAAAAACATACCAAATTTTTCGAATTTTCTTATCATTTTTTATTTCAACCCTTAAGGAGGTTGAAGTAATGATGATAGAATTCTGAAAATTTGGTATGTTTTTACATGAAGTATTCAGGAGGTCGTGTAAAAATTTCATGACGATTAAGAAGCTATTCATTGAACAATTAACATTAACATGTTTCATAGGGACTCAACATCCTTAAGGAGCTACGATCACTTCCACGAAGTCAAAAAAGAGTCTACATTTATTTTACCCACAGCTGCTCTGATTGGTTTTTACTTATGTTGATTATTCGTATTATCGATTGCAGGGTGCCAAATGTGGGGGTAAATGATGAATTTATTGCACGTGAACAAATAAAAACTGAAAAATTAGATTGACAACGACTCGGTAGTAATCTTCGTAATGATATGAACGTAATAAAATTCAAGCCTATTAGAATAGGCTTGAATCACCTCAGCGGAATTAACACGATAGGCAGAATATTATTTTTATTATTGATACGGGATAAATGATAAAACTCCATAAATTGTTGTTTGCATATTTTGTGGCGGCTTCTATTCTAATTAATTTCAAAACAAAGCTGGGTTATGTTCGCCAAACGCATCAGCTGTTACTCGCGACGTTGCTAAGTCTGTGGGTGCTATTTCGTCGTTCTGACCATTTTCAACCGGAAATTTAAACTTTCTTGTAACGTAGTGCGCCTACACGGTGAAGATCGATTTTCGTATTTTTTACAATATATATTATATCTGATCTATCGAATTACAGTTTTTCAACGGGTTTAGTTGGATTCGTGAGCAGGAAAACCACGATCACCGCACTTCCGTTTGACCGTCTCCATAAGGCGACGTGCTTCGGTAACTCAAAGTGCTCGACTTTGCAGTTTTATTGCGAAAAAACTAAACGGTCAAAATACCTCAAATTTTGGCAATAGGCGCAAAAAGTATTCGTCAAAATTATATAAAAATGTCAAATGCGAAAGTTGGATTCGTAGTAATGATCGTACCTCCTTAAAAGACAAAAATTTGTCGCGACAGCTGCGAGCGGTCGAAAAATATTTAGAGGTCGCTCAAGCCTCCCAAAAATTTAAATTTTCATTAAACAATCGATCTTTTCATCCACTTCTCACCCATGAACTTTACGCTTTATAATTTTTAAATGAACCTCGCGAAAGCTCTAGCTGGCCAATGAATATTTAGGTCGCTTAAGAGCTCCGAAATTCCTAATTTTTGGCCATTTTTTGTAGTCTTCTCGCTCATAACTTTGACGCTTTATAAAAATTTCAAAACGATTGATCCGTTTTTCTTCATAAATAGATCTTTCTAATTTATCTCACACTTCTAACCCAAGAATTGGGATGTTTGTTCTCGTGAAATAATTCTTTAAAGATTTTATCCGTGAACAAAATTATAGGTCGTTTTATTCGTAAAACTGAAACGGCAGCTGTTTTCCGCGCAACGTAATGCGTCCCACAGTTGGTCTCGTTAGACAAACTGCAGACCAATCGTAGCTGTACTCTAATCTAATTGGCGTTTGTTACAAATTATTATAATAAATTATTCAGAAAATGTAATACTTCGCTGTTTATTTTGGTTTTATGCTACAAGGAATTATAGTGCATGCGAAGTTAATTTAAAAATTGTAAAGCCTAAAAATCATGGGCGAGTAGTGAGCGAAAAAAAAATCGATTTTTTAATGAAAATTTGAATGTTTGGGAAGCTTGACCGACCTCTAAATATTTTTTGACCGCTCGCAGCTTCGGCGACTATTTTTTTTTTCTTTAGGGAAGATAATCAGATGGTGAGAAAAAAAACAAAAATAGAGTTCAAATTTGTGCCACCTTAATATAGGTTCGAGAAAATGTGAAACAATTTTCAAGTTGAAATATTGAAAATTGACCAAGTTACAGTCGATTTACCCATAGCAGGTAGCGCAAGGATTTTAGTATACTTAAACGTTCAATCCCATTTTTCTGGAAACGACTTTTCGCTACCTGGCCGGAATCACTCTAGCTATATTGGCGATTTCAAATGAAAAAAAAAGTAAAATTTTCCTAATTGCAGTAGCTGTCATTACAACGTGGAAGTTTGCAACATTGGAAGGTAACGAAAATTAATTAATTGATAAATAACTAAACGTTTCTAGGTATTCTTATTAGAAATTTACGACCTCAATTTGAAAAAAATAAAGCCTTTGAATAATGCTCAAATTTAATAAATGAACAAAACAGATCATTGCACTCCAACGATGCAAAGTTCAACGTCATCTATACGTTGTACGTCGCCGTTTTTTTAATTCCATTTTTTCAAGCCCCCAATATAGGTAAAAATTCCATCATAATTACACTTTTCTTAACAGCCGCTGATTTGTAAAAAAAAGTATTTTTCGGAAAACGGCTACGTACAACAAGAATTACATTTATATCGATTATGAAACTTTTTATTTTTCAGATGAACCATCGTCATGTTATGGCCCGTTGGGCCACATTTTTTATGCAGAGGCTCTATTAAACCTCACCATTGTTGATTTATAATTTTTAGGAATGAAAATTTACACGAAATGAGTTTAACACCTGCTAAATAAAATACAATTTTTCCAAATTCCAAATAAATAATCTCGTAAATAAAAAAATTCGGAAAAACGACCTTCCTTCGGCACGTCACAGTGGTGTACTCCCTTAAGGCAGCATTGTTGCCTGGCAGTTTGAAAAAATCAGTTTTTTAAAGTTTCATTTTATTATTTTACAGACACTTCCGAATGCGTCTGTGAAGACCTTTTAATGATACTCGTAAAAGTAGCCGAGTCATAGAAGTCGTAAGGAGCACGCTCGGGGAGCGCGATCGAGACGCAGCAAATTTTAAAGGCGTTTTTCTCGAAACTATGCTCTTTAAGGGGTTACCCCCACTTGCGATTTTGAAAAAAATCGATTTTTTTTATTGCATTTTTTTGAAGTATAAGTGTCTGAGAATATGTCCTGGAAATTTCAAGTCGATCCGAACAAAATTGACTGAGATATGAGCGTTAAAAGAGAAGAATCCGTGAATTGAAGAACTGAAATTGAAACTTTAAACGCGTTTTTCTCAAAATTGCATTTCTGAAGTCGGTGACTAAGATTACTCGAACACTAATGAACCGATCTTCTTGAAATTTTGCAGGCTTATTTAATACATAAACATGTAGTCTTTAATCGTTCGATTTTTTTTTCGAAAAAAATGGCCGTTTTATCGCCAAAAAACGGCCGTTTTTTTTCGTTAAAATCGAACCAGTAACTTCGTCCGCCATTTTGTGAAAAATGAATATTTTTTAAAATCCTTCGATTAAAGACTAGTTTATACTTATAGTTGACTAAATCCATCCGCATTTTTTTTTCAGATGATCCACTTCGCCGCAATGTTGGTCACCGCAAACCGTGTATATAAAAACATTATTTCATTGACGGCCATTTGCCACTAAACAATGTAATATTTTTCAATAAAAAAATTACTGAAAGTTCTTCAAGATGTGTTCTTTAAGATGGTATATTGATCGATTAAAAAAGTTTTGTAGTTTTCTTCAAAAAAATTCATGAAAAAGGCCTTTTTTGCGCTACAAGTGGGGGTAACGCCTTAAATCAGCAGATATCTCGATAATCAATTGGCCGATTGAGCTCAGATTTCGCATGCACCTTCAGTAGACTGTTTTTGAACATTGCTAGCAGAATTGAATCGAAATAATATATTGTTTTTTATCATGTAACTCGTAGAATGGTCAGAAAAATAGGAAAAATTGATAATCCAAGGCATGATTACCAAGGCATTGATTACCAAGGCATGCCGCCGTTTGGTAATTTTTTTGATAAATCTGGTACCAAACAACACGACACTCATATAGATTAAGGGCATGTGTGGTTTTTTTTTCGAATTTATACAACGCCCACAACACCGGTCACTAATTGGAGGTTTTTTCTGCGCACCGTTGTAACCAAACCTACAAAAGTACACGATAATGTTGTTTTTTTTTGCACATATTATTGAAGGGTCAAAACAAAAATGTGTAAAAAAATTCAGAAAAACGACTGGAACAGTTCAACATTTATTCCATCCTAAAAATCACCTCCTAAACGGCACCAACTCAAACAACAATACTGCCTTGAGACCTCTGCGTAAGCTTAACATTTTGAACATTTTTGTGATAGCCCATTGCGCTAAGGCGAACTTATTTCTTTGGACCTTTTTCCAAGGATGTGAATCGTAATTCAAAATCTGTTTGTCCGATTCGCTTCAAATTCAAAGCGCATCATTTATTACATTTTCTATCGTATGACCGGATTATTTTCTCACGCATTCTTCTACTTCTTAACATTTTATTAAAAAAAAATTTTTTCACGAATATCGACATTTCCTTCTACAGCTTGCCATTTGCGTAATTTTCAAAATTTCAACCAAACATCCGGAAATACGTGTATCATTGCATTGAAAGTCGATTTTTTTATTTTTCATGTACAGGTCACCCTAGCTGCCATAACCACCTACATCGATTGGCCATGCAGCAAGGACGCTACTTAGTTTAAATAACAATAACTTCATTGTTTATCAACATTTTTCAACGAAAAAAAGCCACAAACATGGCAAGGCTATGTATCAATCGTGTTTAAAACCCCAACCTCGTCATTCCAATACTCTTGTCAAAAAAAAAAGTCAAATACCAGCCCGTTTTCGAGCGCCAAGCTTCCAAAGACCTGTTACCTTCCGGTCTGCATTATTCGTGCCTTCGCGCCCTTGTACATCGATAATCATCTTTCTCAAGTACGAAAAGCTTTCCCGCTGATCACCCTCTCCGACTCATCGTGAAAACCACTTCATCCCGTTATTTTTTTATCTTCTTTTTCTCCAATTTATTTTGCAAAGTGTCGATCGCTTTGATGCGCGCTCAGAGGGATCAAAGGTCGGAACGAGAATCGAGAGAGATAGATAGATAGATAGAGAGAGAGAGAGAGAGAAGCGGAAAAAGCATAAGAAGGGCAAGTGGGAAAGTTCGATCGATAAAATGCCATAAAGCCCGGTAAATATTGCATACCGTACCTATTATTTTCGAAAATAGTACATTCATATTGCGCTACGTATTATTGACACGGGATATCAAATAGTATACAACCCAACGCGGAATCGCATAGCGACGTTAAACGTCCACTTTGACACTCGAGCGTCGTTGCGTGCCTGCGCGCTATTGGAATTATGAGGCGAAGTTGGTGAGACTGTCGTTCTTGTTCACGAGCGAAAGGTTATCGAGAGAGGAAAGGAGGTCTCATAGTACCCTCGAGATCCTCCGGACTCCGCGATACTTCCGTTTTCCGCTACCTGTTCTCCGTCATATATATATATACATACACATACATACATATATATATATATATATATATATATATATATATATATATACATACGAAGAAGATGATTTTGAAGGAATACGATTTCGAGGACCATCTTCACAGTAGCGAATTGACCCCATAACCGATATCACATAAAGGCCAATCTTCGAAATCACCTCCAGAGATATGTTGGCATTTTCAGGTAATTGAATGTAAAGGTCTATATATCAATTTCCTTTGTACATGCAGCACGTGACACTTTTCAAAAAGATAATTGATTTTGGGACCTAAACGAACCTTGGAACGCCCTTCGTATTTAATACGTAAGGAAAATGATATTTTTCACGAAGTATATTGGGTTTATATATGAACAATAAACAAACTTAAATATTAGGTTTACTTTACGTTACTTTATATTAATTATTAGCTTTATATATTAATGTTACATAGACCTGATAATATATTAGGTTAATATAGATGCAAAATGTACGAAAGGGGATGCGAAAGGAAAGAAAGAAAAATAGTCAATCATAAGGAAATTATCCTTTTGATCGGGTATATTAAGGATGTTGAGTCCCTATGAAACATGTTAATGTTAATTGTTAAATAAATAGCTTCTTAATCGTCATGAAATTTTTATACGACCTCCTGAATACTTCATGTAAAAACATACCAAATTTTCAGAATTCTATCAACATTACTTCAACCTCCTTAAGGGTTGAAATAATAAATGATAAGAAAATTCTGAAAATTTGGTATGTTTTTATATGAAGTATTTAAGAGGTCGTGTTAAAATTTCACGACGATTAGGAAGCTCGTTATTAAAAAATTAACATTTTGTTAAGAACAATTTTTAAGAGAAATAAAAAAAATTATCAATAAACTTCGTTTTGTTTCCGTTGCTTTCAGTATATTGTAGATATTGTAAAATTGAGAGGTCAAAAAAAAATTTATTGCAAAGTTACATCAGTTTCCATAAAATAACATTTAATTTGTGAATGTTAATTGTTCAATAACGAGCTTCCTAATTGTCGTGAAATTTTTACACGACCTCTGAAATACTTCATACAAAAACATACCAAATTTTCAGAATTTTATCATCATTTGCGATTTGGGACTCAACATCCTTAAGTTTATATATTAATTTCCTCCGTATATTTAATATATAAGCCTAATATACCCGATAAAAAAAATTCTTATGATTGAATGTCTTCCGTTTTTCTTTTGTTTCTTTCTTTCTGTTCGCATGCGTTTTTGTATATTTCGCATCTATATTGACCTAATATCTTATTAGGTTCATACATTATTAATATATGTACTTAATAACGTTATTCAAGATATCAGTAGATAATATATATATATATATATAAAATTAATATATAAACCTAATATACCCTATGAAAAAATATAATTTTCTTACGATTGAATGTCTTCCGCCTCTCTTTTTTTCTTTCTTTCTATTCGCATGCCTTTTTGTATATTTTGCATCGATAATGACCAAATATCTTATTAGGTTTATACATTGTTAATATATGTACCTAATAAACTCTATGGAAAAATATAATTTTCTTATATATCAAATATAATGGTAACTTCAAGGTTCGACCTGTTCCCAAAATAAATGATTCGTTTAAGAAAGTGTTGAGGGCTGCCCTAAAAACAGCCCAAGCTGATAGACAATATCACATGAATATAGTGAGTTAAAAATATGCTTTCCCTATATATATATGTGTGTGTGTGTGTGTGTATCCGTATCCGCACATACATCGATCTTACTGCGATACGACCTCGATAACAAATTCACGACCATCCGTTGGCTCTCCCAAGCTCAAAGAGTTCAAGAAAAAAAAGCTCACTTTTAAAGATCCTCACGAGCATATCGTTGCGTTTCCGTTTTCCCGGATCACGTTCGAGGTACCGCATCCGCCGTTTCGTACGTACTAAATTCGTCTCCTCCTTCACCACCTAGCGGGGTGAAAACACCCGCGTAAAAAAAAGTTCGTACACACAGACGGCGGACCACTGACGCTGAAACGCTCCGAGGCTTTGCAGCCCGTGATCAAGCCCTGTCTTCTCGTACATTCGTGGCACACAGCACCGGAGTATACTCGTCTCTAGATGCGGAAAAAGTGGCGGGAGCAGGAGTGAGTGAGAAAGAAAACGAAAAAAAAAAAAAGATCAACATCCCTGCGAAAGCGCCACTAAAGATGGGAAAAAGCTCACACGTACACTCGCGGATATCGTCGCACCTTTAGTAAAAAAAAAAAGAAGAAGCGCGCGTCCGTAAGTTTTAGACACGAGGGCGCGACGATTGTTGCCCATGGATCAATCGATTCGATCGTTTCCTTCCACCCTCCCCCCCCCCCCGTGGGAGGTTTTCCGGGCTCGTCTTTTCACGCGCGTCGCGGAGCAACGCTTGCGACGCTTTGTTGCGCGAATTATCCGCGGCGATTTGTCGACAATCACCGAGCTTTGGGCCCGATGGCTTTCGCGCGAGACAATTGACAGGTCGTCATCGTCGTATCACATCGGTCCCGGGCGATCAGTTCGCCAGCCCTCAGCAGTGTCGCGGTTGGATTTTTCGTTGGACTTCTTTTAGCTTCCTCGCAAGCTCTTTAGCTTCGCTTCGTCAAAGTGGCGGATGTCACGATCCCGCATCCGGTCGCGGACGATCTTCTTTTCTTCCTCTCGCGCTTTTCTTTCGACGCGTCGCCAAGGTTGCGTGGAACAACCGGAGTATACACACGCGTCGACGAGGACGCAGGGGGTTGGGGGGAGGGGAAAAAGAATCAACACACGTACACTCGCGCGACGAAGCGATGCGACGACGGAGATCAAGTCGCGACGGAGCGCGAATCGTCCGCGGGGCGAAGCGATACCTCGGGCTCACCGAGGAGTCTGCCAGGCGAATGAGGGTTGGTCTTGCGCAACAGCGCACTCCCGCGGCAGTCGGCGGAAACACAACCTAGGGGTTGGAGAGCTTTACGGGGGTTCGCGCACACGCGAGAGCCTCTACGAGGGACAGCGAGAGATGGAGGGAGGGAGGGTGAAGGAGAGAGCTGGTGTAAAAAGAAAGATGGAAGACCTGGAGCGAGGGAAGGGGAGAGAGAGATGTGGCGAAGGGCGACGGAAGCTTGCGAGCTTTGCGACGGTTGAAGCGAACGAACGAACAACTACTCCCTAAAAGTCTCTCGGGTTGCTCCCTCCTCTCTCTCTCTCTCTCTCTCTCTCTCTTTCTCTCTCTCTCGTCATACTCCAGAAGCAGCAGTTGTAGCATCAGCAGCACCAGCAGCAGGACACCAGCCGCACAGTAGCAGCAACCCTCGGAACATTCGTTTTGGGATAATGCCCCACTCGTGCGAGATTCCCTCGTGCCCTGGTGTCTCTAGATCTCCGCTTTTATTTTTTCGCCCGCTACTGCCTCTTCTTCTTCCACTACTTCTTTCTACAACATCTCCCGGGAATCCCGCTACGCCCTCTGGACTCTCTCATTCTCGGCGTTCACCCCATCTTGGGGAGCCCGAGGCTTCATCGTATATTCGCTTCCGTAAAAAACGAAATTTCGAACTCGCAGAGTCCATGGAATGTTGGCTATCGGTACATTTGCCTGCTTTTTACCAAATCATCCTTGAAGGCTGCCTTTTAGGCGGACGAAAATAAGCCGATATTCGAGATTTCTTTCTGTCGCAAACTATCCTATATGAGTAATATTTTGGGTACATAGTGTTGCGTCGTGTAATTTTCCGATTTTTTTCTGTGTTTGGAAATGCCGCCTGGGTCGTTCCACGGTGTTAGAACCTGGCGCCAGGTAAATTGATCTGGGGCATCAGAGCTGAGGTGTTTTAGATTACAAGACCCAGACGCTCCATGTGAACCTCGAAAATCCAAAGGAACGCGACGATTCGGAAAATTGTACGTGTTTGAAAAAACATGTCCTGTTATTCGCGAAATGTTTACTTTGGTATTTGTTAACGAAGGAGTCGTTTTTTAGCATAATTTTTTAGGGACTTTAGGTTTACATAGACGGCAATTATGTTGTCTGGAATTGTGCAAAATTTGAAAAGGATCGATTGGATCGTTTTTCAGTCATCTTGTACGAGGTTCATAAAAAACGTGGCTTTCAGGCAAGCGCGTTCGAAGTTTCAAGACTCAAATTTTGTGAGTCAATGACCCAGCGATTAACTCGCGACTCCGGAGTCATAGCTCCCGCAGCTTCCTCATAGAGTTCATTTCCGGTCGTAAGTTCTTCTTTACTTTATAATGGAATCCCCCCCCTCAATCTTTTTCAAAAGCGCATCGTTGACTTTGGGGACCGAAGGGTCCTTCGAACGACCGTTGTATTAATATACTCAAATTTGAGGGTTACGTAAGGGTCATCTAAATCTAAGGCTTATTCTGAAGACATTGGTGCTTACATGACGTTGAGTATGGGGACAAGAGGCTGCTGGGAGGACGATCCACAAAGTCGTATGTCTTCATAATAATGATTCCCTGTATATGTATTGTGAGGGCATTATCTCGTAATATAGTACATACTCTCTAGGCACAAAAAAAAGAAGTATTGAAGGTAATCGCTGCCTACTGTTGTCGACGTAGCCATCTTGACCCTCCGGATGCGAATAGCCGCTACCGTCGGACTATCCGATTTGCCCTCGCATACCCTCCAGCATGACATATCCATCTATGTATGAGCCTCCTCCGTGGCGTACTTTGAACGTTTCGCAGAGTCTTATCCGAAAACACACGGAAGTACGGGACTATAAATTCTTATTTATATAAGAGATTGGTAGCATTATTATTTTCTCTCTCTCTCTCTCTCTCTCCTTCTCTCTCGCTCTTCCTCCCTCTCTTCCTCTCTCGCGTTTCTCTTCGGATTTCCGGCACGATCATTCTCGGAATACGCAACGAATTTGAAGCTCGACCTCGTTTTTTCACTCTTCGGTAAGCTGAAGGGTGGCTAACAAGGGAGAGCGTTTCTCCACAAGCGATATCGTTGCGATTTGTAATGGAATTTTGAGGAAGAACAATCGTTTTCGAATCGCCACTCGAATCTCCAAGATGGATTGGCAATTAAAGAATATGAAAATCTGTTTGGTACTAGCAAACGCTGAAACCCAACGAAAATTCTTTTTTCATTTTTATTATGGTCCGGAAGGTTTTTTTTGCAGGCTCAGGCTGCACATCTCTAATAAGGATCCTGGTAAAAAAAAAAGTGTGAGTAACTCACGTAATCTGGATGTGTTGAAATTTGTTTGGCAATTCGAAAGAAATTCATTCTTCGTGCATTCCATAATGATGCACACGTCGATTTAAAAAATTGCGGTCGTTCCGATCTTTTGTACTGTTGGATGGCCGAAAGTAGCGTATTGTTCTTTATGAAGGGGCAAGCTTTTTCACTCGCCAAAATAAGAAAGATAGATGAGTTTGGAGACACCCGATGTCGAGGGCCCTTCTTAAAGGAGCCACATTTTCTGATAAGCAACATTACATAGACATAACAGGTTCGAAATTACCCCCACCCTCCCTCCTCACACAAATACGTACGTACATATATCCTCGCACTATCAGAAGGGTTTCGTGCCATCTGCTGTGAATGTTTTTGCCTAAGTTTAACGCCACCCTCGGATCATCATCCCCTGGAAAGATGATACCAGAAAGCCGCGGCTCGCATACAGGGGATGATACCACCGAATAAGCTCGCGAATAATCTCCCGGCCTGTCCTTAGCCAACCTCTTTTTTCCCCAGCGTGCGTGCTACGTTATCATACAAGATAGGAAGTTTATATTGGCCATGGGGGAGTATAAACTTGACCACCGTTACGCGTACATATATGGGAGCAAAGTGTATATAGCCAAGTCATCTTCCGCAGGTATAACGAAACTCTCGTTTAGCTGACTCATTGGTCGCTAACTTTTCGTTATATATATATATATGTATATATAGCAAAAAGTTAGCGACTAATACTACTAATAGCGATACCCGCTTTTGCCCGCGACTTCGTCAGCGTGAATTTTAGCATTTTACTAAGAAAGGCAATGAACGAGTACAGAAAAATGTAAGAAAGGAAGTTTCTAGGCTGACGGACTGAGGTAAGTGTTGAGTTGGTTGTGTACAGAACTATATGGCTTTGCCATATAGTTCTGTAGACCACTTTGTGTAATTTATGGTCTTCGGCAAGCACATGTAAGTTTTTGGCCCTCGATACTCTAACAGCCCTCATACAGCTGACCATGCAAGAAGCATGGAGTGTCAAATTCATCCCCAACACTGTCAGGGTTTGGCTCTGTGACTTATCAATCGTCATGGAAAATGCCAACTTCCATGATAATTTCAGCCATTTCAATCGAAACAACTTCATCAGCACCAAACGCTCCGCAGAATCTACAATCTTTACTCATCCTTTCCATTGTTACAAACCTTTGACCCTCGTCTAGAGCCGCATCGTATTCTAAAGCAACGTGTTCGAAAACGACCCTTGTGTTCATAGTGAACGTGTGCCATCGCTGTGCTACCCTTTCAGCAACAAAACGTCTACGAGCTTCGGCTTCCTCGACAGTCTCAGCAGCCCGCTATGATGGTGGATGATTAGCGGGCTGCTTCTCGTCAAGCCGGCTCGCCGCTCAGCCTGCTGGTCTTCGGCGTTTTTGCAGCTTTGCGAGCCAATTGGCGCCTGGTCTGTTCTATCCTTCTAAGCTCTGCTTGAAGTGACGTCTCTTGCCTTCTAGTTACCTCCATAGCTCGAGTTTTATTAGAACTTTTTGACAGATTAGACTTACGTTTTCCTGACATCCGTAAACACTTTGCCGTCCGCCCGTGTAATCAATATTATAATTGTTTGCACTCGTAGGATGGAAAAATGTTTTAAAAGTACCTGATATGACCGCGGCGAAAAATCCTAAAAAAGTACCGGAGATGACTGCCTCCAATTCTTTTTTAAGTGCCTGAGATTGCCTCTGGGACTCCTACAAGAAACATCACTTAAGTGTCCACCTTCGATTTTCTTGAAACTCAAATATATCACGAAGCATTGAAAACTATTAGAAACGTTTTTTTTTATCGGCGGAAAAATTGGCGGAAAACCGGAAAACTCAATTTAATTTTGTTCAATGCTTCTATAGTGGATTTTTCGTCGCTTTGGATTAGAAGAACTTTGGTTTTAATTTCATTCAGGTCTCGCGGATCACCGCTTGTTTAACAGATTATTCCATGGCGTACTCTAAATGTGTGCTAAATTTCATCCAAATCCGTTCAGCAGTTTCAGCGTGATTGAATAACAAACACCAAATATCCAGAAACACAAATCCATTTGGAATGTTATATAGATATTTATAAATATAGATATATTAGGACGTTGAATAAGTGCTCACTGCTGTCCAACAGATGGCGTTACCCGAACTGCGTGCGTGTAGTTTAAGATGGAAACGCATCTATAAAAAAGTACTATAAGCAAGCCTGAAATCCAGTCTATGTCATTTCGCCGAAGTGTCAACAACTTTTTTTTTCGTAGTGTTGAACATTTCAAATTTCGTGCCAAAAAAAAGAGCATTTTAAGGGAATTATACTGCACTACTTTTTTTTAAATCTGCAACTGTCTGAATCAACGTATAGAGATTAGTTTAGGCGCTTAAAAAATAATGATTTGATGTGTTGAATTGAAGGCGTTATTTCATGAAGACTCGCGTCAGACGCCAGCTGAACATGCAAAATCATTAGAAGTTGATCACAGGACAGTTTCGAACCGTTTGAAAGCATTATAAATGGTTTTGTTTTGAATAAAGCAATCATTTTCACGGATAAAAACAGCGACACCTTATTTGACATCTCAATACAGATATTTTTCCATCAATATGTAAAGTCTAATGTTTGTTGAGGAATGCAAAATGTGCTGCAGGAAAAAAGTTGTGAAATTACCGGGAGCAAATCGGCGATTGTGTTACTGCATCGCAATAATTAAAACCGCGCCATCATGCCAACACGAAGTACTGTTGAAGAATCGAAACCTCAGCAATGGACTGCACAGGTTAAAGTATTCCTTTCACAAAGCCGTATATTTAACAATTAACTCATTTTCGTTTATAATCAAGTAAAAATAGATCTCGTAATACTGGTAAAATTCCAAGCCAAGTTACCGAACTTCTAATGAAAAATTACGACTCTAGAAATCTTCTCTTCACAACGACAATAAAACAATAAAAACATGGGGTCACCTAATGTTTGAAGAAAATATTAATGATAAAACTTGGAAAAATGTGAATAGCGGAAGAATCTCGTAGCAAAAACTCGTAGCCGCGAGTTTTCAGACAAAATGTAAAAAATATGTGTAAATCAACTGAATTTATGCGAATTTTTTCATTCCAGTCTATCGTTGGGTATGATGATTAATTGTGACTTGATTTTATTAAGGGAGCTTTCCAGTGTGAAATTTTCAAAAAATCGATTTTTTTTTGCTTTATCGAATAGTATACACTCTTCCGAATATTCCCTGAAATTTTCATGCCGAAATTCAGATTATTTCGGTTACTGTACAGCATTTCTTGGAAGAAGGCAACGGAGCGCTACAGCTACAGCGAAACTTTGAACGCGTTTTTCTCGAAACAGCATTTTTCAAAACGGTGTCCAACTTGGAGGGCAGAGTTTTAAAGCTATCGAGTTGAATTTTTTACACAATATTCTTAACGTCATTGTTTATCGTGCTATGGAAGCTTTTTTTTTTTCTTGACATCTTCCTATTTTTTTGTAAAAAAACTGCCAAAAAAAATGCTAAAATCGATACTTTTTGTTCAAAGGGGCCCAATTTTGCAAAAAAAAAAAAAAAAGCCTCCATAGCACGAAAGCCAATTATATACCGATCAATAATCTTTTTGTGTTTTTTGTTTCAGATCAAAATTGTGACCCCCAACGTGGACACCACATCCAAGTGCATTTTCTGCAACAATTGTTTCATCATTTTTATAGATATTAATTAATTAATAAATCGATCTTTAAAAAATTGTTTTGTATTCTTCAATACCCAATTAATATACAAAAAAAAAACCAGACCGATTAGATTATTTTTTCTTTAAAAAAAAAAATCGCGAAAAACAGCGATTTTTCGGGCTGTCACACTGGAAAGCTTCCTTAAGCACCGCTGCAGTTTAACCAATGATTCAGAAGGGCCCTCATGCCCCCACAAAATACGGCCCTCCGCGAAAGGAACACCTTAAACGTTCTTTCGGTATGTACAGAAAGGGAGAGAGAAGGAGGGGGGAGAGGGAGAGAGAGAGAGAGAGAGAAGTGGCCTACAACAAAAGACAGTGCGTGGCCTACGAGACGCATTAAATAGTAAAATGAGAGACGAGTGTGCCCCTTGGTACAGCGAGACAGAAGGGCGGGTACGCGGAGGATGCGAGCAATTGGCGCAGTAACGAGCGCACGAAATAAGTCTTGACCCTCACGTTTTATTTAACCTCTCGGTCTTCTCGTGCACCCCTCTCCCGCTCCTGTCGCACTCACAGGTTGAGGGACGAACAGCTTTTCTCCCCCCGTGTTTGCCCATATCCGGTCCCGCATGACTCCCAGCCTGTGTAATTTAAATAATATAAAGGGGAAGAAAATGCCCCTGGACACCAATCGCAGCCCCTGCATTTAACTTTTCAGGAAAGAGACCATTTTGTCTACGTGTGTGGACAACGGAGAGGGTGACGACCACGAGTGAAATGCAGAGGGTGTCGATGTGTATGATTATAATCCGAAAATCTTCTTCGCGGTGATTCCGCCCTCGATTAACGACGTGGAGGGAGATCAAATAAATAGACCATTTTCAATTGTCATTATTGTCGCGTGTATCTGTTGAGACGTTGAATAAGTTATCGCTGTTTTCCAACAGATGGCGTTACCAGAAATGCGTGCATGTAGGTGAAGATGGTAACGCATCTGAGGGGTGCCCTCAAAATGACCCGACATTTAAATTCATTAATAAAACGTATTATTTAGTCGAAAAGTACGAATATTTTTTATTTTAATATATGGTACAAACACGGAGGTTATGTGCGGAACACAATATCCGATAAATGGCCGCCTTGTCCCTGGTTCCAAACGTTCACTCTTGTGACGAAATTTTCAATAACATTTTGGCATAGTTGCGGACTGATTTCATTAATAGTGCGTTAAATTGCTTCCGTGAGCTCCGGAGGGGTCTCAGGATCATTGGCACACACTTTTCCTTTCAGCGGACGCAACGTCTGCAATAACTGCGTTGTTTTGCACGACGTGTGGCAGGTTGCGCCATCGTGTTGAAAGCATTAGACATGTTTTCAGTGAATTTGCACAATTTCTATGCGTCGCTCGATCGTGTAATTCTCGATAACTAAACCTCAATACTTCCTGATGCCAGTCATCAAAGATTGGTGCTCTATTTTCGCCGCAAAAAAAATGGCGCGCGATAAAAAATGTCAGGTCATTTTAAGACACCCTTTATAAACTAGTACTCTAAGCAAGATTTAAATTCAGTGTTTATCATTTCGCCGAAACGTAAACAACGTTTTTTCATCGTTAAAGGTGTCAAATTTTTTTCAAATCTGCAGCTGAAGCACGCAGAATTCTTGTTGATACTTACAGCGACCATGCTGTGTCAGGAACAACATGCAGAGATTGGTTTAGACGCTGGAAAATAATGATTTTTATGTGTTCGATCGAAGGCATTACTTCACGAATACTCATTTCCGGCGCTAGCTGAACTTGCAGAATCATTGGGAATTCATCACACAACATTTTCGAAACGTTTGAAAGCATTAGGAGTGATTTTTAAAAATAAAGCATCCATTTTCACGAGAAGAAAGCGAGATCTTATTCAACATCCCAATGGATAACGCCGTATGGTGGGGAAAGTCGAAAGTTTTGAATACAAATTTGTGACGGCGTACCTGTGATGTTAAGGATGTTGAGTCCCAAATCGCAAATGATGATAAAATTCTGAAAATTTGGTATGTTTTTGTATGAAGTATTTCAGAGGTCGTGTAAAAATTTCACGACAATTAGGAAGCTCGTTATTGAACAATTAACATTCACAAATTAAATGCTGTCTTATGGAAACTGATGTAACTTTGCAATAAGTTTTTTTTTGACCTCTCAATTTTATAATATCTACAATATACTGAAAGCAACGGAAACAAAACGAAGTTTATTGATACATTTTTTTTTATTTCTTTTAAAAATTGTTCTTAACAAAATGTTAATTTTTTAATAACGAGCTCCCTAATCGTCGTGAAATTTGAACACGACCTCTTAAATACTTCATACAAAAACATACCAAATTTTCAGAATTTTCTCATCATTTTTTATTTCAACCCTTAAGGAGGTTGAAGTAATGATGATAGAATTCTGAAAATTTTGTATGTGTTTACATGAAGTATTCAGGAGATCGTGTAAAAATTTCATGACGATCAAGAAGCTATTTATTGAACAATTAACATTAACATGTTTCATAGGGACTCAACATCCTTAAGACCTGGATATTGAAGACCTATTCAGCGGAGCGCAGTTTTACGGAATTTCTGATGATAACGTCTGCAACTCGACAATAATTTGGCCGACTGTGTCGGCACACGTTTGTCACAGTTTTCCTGCGCCCTCGTGCGTAAGGTAAGGCTTTGGGAAGGGTCATCAAAAGAAGGGATGAGCGTCCGGTAAAAATGGAACGGAAGGGATCGTGAAAAAGCAGAAGATCACACGAAGGACTATTAAAAATTCAATAAAGTCTTAGAAATCGTGCTTGCTCATACAAATAATTGCAATCAACATGAGAACAAAAAAGTATGCAGATTCACGTCGAAAATCCAGTGACCGAAAATTCTACATTTGTCTCATTAACAATTTTCATACCTTCAATAAAATGCAAATTCGCTCTGTTAACGAATGACAGGGCGCTCGCGCACGTAAACGATCCTTGACTTTCACGTACATAGCGGTTCTATTAATTCGCACAAAGGATAATTAAGGCGGTATACTTTAAAAGGGACACTGAGATATTTCTGTGAAAACCTCATACCTACTGACTTTTCACCCGCTCGTTCGACGGGCCGGAGCCGTCAAAGGAGATCTTCGCTCGTACCCGGCCAAAAACACGTCATTAGTGGGGATTACAATGAGCAAACCTTCTCTGAAACTCCGAGAACGTTTGAACACTACGAACGGTAAAATTCCCTCTATCCGATACGGAAAACGTTATTTAACGGGTTACACCCAACTGGTGACCGGAAACAAGAGGAATTTACGCGAAATTTTTCTGGGAAAACGTGAGGAGGGTTTCAATTTTTTTTTTCCTTAAGGAAGTACGATCACTTCCACGGGGTCAAAAAAGAGTCTAAATTTATTTTACCCACAGCTGCTCTGATCGATGCTCACTTATGTAGATTATTCGTATTATCGATTATAGTGTGCCAAACGTTGTGGTAAATGATGAATTTATTGCACGTGAACAAATAAAAACTGAAAAATTAGATTGTTAACGGCTCGGTAGTAATCTTCGGAATAATAATATTAACGTATCCACCATAAAAAAACGGACTAAAAAAACAAAAAGAAAATCAGCCGGAAACCTATTAAAGTAGGCTTGAATTACCTCAGCGGAATTAACACGATAAACAGAATATAATTGATAAATGATAAAACTCCATAAATTGTTATTTGGATATTTTGTGGCGGCTTCTATTCAAATTAATTTCAAAACAAAGCTGGGTTATGTTCGCCAAACGCATTAGCTGTTAGTCGCGACGTTGCTAAGGCTGTGGGTGCTATTTCGTCGTTCTGACCATTTTTAACCGGAAATTGAAACTTTCTTGTAATGCAGTGCTTTAACTACACGATGAAGATTGATTTTCTTATTTTTTACAATATCTGTTATATCTAATGCATCGAATTTCAGTTTTCCAACGAGTTTAGTTGGATACGCAAGCAGAAAAACCACGATCGCCGCACTTCCGGTTGAGCGTCTTCATAAGACGACGTGTTTCGGTAACTCAAAGTGCTCTTCTTTGCAGTTTTATTGCGAAAAAACTAAATGGTCAAAATAGCTCAAAGGTTGGCAACAGGCGCATAAAGTATTCGTCAAAATCATATAAAAATTTCGAATCCGAAATTGGATTCGTAGTAATGATCGTACCTCCTTAAGGGGAAATTACCTATAAATAATAGTCGAAAATGAGGAAAAATGTCTAAATTTTTTTTCAACGCATCTACTGGATCAATCGTTTTGAAATTTGTAGGGTATTTGGTAAATATTCAGAAGTGGGGCTCCTGCTAGAATTCGGCCAATTTTTGTTTGGGCTTTTTTGGAGTTCTTTGAGGTTGTTTGGGTTTGTTTGAACCCTTGAAGAAAATGAGCCTGATTCTAGCAGGAGCCCCACTTCCAAATATTTACCGGGTATTTTATTGTACATTAGAAGACATGAGAAACTTTTTTTTAACCGACAATAAGTGTTCATCAGCAGCCTGCAGCCAATTGCAAAAAAGTGCTGCTATGGAACTGAAAAAGCTGAATGTACCTTGTCAACGTAAGTGAACTTGTGTTTTTTCGCATTTTCAGGGTTTCTTCTCAATGTTTGTTGACATTGTCTGGTGGATTTCGTTATTGTAACTCAAAAATCGAATAACACCTGTATTTAGGTTATGGCTGCCTCATAAACCCCCCAGCCTCGCTACTACTTACGGGATAGAGCAACAGCAGTGTACTACGATCAATGCTCTCACAAAAATTTGTGATTTTTCTTTTAAAGTGAAATTCTAGTGATTTTTCACGTATTTTTTTTGTAATTCTTCAATAATAAAATTCTATAATACAATTTATGATGTAAAATACGTTATTCTATATAAGTTTTGATGCCCGAAAAATACCTTAATTTCAGATGCCAAAGTACATATACTTTGTCCAAAAGGCAGACCCGGGACATTTTTGTTATCTAAAAGACTATAGTTTCAGCTACAAATAGGCGCAAAAAAGTTTGCTGAATATTAGATAGAAAGTAAATAGCGATTTTTTTTCGTAAAACTTCTTTTTCCGAAAATATGCTTTATTTAAACGGGTGGGGGGAAAAATGTCGAACGATCGATATGCAGATGGGCCAAAATGTCGAATTCGAAAATGCCGAATGTTCGAATATAGATGGGTCCATCTTACTAGAGTCTGTAAAGTCGAAAATAACAATTACGAATATGAACATCTCGGAAGTCGATATATAGCGAAAAACAAAAATCAGATTTAATAAAATAGCGAAAAACACAATATCGATGAGCCTGTATGCATAACACCAAATAATTCGAGACGACAATTCTCCGAATTAAAAAAATTGCGACGGTTCACAATGCAGAAAAACATTAAAGCGAACGGCCAAAAAGTCGAGTGCTTAAAATCGCGAAGGGTCAAAATGTAGAACGGCCCGGATGGCGAATCGAGCAATACGTTACTTGCGCTTCGGAGTGAAGCTGCGAGATGGCGCTGTCGGTCAGTCGGCTAACATATCGTAAGGCAGTCATCCCACGTGACGGGTACAGATTTTCGAAGTTTCGGCCTTTCTGGTAAAATACGTTCGGAGTTTTGATCTGTCGGGGTAGTATTCTTTTGGAGGTGTGATCGTTCGCGGTGGAATGTTTTCGGAGTTCTGATCATCCTTCACGATTTATCGTAAACATGTAATGTAAGGATGTTGAGCTATCGATGATTCTTATCGATACTTTTATTTTCGGAACTTTTCCCTGTACAAACCTTGGCCATTCGGGAACTCGAATTTCTAAGACTACAATTTTTCGGAACTGTGCACTCTCTGATTATGGGAAGTTGATACTTGTTTTATGCGCTGCTTTATATGTCGACGCTTTATCAGTCGGTCCCATGATCACTGTCATCTCGTTCCATAAATGTACCATTACTTTCTGTGATATGATAAGTCTGTTAATAAAGTTTCGTAATTATACATTTCCAGGAGTATTGAGTACTAGCTAATAAATGCGGAATTTTGAGCCTTCTGGTCATTCAAAGTTCGGGATTTCTACCCCGCCCCACGGGCCCCACCACGTTCGTCATTTTGGCCGTTCGACCTTTCGGCGTTCGACATTTCGGGCCATCGACATTTTGCGTTTCGATTTATTGCTTTTCGCCATAGACGATATTACGCATATTGGGCACTCGCTATTTTCTGTTTCGGAAATATGGGTGTTCTACATTTTTCGATTCTGTATTTTTATGTTCCGAATTGCAAACGATCTGAATATTCGTTTTCGAATAAATTAGCTCTCCAATAAATAATGGTTCGATTTATAGTCATTCAATTTTTTTATCAGTCGACAGATAAAATTTCGAATAATTGAACCTTCGTTATTTTGAGAGTTCATAATTCTACCGTTTCGAAATCTTTGTCGTTCTACATTTGGTCATTCGACATTTTTACCCCCACCCATTTAAACAATTATTTTTTTAAAAACGAAACCTCCATAGCAAGACAGCGGCTTCCATGCTGATTAATAATCTTTTTATAAATTTTGTTTCAAATGATATTTAACGCCACAACCGTATACACCCTGAGGACTCCTTTTTTTCGAAGAAATTTTCAACCATTGTAAAAAAAATCTAACAGAAAATAAAAAAATAAACGTTTAAAACTGTCCTTTCTGCTCTTCGTGAGTGCTTTGATTTGACATAAAAAAAAATCAAACTGATTAGCGTATTTTAACCATCGAACAAAAAATACACTGTGACGATCCCTCAGCTTGAGAAAAAAGGAGCCATTATTCGACGCGACGAAATCGTGGTAGGATGTACAGGAAACTGCAACAAAACCAAACGAAGTCGATATCTCGGTCGGTAAGACTCGCACGATCGCGGGAAACTGACAGAAGGATGAAAAAAAAGAAAAACAAAAAGAAGACGATCCAGAAGCTCTGGTCACTCGCCGACCGTGAGCCATCGTCGTCTATTCGTCGCATATCAAGAGATAGATCGACGAGGAAGCTTGAAAAAAAATGTGTAAGACAGGAGTATGTTTGGTCCGTGGGCACTGTGTTGTGTTGATGTCGTGATCGAGTGGTCACCCGAGCAGAGATAAAGAGAGAGAGAGAGAGAGAGAGAGAGAGAGAGAGAGAGAGAGAGAGAGAGAGATTTGTGTACACCTCGCACGTGTCACGTGACAGCTAGGTCCGTCACAGCGGACAGAGAGTGAACTGAGAATTCGTCGTAAGAGCTCGACGCGAGCCCGCTGAGCGAGGAGCGTCTCTCGCTTCCTCGCGATCGTTTTCCCGCGACATTGTATGTGCGCGTGTGCGTGTACGTCACAACAAAAATAATTCGCATTCCGTTTTGTCTCGCGCGCAGCTGCGATTTTTCACGTAACGTGACATGACGAGAATTTCATTTCGATCGTCGCTCAGTCTTTCGGCCGCGAAATAATCCTTGCACAAGTGCGTGTTTTTTTTCGTACGTTTGGAAAAATGTGCGAGAGACGTTATGGGTAGGGCGGGCGGGCCACCGTCCGGGCGGAGCGGCGAACGCTCCAAAAAAATCGGCCAGGTTAGGACGAAGCGTAAAAAGCGAAAAAGGGACCTCGAGGAACTGCATCGAAATGTACTCGAGGCTAAACGTTGTGCGGTACGTACGTATGCGCTCCGTTATTGTGCCGCGATACGTTTGCCATTTAGGTTGATTGTGCGATTGCTCCTTGATAGTGGCTTATATGAATTTGGCGTGTTTCCTTGTCTCTCATTCATGTACCTCGATATCATAGGGCATTCGTGTCGCTCAGTCTGCCGCTCTCCTCTCTCTCTCTCCCCCCTTCTCGCTCCCCCTCTCTCTCTCTTCCGTACACACTATCACTCATATGCTACGTACGAGATGTAAGAAGTATATCATTCTAGAATAAATTGTTATTTCAGAAAAAAACGGTTTGAACGTAATAAAAAAAATGTATTGCTTTCTTGCTATTCCGCAAAGAAATGGATGCGATTATATTACAGCAACAAAAAAAGCGTTTTCAATAGATTAAAGTGAAACGTATATGAGGCAAAATTTTTTACGTAGATTTGAGGGATTTAGATACTACGTATCTTTTTTTTAAGACAGAAAATCTCTATATTAATATATCATATGTACAATAATAATAATAAGAATAATAATAATAATAGTAATAATGATAATGATATTGTTTTATATGTACAGCAATAATGGTCTATTATTATTAGGTCACATGTACAATAATAATAATATAAGGTTACATTATTATTATTTTTGTGTCACATGTATAACAACAATAATAAGCCTAATATAGAAATATGTAAAATCCTACATTTATCATTATATAGACATATATTATATACATTGAATTATTATTATATAATATAATTGTTCTTGTATTATATAATATAAGTATTATTATAATTATTATTACATAATTATAATTATTATTATATATTATTATAATTATTATTATATAATATAATTGTATTATATAATATAATCATTTCCGTGACAACAACAAGAATTATAGTATATTACCATTGTCGTTGTTACGGAAATTATTGTTATTATTGTCATTATCATTATAGCATCCTGCATGATTATTACGACTTTGACGTTTGCATCGTTGGAATGCAACAAAAATTCTTTTTTACTTTTTTACTGCCTCATTTTCATTAACATCTAGAATCTTTTCGCACATATTCAGGTTGAAGATCTCTAATAAGGATGCTGAAAAACGTTTGAGTGATATTGGAGGGCTGAATGTGCAAAAAAACGGGCTACAGAACTTTCGTTGCGTTCCATTGGTGCAAACTTCTATATCATTCATTATTGTTATTAATTTGCTTCCAGTTTTCTAATGATTATTATTATTCTTGTTATTATTATAGATTTTTCTCTTATAATTAATGACCATTGTCATTGGTATTATTATGTGAAACTATATTAACTATGTATTATATTATATGATTTTTTTTTACATTAAAAAAAAATTAAATAGAAGAAATATTACATGATATATACATCTAATGTACGTTATCTATTATTTAAAACTATTTCCACAGTGTAATAAAAAATAGGAACATACATTTTATGAATTATTGTGTACCTTTTGGATTAGAAAATATTTTTACTTTTTCCGGACGCGAAATGATATGTCCACTCGTATATTGTCCTCAGTGGGGAACTTAAGGAGTTACGTGGGTTTTGAAGCAAAAAAAAACATATTTTCTCTATTTTTCAAAATATAACATATGAATTATTTTATTCAAAATGTTAAGCACATTTCTTAACTTAAAATAACTTAAAATGTTAAGCACATTTCTTAAGCACATAAATGTTAAGAGCAACATTTCAACGATATTTTTTTTTAAAATTCAGCCAGTGGGACCTGGTTCCCGGAGACCCCTCAAAAAAAGTGCCCTGGTGGTCAGGATAACTCACGATAGCTTTATCCGGAATAGAAAAATCAATTTTTTTCTGTTAGTAGATAAGTATAGCTCGTGATTGAACGAAGGATTTTGAAAAGAATTGAAATTTTCTTTTTTTGCTGAGTTGTATACAAAATAGTCTAATTTTTGGTACAATTTACACTACGGATAGCCTTGTAAAACTAATTGTAATCGGCAAAAACCTTCGTTCAATCACTAGTCAATACTATTTTGAAGAAGTGTGCAAAATTTCAATAAGATCGGTCCATTAGTTTTTGAGAAATCGTGTCCACCGACTTTAAAAATAGTGTTTTGAGAAAATTGCGATATACCTGCGTTGCTCCCGGCCGGTCTTTCCCAACAGGGGGCATTCCCAACGGCTGTCTCTCTCTCCTAGACTTGTGCTCCGATTGACTTACGGCCTTAGGCCACAGTAACGGGTATAAAATCACCGAATTTAACAATTTTTTTTCGTATCAAAAAGTGATTCGCTCATAACATTAATTACACATCTATTTAGTATGAGTATCAAGCTGTTAGGAACTTTTTTTTTCGATGTACAAAATGGCCAACTACTAATGTTTTCTTTTGTTATTTTTTTTTTAGGCGCTCCGCGGCGTGACATTTAGGATACACAATTTTTTACCTAGAACAAAAAACAAAAATTCTCGTCAATCTACATTAGAATACCTAGAGAAGTACGTACGGATTTAAAAAAATATTGTTTTATTCAAAAGTTGTAGGTATTTGAACTCAAGAAATGAATTTTCAGTGAAATATTTCGTTATAACTGCTCGTAAACTGCTCATAAAATGTAAAGTTTTCGATTAATCAGAAATTTCATACGTACTTCTCTGCGAAATGCAATTAGGAACATAAATTTTTAATTTGAAGTAAATCGAGTGAAAATTGTTGGTTATTTGTCACGCTAATTGAAAGAAAACTGTTTCGAAAAGTTTCGAGTAATCGGCCATTTTGTACATAAAAAAATATATATATATCTTCTAACACCTTGATATTCATACTAAATAGATGTGTAATTGATTTTATGAGTGAATCATTTTTTCATACGAAAAAAAAATTGTTAATTTCGTACATGATTTTATACCCGTTACTCTGACCTAAGGCCTCAAAACTGTGGGAGAATATTCTAGATATATTGTACTATTAGATGATAAAATTTTGAAAAATTGATTTTTTTGGAATTTTCAAACCCACGGAACCCCTTAACGACGAAGCCACCACAGACTGCACATTGACATTCCTACCAATCGAATGTTGATTTTTTTATGCGCAAATTAACATTTGCAGCGTATCGGAGCGACGCAGCACAGAACAAAGCGGAAGACGAATTTCGCAAAAGTTTTGAGTAACTTTGCCGACAAGAGACGCGATAATGTAATACATATTTTTACGATTTATTTTTCTTATTTTCTCATTTTTTTCTTTTTCTTTTCTTCTTTTTCTTATTTTTGGTAAATTCAACGTAATTTTTTTTGTTTCATATGATTGCAATGTGTCTCGTTCGTGATACACATTGCGAGAGATATGAATGTGATCGATAAAATAGGAGAATTAACGCTGCTGTCACGTTTGTAGGAGGAAAGAAAGGAGACATTTGGGGATGGCAAGCCAAGGAGGAAAAAGTCCAGAACAATATGCGACAGACTTTTGCCCGAGCCGGTATTAAAATTACTTTATTCTCGAGCGCTAACTTACGCTTCTTCATGCCCGATGAAACATTCTAAAATTTCCCCAATACCACATTGGTTACATCAGAAATGCAAGTTGGAAACATCGATGATGCTGAAGTTTGCGTCGGCTGAATGCAACGAAAATTCAACTTTTTCGGTCGATTTAGCCTGTGCAAATCACTCAAACGTTTTGACGTACTTTTATAAGGATTTGCGACTCTAATTTCAAAAAAAAAAAGGCTTAGGACAATGATCAATAAAAGAAATGAAAAATGAAGATAAAAAATCGTTGCATTTCAACGATGCAAATTTCAACGTCATAAACATGGCGTGAACAAGAATGAAATAACATGTTGCATTGATAGATTAAATTTATCCGTCAAGTCATTTACAAATGACGGAGAGGTTTGACTCATTGGAGTGCAACGGAAATTTTTTTCATTTTTATTTCTGTTCACTAATTGGTATTTTATTTATATATATAATTTATTATATAAAATGTTTGATGTACATTTATATTTATACATCAAACATTTTATTTGTGGAGATCCGAGCTGCAGATCTCTAATGAGGAACCTAAAAAAAGATTCGCGTGTTTTTCGGAGTCTGAATCTGCCGATCAAATATCGGGGCCATTGAAAAAAAAAATATATTTTTCATCGAATTCAAACGATACGAACCACATCACAATTATGACTTGTATTTTTTTTATCTGCTGCCAGATGGTTGGTATGTACCAGAATGGAGCCAAGGGCCGAGAAATTCGCAGAGGTAACAAATTCCCATGGCCAATTAAAATCTATTAAAATACTTCATTCACGTCGAAAAATAATAACGTTTTATGGTACATCCTCGAACGTGAAATGCTACATGTACGTTAGGCAATATTTTGGTTGTGATATATGCAGAATATCGACGAAAAATAAACGAATAAAAATTCTTTAAAATCGATTCTACAACAACGATAATGATAATTAATTTTGGCGATTTTCTTTTTTCCATTAATCTGCAACTGAATGGGCTAATTGTGTGACAATGTTGCCGGTGATATTTTTTGTTCTCTCTTCTTAATTGGTCCTTGCCTCGTTAACAGCCGTGGGTCGTTTGAACGAAATGAACGTTGCTCGTTTACGGGGCAATGTCTTGAAGCTTCTGAAGGGTGACGAAACGAACGCCAAGTGAGTACGGCGTTCTCTATATATATATATATATATATATATATATATATATATATATATATATACATACATATATATATATCCGAAAATCTTTTCTCGAATCGCCCGAGCATGAAAGGCGAGAATTAACGGTCGACAGAGCTCCGGAGCTATTGATCGACAATAATAATAGAATTAAATAGAAAAAACGAAGCGGGGAAAAAGGAAGGAAAGAACCAAAACCTTTCGATAGATCGTCGTGGGAGCGAGAGGATGACGGGAAGGAGAAGAGGGCGAATCCTGATCGTTCCTTGGACGACTCCGATCAATCGGATTGCCAAATCGTAAAATCCCACCGCGTCAAAGACGGCCCCTTCCTCGGAAACACAAAGGGGTGAGTCCGTAGGCTTCCCTTCAGTTTGAAAAAAGTGGAAAATCGGTGTGGGAACGGTTACGATTGAACGAGATACTAAAGGGTGTCTCAAAATGACCGAACAAGAAAGTGCTTTCGTTCGCAATCATCTTTCTTTAAGGAGTGATATGCAGTCAGAGGCGTGCAAAAATCGAACATTTTCAATCATTTTTTTTTTATAGTAATTAAGTTTGTTTTACAAAAGTGGTTACACAGATTTTTTATGTTATATTTCAACTTGACTTGTACAGATTTTCAAAGAAAAATATTGATTGTTTATAGAAAATATCGCCATCTTTGTCGGACCCCATTCGGCATGTAGTGCTTTGCGGTGACCACTATCATTAAAAAACCACTCGATGGATTTTGATGAAATCTGGTGTGCTCGTTGATAGCATTAAAAACTAGTCCTTGAACGAAGGATTTTCATTTTTGTTGAAAACTTATATTTTTTTTTAACAATAAACGAGCGATTTTTTGGTCGAAAATCGAAAGTTATCTGTCGGAAGCCGCCATTTTGTTAATTTTTGAAAAAAAAAGAAAACCTCCGATTGAGAACTAGTTTTTAATGCTATCAATAAGCACACCAAATTTCATCAAAATCCATCGAGTGGTTTTTGAATTATAGTGGTCACCGCAAAGCACTACATGCCGAAGGGGGTCCGACAAAGATGACGATATTGTTATCAATAATCAATATTTTCGTTTGAAAATTTGTACAAGTCAAGTTGAAATATAATATAAAAAGTCTGTGTAACCACTTTTGTAAAACTTAATTACTAAATATGAAAAAAAAAATTATTGAAAATGCTCGTTTTTTCACGCCTCTGACTGCATCTCATTCCTTGAGGAGGTACGATCATTACTGCGAATCCAACTTTCGGATTTGAAATTTTTATATGATTTCGACGAAATACTTTATGCGCCTATTGCCAAAATTTGAGCTATTTTTACCGTGTAGTTTTTTCGCAATAAAACTGCAAAGTCGAGCACTTTGAGTTACCGAAGCACGTCGTCTTATGGAGACGGTCAACCGGAAGTGCGGTGATCGTGGTTTTTCTGCCCACGTATCCAACTAAACCCGTTGGAAAACTGAAATTCGATAGATCAGATATAATAGATATTGTAAAAAATAAGAAAATCAATCTTCACCGTGCAGTTAAGGCACTACGTTACAAGAAAGTTTCAATTTCCGGTTGAAAATGGTCAGAACGACGAAATAGCACCCACGGACTTAGCAACGTCGCGAGTAACAGCTGATGCGTTTGGCGAACATAACCCAGCTTTGTTTTGAAATTAATTTGAATAGAACCCGCCACAAAATATGGAAACAACAATTTATGGAGTTTTATCATTTATCTCGTATCAATAACAAAAATAATATTCTGCCTATCGTGTTAATTCCGCTGAGGTAATTCAAGCCTATTTTAATAGGTGTCCGGCTGTTTTTTCTTATCTTTTTAGTCCGTTTTTATGGTGAATATGTTAATATTATTATTACGAAGATTACTACGGAGTCGTTGACAATCGAATTATTTAGTTTTTGTTCGTTCACGTGCAATAAATTTATCATTTACCACAACATTTGGTGCACTATAATCGATAATATAAATAATCGACATAAGTAAACATCAATCGGAGCCGCTGAGGGTAAAATAAATGTAGATTTTTTTTTACCCCGTGGAAGTGATCGTACCTCCTCCAGCCAGCAGAAAAAAAATCAATATTTCGACAAATCTACAGTCGCGTTAGCCCTTAAGGATGTTGAGTCCCAAATCGCAAATGATGATAAAATTCTGAAAATTTGGTATGTTTTTGTATGAAGTATTTCAGAGGTCGTGTAAAAATTTCACGACAATTAGGAAGCTCGTTATTGAAAAATTAACATTCACAAATTAAATGCTGTCTTATGGAAACTGATGTAACTTTGCAATAAGTTTTTTTTTTTGACCTCTCAATTTTGTAATATCTACAATATACTGAAAGCAACGGAAACAAAACGAAGTTTATTCATAAATTTTTTTTAATTTCTTTTGAAAATTGTTCCTAACAGAATGTTAATTTTTTAATAACGAGCTTCCTAATCATCGTGAAATTTTAACACGACCTCTTAAATACTTCATACAAAAACTTACCAAATTTTCAGAATTTTCTTATCATTTTTTATTTCAACCCTTAAGGAGGTTGAAATAATGATGATAGCATTCTGAAAATTTGGTATGTTTTTACATGAAGTATTCAGGAGGTCGTGTAAAAATTTCATGACGATTAAGAAGCTATTTATTGAACAATTAACATTAACATGTTTCATAGGGACTCAACATCCTTAAACTTCTCCTTCACGCTTGCTTGGAGGAAACGAATATCGATAGATTATTTAAATTTAATTATTTTCGATCGATTTTTTTTTCTGGAGACACGGGGATTCCCGCTACGCCAATCAAAAAGACCGTCTGCGGACACTCGAATGACCATTTCACTATTTCTTTATAAAAATGGCAGGAACGGGCTTGCAAAATCCAGCAAGAGCATACCCAAAAAAAGGAAAACAAAAATAAAAAAAGTGAAGATCGTAGCCGTGTTATTTGAGCGTGAAATCTGACGAACGCACGTCCACCTATCCACCTATCCGTTATGTTATCCTATCGTTTTTTGCTTTATCGAGTCCGCCACGAGTAAAATAAACAATAAAAAAACACGACCCTTCAGATTCAACGAGTCCTCACGAATATTTTTTCACCCACGAGGCGGGCCAATGAACCGCAAAAAAAAAATGTTTGCGGATTTTCCGTGTTTCCGTTGGACAGCATCCAACAATTGTTTTTCTCTCTCTCTCTCTCTCTCTCTCTCTCGTAATTTCCACTATTTTCCTCTGCGCCGTTCGCAAGGGTGTCTCCGAAAATCGGTCGACGATCCCGCGCGAACGTCAACAATTCACGCGTGGCCGATTGTTTTTTCAAGCGTCGCCGTCGTTAAGCGGCCAAATCGCGAGGGACTGAGAGGGCCGAAGGTGCGCGGCGAGGAGGCGAGCAGGATCGAGACGAAAGACGAAGCGACCGAGTTATTGCCACGTGAAAGGGACGAGGACAAGTGCCGGAGGAGATTGTTCGAGTCGGATGACGTTGAGGACGAGCCCGCCAAAAATAGTTTCGGGACTATCGATCGGCCGATGACAACGGACCACGAGATAAGGTTCGTGCTCCACTTTGATTCACGCGCGAATTTACTGAAACGTAACGCGCGATCGAAGGTCACTTTATTTTTTCGTTTTTTTTTTTTTCCATTTGCACTCTCAAGATTCTCGCCGAGGAGAATCGAGAGAGTGCCTTGCGCGAAGGATCCGAAGATAGTCGATGATCGTGAGAAAAAGTCTCTACCGAGGAACGATAAATCGCGAAACGATGGAGAGAACGGAGCGCAGCGGTACAGAGCGATCGACGGAGCTTCTTTCAATGCCAATTATTGGGGCCGGTCCCCTGTGACGTTTTACGAGAGACTCTGCGCCGAGATTTCCATACAGAACTTCGAAAACAAGCCATATCATCGACAGAGAGGTACGAATGTCAACGTCATTTGGCAAAAACGATCGTGGATAGTATCGTTGGCCTGACACTTTTTCCACTCTCTTGCAAGGAAGGGGTATGATATCATCAGCCGAGGAAAAAGTTGCCGATTTTCGTGATTTTTTTCAAGGCGTTACCCCCACTTGTAGCGCAAAAAAAAAAGCCTTTTTCATGAATTTTTTTAAAGAAAACTACGAAACTTTTTTCATCGATCAATATGCCATCTTAAAGAACACATCTTGAAGAACTTTCAGTAATTTTTTTATTGAAAAATATTACATTGTTTAGTGGCAAATGGCCGTCAATGAAATAATGTTTTTATATACACGGTTTGCGGTGACCAACATTGCGGCGAAGTGGATCATCTGAAAAAAAAATGCGGATGGATTTAGTCAAATATAAGTATAAACTAGTCTTTGATCGAAGGATTTTAAAAAATATTCATTTTTCACAAAATGGCGGACAGTCAAAGTTAATGGTTCGATTTTAACGAAAAAAAACGGCCGTTTTTTGGCTATAAAACGGCCATTTTTTTTTCGAAAAAAAAAATCGAACGATTAAAGACTACATTTTTATGTATTAAATAAGCCTGCAAAATTTCAAGAAGATCGGTTCATTAGTGTTCGAGTAATCTTGGTCACCGACTTCAGAAATGCCATTTTGAGAAAAAGGCGTTTAAAGTTTCAATTTCAGTTCTTCAATTCACGGATTCTTCTCTTTCAACGCTCATATCTCAGTCAATTTTGTTCGGATCGACTTGAAATTTTCAGGACATATTCTCAGATACTTATACTTAAAAAAAATGCAATAAAAAAATCGATTTTTTCAAAATTGCAAGTGGGGGTAACCCCTTAAAAGTGATCATTTTTTTTCTTCGTAATAACATTCGATCATCCATCGATGATTCCAACGTTTTTTGTGAGCTTATGTCTCGTCATTTTTTTAATATCAACATCGATGTGATGTTCTTCGGGATATTTCAAATTTCACCAACGTATACCGGATACCCTGGACAAAATTTTTATTAAATTACAAAACTTGTCTCACCATTTTTCGCTTGTACCGCCTTAAGGCGCCCGCCGAAACTCTTCTTAATTGCTTAAACGACTCCGTGAAATATCTTCCCGCAGTCGTGCGCTAAAACTGATTCTCATGGGACGGTTCGCAGCGGAATGTTTAAGGGCGCGCAGCGGCAACTTTCGTAACTTTCAACATTACGAGTGTGCCGGACATACGATCCCAGCCAAAAGTTTATTTTCCATCAATTTCGTTACTTCGCGATTAGACAACGAAAAAAAAGAACTGAAGAAATGCTACCCAAGATTTTACGAATATTAATTTGTAGACTGATATCGACGGAGAGTTATTAAGGGATTGCTCAAATGAATAATCTCGTCCAAAAAACGGTAAATAAAATTCGTCGTATAAAGTGCAATAGTCCATTTTTCGTAACGCTGATGAATTTTCTCAAAATTTGGTACTCCTTGGGCGATTTTTTAAGGTTATATTGGTAACATTGCTCGTTCATTGACTCGAAAAATTCTCAAGGGCAATGTAAAACCTTTATCCAAGAATACAAAAAAACGCAATTGCTTGCTTATTTTAGAAACAAGCGCGATAAGTTTGCAAAAAACGAACAAACCTTTTTTTATAAATCAACGGTGTCATTGGCCATGGAGAAAAAATCGTTTTAATAATTCTTTGCTGGAGAATTATTTGTTCGAAATATTTGTCGATAACATTTCGGCATTGTTATTGGAAATAGATGTTCGTGAAAACTCCAATACGTGTGAATTAGTTCAGATTATTATCGATTCGCAAAATCCCGAAATTAAGGTCGTGTGAAACTTTTGGCTGGGAATATCCATGTGATACATCCTTACCTGTATTGTGCTACGTTTTCCCTGCAGGAGTTATTAAACTCTCATATTTATTGTTTTTAGTGCTGCTCGTATTAAGAAAACTTTCGTTAAGGCGTTACGCCTATTTGAATTGGCGCCAAAATTTGAAACGCACAAACTATTGCATCCTTGCTATAAATTTCTTACCGCGGTTTCGTAAAGAGTATTTGAAGTATTCATGAAGAGTATTTGAGTAGTAAATTTATATTATTTTTTATTTTTTTATAAATTTATATCATTTATATTATAATTAAATATTCCTAGTAAATTTTGACGTGTAACAGGGTGGGGGGAAAAATGTCGAACGATCGATATGCAGATGGGCCAAAATGTCGAATTCGAAAATGCCGAATGTTCGAATATAGATGGGTCAATCTTACTAGAGCCTGTAAAGTCGAAAATAACATTTACGAATATGAACGTCTCGGAAGTTGATATATAGCGAAAAACAAAAATCGGATTTAATAAAATAGCGAAAAACACAATATCGATGGGCATGTATGCATAACACCAAATAATTCGAGACGACAATTCTCCGAATTAAAAAAATTGCGACGGTTCACAATGCAGAAAATCATTAAAGCGAACGGCCAAAAAGTCGAGTGGTTAAAATCGCGAAGGGTCAAAATGTAGAACGGCCCGGATGGCGAATCGAGCAATACGTTACTTGCGCTTCAGAGTGAAGCTGCGAGATGGCGCTGTCGGTCAGTCGGCTAAAATATCGTAAGGCAGTCATCCCACGTGACGGGCCCCACCATGTTCGTCATGTTGGCCGTTCGACCTTTCGGCGTTCGACATTTCGGGCCATCGACATTTTGCGTTTCGATTTATTGCTTTTCGCCATAGACGATATTACGCATATTAGGCACTCGCTATTTTCTGTTTCGGAAATATGGGTGTTTTACATTTTTCGATTCTGTATTTTTATGTTCCGAATTGCAGACGATCTGAATATTCGTTTTCGAAGAAATTAGCTCTCCAATAAATAACGGTTCGATTTATAGTCATTTAATTTTTTTATCAGTCGACAGATAAAATTTCGAATAATTGAACCTTCGTTATTTTGAGAGTTCATAATTCTACCGTTTCGAAATCTTTGTCGTTCTACATTTGGTCATTCGACATTTTTACCCCCACCCGTGTAACAAAATACACAAAACTTAAATTTAAAAAATATTATCAGTGAAATTTTACTGTGCATTTTATTGATTTATGCCTTTCAAAAATGTCTATAAAAACGTATCGTCTTGATAACAGTTATTATAAAATTTGATGAGTGTTATAAGAAAATGTATTGTGCTCTCGGTAAAAATTATCGTGTTCTACGGTACGGAAATTTTGAGGCACTGCATGGTAAAAATTCCCCTTCATACTTTTCACTACGGAATGGTATGGTGGTGGGGCCAAGTAGGGGTGCGCTGTCTCGTTTCAGTGGTCTATCTATTCCTTATATGGCGCGATAGGAGTTCCCAAAAAATGTTCGTCCAAACTGCGTACGTCGCCGGTTCAGTTTAACCTGACGCCGGTTCAGTTTCGCCTAAAATGGTAGTATTAAGGCGTTACCCCCACTTGTAGTGCAAAAAAAAGGCCTTTTTCATCAACTTTTTTTAAAGAAAACTACAAAACTTTTTTAATCGATCAATATACCATCTTAAAGAACACATCTTGAAGAACTTTCAGTAATTTTTTTATTGAAAAATATTACATTGTTTAGTGGCAAATGGCCGTCAATGAAATAATGTTTTTATATACACGGTTTGCGGTGACCAACATTGCGGCGAAGTGGATCATCTGAAAAAAAAATGCGGATGGATTTAGTCAAATATAAGTATAAGCTAGTCTTTAATCGAAGGATTTTAAAAAATATTCATTTTTCACAAAATGGCGGACAGTCAAAGTTAATGGTTCGATTTTAACGAAAAAAAACGGCCGTTTTTTGGCTATAAAACGGCCATTTTTTTCGAAAAAAAAAATCGAACGATTAAAGACTACATTTTTATGTATTAAATAAGCCTGCAAAATTTCAAGAAGATCGGTTCATTAGTGTTCGAGTAATCTTGGTCACCGACTTCAGAAATGCCATTTTGAGAAAAACGCGTTTAAAGTTTCAATTTCAGTTCTTCAATTCACGGATTCTTCTCTTTCAACGCTCATATCTCAGTGAATTTCGTTCGGATCGACTTGAAATTTTCAGGACATATTCTCAGATACTTATACTTCAAAAAAATGCGATAAAAAAATCGATTTTTCCAACATCGCAAGTGGGGGTAACCCCTTAAAAAAGAACCTTGTCGCATACGAATTATTATGTTTTTCTCACTTGTCGCCACATTGAAATAAATCGCGGGAACATTCATCGCGAAATTCACGACGAAACTTACTCGTTAATAATCTCCGTGTGGGGACGAGATTCCTAACCTAACTCACAGCGCTGAACGAATTCGTGGCACGACAGATCCAATCGTGAAGCTTCAAAAAATTCTCCGCGGATTATTCGCGCAAAACGGTCGAGGTTTGCGGGACGACCGGAAGAAGTTATCGATGAGGCCTGAAGAGCCGGGAAGCTCGACGATCTCGTGGAAAACGACGGGTGTGAGGACCAGCGAGGAGGAGATTTGTCAGGCTTGCACAGGGGCGTCCGACATGGAGCAGTGCACCACGGCGGACAGTTCGGTAACGATGATCGGTTCGTGGCATCCGGAGAGTAGTCAGCGTCAGCCCAGCAACGAGGACACGACCAGCGTGTTCGAGGACCAACAGAGTGTGTCAGCATTCGCGAGATGCAAGCTCGCGAAAAAACACCGCGTAACGGAGCCGACCTCACCGGCGAGTGGCAACGAGAAAAACGAGGTTACCTGCCCGGCCGACGTGGCGAAAAAGCCGATAACTTCGATGTCGTCGTTTTTCAAACGATTCCAACATCACGATCGGCCCACGAGTCGCGGAGGAAGCAACATTTTCGCGATGGAGATCGATCGGGAGAGCGAAACGAGCGGCGAAAAGTTGGACGTGTGTCTCGAGACGCCACCACGAGGGCCAAAGTTCACCGACCTCCGGAAATGTGCACCGCGAAAAACTACGATAAAACACGTGCCCGCTATTCTCCGACGATCAGCCGAGCATTCCGACAGGATGGACCAGGACGAGAATCCTCGTGGATTCTTGCCACCGAGGCCTGCCCAAAGGATCCCCAAGCAGCGCGTTCCCGATGCCGGAAATACCATTTTTTCCATCCTCCAATCGTTTCCCGCCGATGAGAGCCGAGCCCGGTCGATCCACGAAATGGCTGTTCCGCCTTGCGCAACTTCGTTCCTCCGGGAAGCGAGTTATCATCATTGTCCCACACCCGGGCGTGAAACTGCCAAGGAGCCGGCCGAGCAGCGACAGCTCGATCGTGGGAACGCCCGTAAATCGAAATTGAACTTTACGCGTGTCAGTAACCACCAGAATAGGAGGTTATCGTCATCTGAGGATCAGGAGGCCAAAGCCCCTCAGGGGAACGATTACGAGGATCCTCCGCTGGATCGTCGTGTCGAGGCAACGCGCCGTGATTTCCGGAAGATATCCACCGCGAACAAGCCAACCTCCAAGACCGGCGCGTCCCGTCAAGACCCGCCGGAGACTATGGATTTTCAAGCGGACCCGAGGCGCCTCGGCGAAGGCAGGTCCGAGCAAGCGGTAAAAAGAAGAGTGACTTTCTTCAACGAGTCGGATGGATTCTTCGAGCCGAGCGAGTGGAAAAACGCCGAGATGTGCGAGCTCGATGTCCAACGAACGCGAAACGACAACCACGCAAGAATCGAAGCAGCCGAGGTGACTCTCGGCGATCATCCTCGCAACCATCAACGGAACGATCAAAGGGACGACGCGAGATTTCCATCCTTCGAATTGCCAGCCCCGGAAGTCGATCGACGCAGGTCCAACGGTCCGAGGAGCATCGCCGAGATGAAGCTTCTTCCGGGGAATCCGGATGATCCGATGCTACCGTTTGCGCGAGTGAGAAACGCGAGGGAGTCATCATTAGGCTTGGGTAGCGAGGATACGACGAGCAGAGCCCGGCCTCTGATGGTAACTGGAGCCGGAGCCGGCACGTGGCGGTGGGCTGACCTAGAGTCGCACGGTACCGAACATCCGGTTCAAGGTCCCAGCAGCTTGCGGACCTTGGGAAATCAATGGCCTGTTTATGGAAATCCGCGTCCGAGCGACGGACCGAACGTTGGATCGGTCCACGAGCAGCAGCCGGGTATCACGAGGAGACCCGTAGTTCTCTTCCGGCCGATTGACCGTAATCGTCAAAGAGCTTTTCCGCAATCGGGAAATCCGGATCCCCGTAAGCACGAGAACCCCGAGGCAACCGCGATGAGGGAAGCCGTACGGAACCTGCGGGTAATGGCTTTCGAGGATGACATCCCGGAGGAGCGTCCATCTCGGAGATCGGACCACCCGAGTCGTCGACAGGCCCAGCAGCAACGCGGCTCACCACCGTGTTGCAATCGTCAGTGTTGGAAGGAGGGCCACTCGTCGAATCAGCCGGGCCTCGAGAGCCTCGAGGCTTACGCGCAACCGGCCAAGTTCCTAGCTTACGAGAGAACGAACGGTGGTAAGCCTGGAAGAATTCCAATCTACGGCAAGTTCTACGTGGCCGATGTTACGGCTGGCGAGAGCAGCAAACGCGAAGCCTCGGAACTGCTGGCGAACACGGACGACGAAGCGCAAGCCACTGGCTTCCTTTGCGCGAGTTCGGTGCACGTAGCCGGACCCAGCAACGAGCGTAAGCCCGCAAACGGCCGGTTGGTTGAACGAGCAACGGGCAGCTTCGTTCTGACAGCAGGCCGCAGCTGTGTTTGCGACGACGACTCCACCGTTCTCGTGCGTTCCGAGTCGGAGCTCGGTGGCACGGAGCGACAAGGCTCTCGTCGCGTTGCCCTCGAGATGCCACTTCCGCACTTGCGTTATCACCGAACGTCCGAAATTGCTCACCCAACCGTCAGCCCAACCCAGGCCCTCGAAACGGCCATCAGCGACGAGGCGCCCGCTGGAGGAATCGTCTACAGGTTGGACGATCGCGGGAGACTCCTTAGGCCTGCCCAATTGAGGTACGGACTGGTGCAGCCACCCGTCGCAGCTCCGACGGGTGGCGGGCCCTTCATCGAGGCTGCTAGTCTGCCGGAAAGGATCCTACTTCCCGACGGTAGAATCGGCCTACTGTTGGCGAACACCAGACCAGCCCATAGACTGCCGAGCAGGATCAACGGCCACGATTCAACCACGGACGCCAGATGTCTCTACGGATTCACCAATGACGATGGAATCCACTATTCCCAGCCGGAACCTCGCAGGAACACGGTACGGCCAGTCTCGTCGATCTTCCTACCCATTCCGTTTTTGACACCTGCAGCCGCGATTCGACGAATGAATGACTCGTTAGGGAAAATCAGCCGAAGCCCAACACAGACTCCTAATTTGTTGGCCCAAGTATCTGCTGGTAAGGTCCCAGTTACTGACCACTTTAAGAGCGGCCCAGATACTGACCACTTTAAGAGCGGCCCAGTTACTGACCACTTTGAGAGCGGCCCGGTTACTGACCACTTTAAGAGCGGCCCAGTTACTGACCACTTTAAGAGCGGCCCAGTTACTGACCACTTTAAGAGCGGCCCAGTTACTGATCACTTTAAGAGCGGCGGGGTCGGATTTTCGCTATTTATTCGGTCGTCGTATAGCCAAACGGTAAACTAAAGGTTTCAACACGTGCATTAAGGCCGGATATACACCTAGGAGCTGGAAAAAAAGTTTTGTGAATTCATTTCTGCGAATTCATTTTTGTGAATTTTTTCAAGGAACAACTGTTCGAAATTTCGGATTGGGGTTTTAATTATGTAGAAGTATATACGTTCAAAAATATGTTTAATTTTCTTTATTTAAAAATATTATAAATGTACAAGGACATTGTATGATCCTTGGAGCGTCGTAAAAAAATCGGTACTCGAAATTTCTCGAAAACCAATGAACCGATTGCCTTGAGATTTTTTGTGGTTATTGTATACACCATTGTCTGGTACTTGTCATAGCCGATTTTGAAAATATCGATTTCTGACGAAATGGCAGACTTTTGAACATAAATAGTGATTTTTGGGCCAAAAATTAGTTATTATTTTTCCTATAGAACAAAAACTAAGTAACGAAAAAAAAATCCTATGACGAGTACTAGATAATGGTGGATAGAATAATCACAAAACACTTCAAGGCAATCGGTTCATTGGTTTTCGAGAAATTTTGGGTACCGATTTTTTTACGACGCTCCAAGGATCATACAATATCCTTGTATATTTTTGATATTTTTAAATAAAGAAAATTAGACATATTTTTGAACGTATATACTTTTAGATAATTAAAACCCCAATCCGAAATTTCAAATAGTTCTCCTTGAAAAAATTCACAAAATTGACCTTTTTCCGGCTCCTAGGTGTATATCTGCCCTTAAGGCCCTCAGAATGAGATTCACCTATGTTAAAAGTGAAACGATTAAGATTTAATAATAAAATCATTGTTTTAATAACGCTTGCGACCCCTGCGTGTACCGATTCACGACACTCGTGGCGCAGTTTATAACCTCACTTTTGACACTCCCGAATATCCCCATTCAAACGGGATAAATTGCAATAAGTATATGGAATATCACGGACACACGTTAGGTACAAACCACGCACTATATTTAATTAGTGCACGACTATTTTATTTTCTTTACATAAGAATATGAGAGGTATAGAAAATAACGAACAAAAAATAGTTATCAAAGATTATTTTGTTCCTTTTGTCGCTTTCTTTGGCTCTCTTGGCTTACTTTCCGAGCACCCTAACTCTTCTTGCTTTATTTTCTTCACGTTTAATTGTCGTACATTTTTTTCGTTTTTTTTTTCGGTCATAAAAACTAATATCTTCTTCTTTAGTTTATTATTTCACGGCGAATCAGAATAACTTAGCAACGCAAATTGTTCGACGCATTAGGTGATAAATCGAGGCTCAACAACAGCGGCATAACCTCAATTATGTGACGCACTTGTTGACACCGTAAATTTAAATAAATACCTACCAAAAGTTAAATTATTTCTTATCTCGTCGTAGTCTAGTTCCTCCTGAAGATTTGGACATCATTTTTATGTCTTTTTATACACGGAGAGAATTTTTAAGTAATTTTTACTGTGAAATCACAGTAACTCGGTGACAAATGTGCAATTCTTCAGGTTTTTAGGGAATAAATTATAAATTTTCATGGAAATGAATCAAAATTTACTTTTGCGTAACAGAAATTTAAAATATTTTCCAGAATTTTTACTGAAATTAATAGTAAAATTTCATGAAACGTAAGGATTACGACAATAAGTTAAAAAAGTGCTAATATAAATGAAATTTTTCAGTGGAACATTGAGAAATTCGCGTGTTTTCCATAAAAATTTAAAAAAGGAAGCCGAAATTTTCCGTGCGTCCACCGGAATTTTACGTTCTTTATAGTAAAATCAGTTAGGGCTAGGTCGCCTGACCGTACGCGTGAGCTCTGTGTGCGAGCGTGCGTATACGTGAACGCAAGCTGTGAGAGTGTGCTTGTGTATGACGCAGTATGACGAGCACGAACGACGCCGACCCGCGTTGCTTAGCAACAGCGGTACCGCGCATGCGCATTATAGTACGAAGCATGGGCCAAGAAAGCCTCGTGGTCTCGTGCAGTCTAACGTGTTCTACGCAGTTCTACGCAAGAAAACAAAGAAACGTGAAAAGAAACTTCGATAAAGGACGTCTACAATGGTACGGAAAGTTGATATGCTAAAATAAGTAGCAATCAAGAACACAAATGTTCAGAAATACAGTATATAGAGTATTTATTTAATCATAGGGAATTAATTTTTCGCTAGGGATTTTAGAAATTTCAAGTTTGTCCAGGTTATTTTTACTGTAGAAACTTGGAATTTTTGAGGCAGCCCATTGTTAAAATTCTACATGAGAATGTGTCAGAATTTTTACTGAAAGAAATGTAAAAAATTATGCTACTTGCTTAAATTTTTACATGAATGAAAGCAAAATATTAAAAGCTAGTGTCAATTTTTGACTATGTGCACATTTGTCACCGGTTTCAAATTTTTAATGTAATTTTTACGGAGATTTCACCGTAAAAAATACTTAAAAATTCTCTCCGTGTACTTACATGACGAGCAAAATTCACGATACATCGTTTGTCGTGCCTAGTGGGTATCGTCTAGCACCGCTACTGTGGGGCCCTTCAGAAGCGTGTCGAACTATTCTCTAGTCAGTTTCCATTCTAAGAATTTCATGCAAAAAAGTGTATCTCTCCAATAATTAAAAGTGAAAAACTCTCTTTAATGAGGCGGTAGTTAGAATGTTATTCGACAAAAATTGTATTTGTGGCAGTCAAAATTGTACCGTTGGTGTCACAATCTGGGACAGTGTCAGTAACTGGGCCGTTTACCTCAGACATGTATGGAAAGGACAAGCCATGTTTTCAGGAAAGAATCGCAAAGGCGTTTACGAAAAGGATACCTTCGTTCATATATCAAATAGCATATACCCAATTGGGGGATAACACCGAAGCAGCTGGAGTCTCGTGAAAGCAGAGGCAATTTTCCAAAACTGCTCTCAGCAAAATGTCCTCCATTTAACCGGGCCCTAATATCGCCATATCGAAGTTCACGACCACGTTAATTCTCTGCCTTTTTTGTTGCTGCCTTCACCGGCTAGTGGTCATTCACTGGTAGAATCGTGGCTCGTGTGTATTTTAGCGAAAATTCGAAACACACGTTGTCTTATCATTTCGACAGGGTTACGACGCTAACGAGGCGTATCGTCGTTAGGCTCGTGCCAATGGAGCCCCGGATACTTTCACGGGCATACAAACGACCGCACTGGAGATACGGCTTGTGTATCCCCGATAATGTTAATTATGTAGATATATATAGGAGTCGTTGAAACCCTCGGCCATTGAATTACACGTCGTGATCCCGTCGAGCCAGGCTGGCGCAACATTTATGCAATTATTTCCACATAAGTTGGGGCATGGCGAAAATATTTGGGCCGATGGGTTATGCATACCCGAATAGATCGCGGCAATTTGCTCAAACCAAAACAGCAATGGTCACGAACGAATGGACCATTATTTATTTGTACGTTTCGCATTGTTTTCTTTTTTTTTTTTTTGCATATACACGTAGTCGCAAGCAATTTTCTTTTTACATTGCACTATCGAGCGGGAGAGAGCGGGAAAGCAAGCGTCGTGTGATCATCATCTGTGTAGTCGTCCATTGTACACGGAAATTTATAATTATGAGATAGAAGAATAGAATATCGAGCGGAGAAGAAAAACAGCGCTGTTATTCTGTGAAATGAATAATACCTCGGTGCGCTTGTTCGTAAAATAAATCAAATAAAATGGAAATCTGGAACAAATGGAACGAGTGCTCGAGCATGCGTGGAGCAGAAGAACTTGATTCGCGCGTCGTCCAGACTGCAATCTGCGACGCAGAGGAAGCCCTGGCGCCTGCTTGTTCCTCTTATTATTTGCGAGCTATCCTTTATCAGCATTTGTAACGCTGCACCAATACCAACAAAGGGAAGAACGAGCCGAGGATGCGCGACGATCTGTCTCATTGATGAACTTTTGCGCGTGAATGAACATCCTGCTCGTTTCACGGAGACCTCGAATTTCTATGGCCTACGGCGTGTCATTCGGAGCTAATTAATTAGAAACAATTGCCGGGTTGTCAATTCATTAACGTTATGGGGCTGTATCAGTGTGAACGCTGAAAATTTGGGTGATTTTCGGGAATTTTTTGGGAAAAAAAGTACGCAATCAAATGTTTCGGAAAATTGAGAATATACTTGGCTATATTTGACCTATATTACATAATTTTTTCATAGAAAAATATTTAGATCCAAGCGAATTGTGCGCTGCCTTCGGAGGCGCCAAAAAAAAAAGTTTCTCCACTGCTGACACGATTCCGGCCGATTGAGTAGCCGAAACCGAAAAAGGAAAAAATGTCGCTAATCTGGAAGGTATTTTCTGTAGAATGTCGCAGAATTTTCGGAAAAAATATTAAAATCTAACAAAATGGCGTAGTTATGAAAAAAAAAGTCCGTTTTCTTGCCTATAAAATGGTCGTTTTTTTCAATGCCAAATCGTCAATTTTTATCCAATCAAAAATATCTTACGTCGTTGTAGAGTAAATATATTCAAGAGTACTCAGTTCAAATTTCAAGTCAATCGGATAATTGCTCTTTGAGTTACAATGTCAGCAAATTTGATAAATCTCATTTCGAGAAAAACACGTTTAATTATTTAACGGGGGCATTTTATACCTACGAGCGGTTTCTCTTTAGAAGGCTACCATTCGGGGAGTATTAGAGATACGCCCTTGAAATTTTTACAGGATATTCTTGAAAGTATAAACTGTCGAAAAAAATCGATTTTTTTAAGTGTCACACTGGTATGGCCCCTTAACTCGATTCCCTGCATTTTTGAACCTCGGAAGACACGGCCGATCTGGATTTCTTTGCAGTTTCGACACAACAGTTTGCAAAGCAATGGTACAAATTTTCTATTCTTCGTGTGGTCGAAAATCAGGATTTTTCCACACTTGAGATGATCGCGCCAATCAACTTGACTACATGATGTGAAAAACGGTTTGACTGTCCGAATTATACAGCAACGTTTCTGATCCAGCTATTTTTTTGATTATTTTTCAAGTCCGTTCCAATCGTTATCATTCAATTTTAAGGGGTTACATCTACCTAGAAACCCGGAGAAAATGGCCAAATACCGATTTTTTTCTGGGAAACGGTTGGTGGAAAAGAAACGCATTTTTTTACACAAAGGTACATATATTCAGAGACTCTTGAAAAAAAAACACTATAAATCCAGAAAAACAACAAAAACATGGCCGTCAGCAGAGGGTGGAATTTTTTTTCTCGCCGTTTGGCGGTGGACACTCTCCAGCTTAAACAGTCCATCCGAAATGTAAAAACCAAACGGGTTATTCAAGTTAACAATATATTCGAGTCGTTGACGATCGTCGATTTTTAAAATCACTCTCTTTAACAACGCGGCGACGGATTGAAACTCGAGTATACGAAATCTATTTTAAAAAAGGCGTAATTTATACGTACCTATTAACAAACGAAGATCGATTTTGAAAAAGTGAGATCGTCAACGACCTTTAAATATTTCTCATCGTATCTCCTGCGAATTTGGTAACAATCCATCGAGTGGTTCTCGAGATATCGGGTCCACCGGCTTTGAAAACAGTGTTTCGAGAAAAACGCGTTTACAGTTTTAAGCGCAAAGGTGGTAATATGGAAAAAAAAATTTCGAAAAATTCCATTTTTTTACCCACCTAAGTAGATCGTTAAGGGGTAAGGCCACAGTAGAATTTTCAAAAAATCGATTTTTTTTGCTAAAACGGTGCTTTATCATCATAAGAATAAGTTACTATTCGATTTATAGCAAGACATTTTTTTCACCGACTGAGCGTATAACGTAACCTCTGGCACGGGCAGTTATATGTAAAACTTTAAACGCGTTTTTTTCGAAACAGCTTTTTCCCAATTGGCGTGACAAATAACTTCAACAATTTTCACTCGATTTACTTCAAATTTAAAAGTTATGTTCCTAATTGCATTTCGCAGAGAAGTACGTACAGAATTTCTGATTAATCGAAAACTTTTCATTTTATGCGCAGTTTTATACGAAGTTTTTCACTGAAAATTGATTTCTCAAGTTCAAATACCTATAACTTTGAAATAAAACAATATTTTTTAAATTCCGTACGTACTTCTCTAGTCATTCTAATGTAGATTGACGAGAAGTTTTGCTTTTCGTTCTAGGTCAAAAATTGTGAATGCTAAATGTCACGCCACGGAGCGCCTAAAAAATGATTTCAAAAATATTAGTGGTCGGCCATTTTGTACATAAAAAAAAAAACAAATTCCAACAGCTTGATATTCATACTAAATAGATGTGTCATTAATTTTATGAGTGAATCACTTTTTCACACGAAAAAAAAATTGTTAAATTCGCACATGATTTTATACCCGTTACTGTGGTCTAACCCTTTAAGGATGTTGAGTCCCAAATCGCAAATGATGATAAAATTCTGAAAATTTGGTATGTTTTTGTATGAAGTATTTCCGAGGTCGTGTAAAAATTTCACGACAATTAGAAAGCTCGTTATTTTAACAATTAACATTCACAAATTAAATGTTGTTTTATGGAAACTTTGCAATAAGGTTTTTTTTTACCTCTTAATTTTATAATATTTACAATATACTCAAAGCAACGGAATCAAAACGAAGTTTATTGATAAATTTTTTTTTTATTTCTTTAAAAAATTGTTCTTAACAAAATGTTAATTTTTTAATAACGAGCTTCCTAATCGTCGTGAAATTTTAACACGACCTCTTCAATACTTCATACAAAAACAAACCAAATTTGCAGAATTTTCTCATCATCTTTTATTCCAACCCTTAAGGAGGTTGAAGTAATGATGATAGAATTCTGAAAATTTGGTATGTTTTTACATGAAGTATTCAGGAGGTCGTGTAAAAATTTCATGACGATTAAGAAGCTATTTATTGAGCAATTAACATAAACATGTTTCATAGGGACTCAACATCCTTAATTAAACCATCATTCCATCATGATCATTGATAAGATCATCATTCAAAATCATCAATCAAAAATGACCTACGAGCCTGTTAACAACACATTGCTGTTCATTTTTGAATGACGTACAATATTTCTCATTCACCCAAAACCGGCAGTAGGATGACAAAGAGATCAGTAGTTCGTTCGTGCTGTGGTTAGGCGAAAAAAGATTGCGTTCCCACGAAACGAAAAAGCGATCGGAGTGCACGAGACGCGGTGAACGAAAGTGACATCGTGTCGCGGAAAATCCTTTGCTCTGACAATGAGAAACATATATTTGTACAGTCGGAATAAAGTTGACTTCGTGGTGTCGTCGCATCTCGAAAAGAAGGCTAGCTGCTGCTCGTTCGCGATAATTAACCGGAAACAGATAGCGGTACAATCTCTAGCGAGCACAACCGGGAAGGGATGCGGACGTGTCGCTCCGCCCTCGCTCCCTTGGACCTCGAGGAACGACGAGTCTTCTCGAAACGCTACAAAGCGCAAGAGAGACAGATTCATCATTCGGTCACTCGAATGTCGTTGGTATCGTCGACTCTCGCGTCAGCTGCGAAATCATTTCGTTCTTTATTTTGCCTCGATCGGGCCTGATTCTCACGAGTCCCCGCAGCGCCCTCACCACCTTAAGGGGGACCCACTTCGCGTCGTCGGAAAAATTATACATCGCGGACGCACGTGCGGGGTTTGTTTTTCCTTCCCCTTGTAACCGACGGAAGTGTACGAAGTGTACGAAGCGCGAGGATCGATTTTGGATAAATCAGCCGCGAGAAATCGGGCCAAGAATGTTTTGTGCCTGATAACGACGCGAATGGATAAATCGCGGGCTACTTAATATTCCGAAGAAACGAAGGAAACAAAAAATCTTCGATCATGAGACATCTCGTAATTTTGGTACTTGCCGCTCTCGCCGAATGTTCCGCAATATCGTGGGAAAATTCCGGACGTGAGTGATGATGTTCTATTCGACGATTTTGCATCGGACGCAACCGTGTTTTCGGCATGCCGAGGCTATAAGAATTACCCGAACGTTTTTTACCCTTCTTTGGAGATCCGCATACTTAAGGGGTCTTCTCACTTTGGACGCTAAAAAAGGCTATTTTCATGAATTTTTTTGATCGGTTTATTTTATAGATATCGATATAAAAGTTGTTACACTTAATAAATACACTATCGAAATACATTTTTAAAAAATGTGTGTTTTTATGTAACCCAAACAAACTTTAAACGCGTTTTTCTCGCAACGACGCTTTTCGACGGCTTGTTGATAAAATCTTCGAAACTACTGAATCGATCCTTATGAAATTTTAACCACATATTCTTTACAACTATAGCTATAGCGCATATTAAGGATTTTTTACATTTTGGTATTTACTATTTCTTTTGCCAAAAGTGGTGGAAAAAACACGTTTTTTTTGTTTTTTCGAAAAATATCCGCCATTTTGTTATTTTTGCATATATCAAAAATCGTATGATATGCGCTATAGCCATTAACGTACTGAATCTAAAACCGTTTGATTTTTTTGTTTCGGACGATCCATCTACGAGATTTCATCAGAGGCGCCAGACCTGCAATTTTTTAGGACATTTTTGTAACTAACATTTTTGTCTATAAATAGTGACTTAAATAAATAATTTTTTTACATGTATGTCGAAAGTTTATTTATTGAGTGTAACAACTTTTATATCAATATCTATAATGTAAAACTATCAAAAGAATTCATGAAAATAGCCTTTTTGCGTCTAGAGTGAGAAGACCCCTTAATCTGGGAAAAGAGATTTTGGATAACAGTAATAATGAAGGAGTGAAGAAGAATTTTCGTTGCGTCCCCAACGATGTAAACTCCATTTTATTGCAACCACATTCTTCGGAGATAATAAGGATTTTTTTTTTACAATTTGTGGATTTGGTTTATTTAACCAATTCGCTTTCTCAATGCGTGAATTTTGGAGTAATTTTACCTGGCTCGTGATAACATTTAAACAACAATACATTTTTATAAGCTCCATTAGAGCAATCTAATTAATTCACCATTAAAATTTCAATTTCTACAGAAGTAAAAAAGAATCTTCATTGCAATCCCAACGATGCGACGACCATTTTACTTCATACACACTCTTCGGGGATGGGGACTTTTTCTTTTTCAACTTGTGGTTTTGGTTTATTTTAAAAAAGCGCTTTCTCAATGCGTTAATTATGACGCAATTTTACCTGACTCGTGATAACCTTTGAACAATAAATCATTTTCGAAGCCTCCGTTGAAATAATAATATTAATTTACCTATAATTGAATTACAATAAAATTAATTATTAATAAAAGGAATTAATTTGAATTAATTATTGAAAAAATGTGCTAGCCTAATTTTAATCAATTACTTAAAAAAATTGCTACCCTAGTTTAAATGTACTACTAACAAAATTGACAACCCCATTACTGAATAAAGTTTCCTACTTCGAAAAATTACTTACAAAATTCATTACCCTGTTTAGAAAATTAGAGCTACAAAATAAATAAACCGAGATTTAAAAATCTATTGTCAGAAAATTGTCTTTCCAGGAGCCTGAATAAAAAACGAGTACGTGAGCAATTGACGCAAACGTTACAGCCACAGTAATCAATACTTTATTACCGTCACCCATTGCACAGCGGTTTGTGCAAAGAATTCTAAAATGCAGTATCGAAGGTTGACCAATATTGATAAACGCTGTTCGAAGAAAGTAACGTCAGTTTCAATTGTACGCTTCTTCGAGCGTTTTTTTTTTCGTTGCTTCATCGGGATCGTACTCGTAATAAGTCATTCGGGGAAAAAACAAACAATCGACTCCGACAATGATGACGCTTTTTATACCGTGGAAAAGAGTTCGACTCGAATCCTCGGGAGGGTTGCTTGTCAATTCGCAGTCGTAAATCAACATTTATTTTTCTGGCCCAGCTCGGGCTTAGGAACGCGATTGGCTTTTTGTGTTATTCGAAAAGGTCGCATTACTTTTAGCTCGTTGCCCGCCGTTGGTTTTTCCGAATGGTCGGGTTCGGACGAGGTCAAGAGGCAAAATTGTCAGATTCAGCTGCTTCGAGGGCTACACACTCGTGGGTAACAAGTACTCGACGTGTATAAGGGGTAGATGGGACACTCTAACCCCGGTTTGCGTGAGTGAGTACAATTTTACTATCGTACGCGTGAATTAATTAAACGCCATCGTCCCTTAATTTGCGTCGATATTTTTATCGATACGGACAGTGACCGCACTGCAAGAATAGTCGCCAAATGCTTTTTCAGACTCCCTGAAGGAAAAAAGAAAGTAAAAAATAATTCGATTTTACCGTAAAAACAAAAGGTTCATCATAAAAAAATTATTTTTGGCAAAATAAATTTGTTTCTTTATCCCCATTTTTTCGTAATTTTTGTAATTTTTTCAACCACGATTTAAAAAACTTTTTAAAATTGTATCTTTTAAATTGTCTGAGGAATAATAAAAATAAATATTGTTCGAATCGATGATATTGTTTGCACATATCTTAAAAAAAATAATACCCCTTGGACCAGTAATGGATGAATTTATTGAAAAATGTTGAAGTCCAAATAGAATTCAAAATATCAATTTAAGGATATACAAAAATCTTACGGAAATGCTGCAATGGTCATAAAGATTCGCGGCATTATTACTTCTTCTGCTGTACGCCCCTATGCAAAATTTGGGATCGATCGTCTGACCCGTTGCCGAATGAATAACACTTTTAATTTGCAGTAGCCTCGCATGCGTTCTTACAATAAAACAACGTCGTTTTATTCTCGTGTACGATGAGAAAAAGCATAATGAAAAAATCGTACTGCTTTGAATTTCCCCTGTGAGTAATTTATGCCTCAATGAAGTTTTTTTTAGAAATTTTCATTATCATTCACTGCATACAATAACTGTAGTGTAATTAAATGTAACTTACTGAAATTCTGTTTAACTTTTTGTTGACGTATTACTAAACAGTATGGTACAGCTACAAACTGTGTGCGTCACGGAAATTCCGGCCATTTTCCCCTCATGGAATAAAATATTGACAAATGCAGATAAAAAATCATTAAACAGAAAGGCAACTTTATTAATGGAGAACACCACTGTGACAGGCCGAAAAAAGATCATTTTTTCCGAATTGTTTCGTCTATTAGATGATTGATTTAGTATTTGGAAAAAAAAGGATGTTATTAAGCATACATTGAACTTATTTCGTGTTATTTTTATTGTAAAGGTTTAACGACGTTATTAAAAATAACGTCTAAAATAAAAAGGTATAATAAAAATGCCTCTGTATAAAAAATGTGGTCCAACGGCCGGATCGATAACGCAATAATGGTTGGTCTGAAAAATTAAAATTAAAATGTTTTATAGTCTATATAAATGTAGTTCTCATTGTGGGTAGCCGTTTTTTCGAAGAAAAAAAAGATTTTCACAAAATGGCGGGTGTTCAGAAAAGTGTAATTTTGACAAAATGTTTACTTATATTCAGTGGCGTTAAAAAATACTGAATTCACAAGAGGCTGCGTACAACAGTAACTACTGCAGTCATGGAAATTTCGGTTTTTCAAACTAAAAAATTGGACAATTATAGCCCGAGTTATGATTTCGGCCAGGTCGAGAAAAGTCGTTTCGAGAAAAAGGCGATTGAAAGTGCTGATAGTTTGATATTTAGTGCCCGTAAGTTTGAGTATACGTTTTGATAATTTGATACTCAGTATGGGCAAATTCTTGCACTATCTGCTCTCACAATATCGTTCGTAACTTCGTCAATTTTAAATATTTTTACTTCAACATTTTTTCACATATTCTTGAGTATTTATACTTTGAGAAAATGAGAAAAAAAATCGATTTTTTTTTACCACTCACAATGTAGTTTCGCCTTAATGGAAACTTTGAGGCTTTCTAGAAATTATGCCAATTACGATTCCACGTCACATCCAGGACGTATATTTACAAAATTCCAATTCCGGCCACTCTGCCCGGGCTTGCATCCCCCAAGTACCCTCAAATCCGACATGCACGGAAACGAAGAAAACGCATCCTCGCACATTTACGTGTATTTAGCGAATCGGCCCCAGGGGTCACCATGGAATTTATCGGTTTTGCAGCCCGAACGGCCCGTGCAAAAAAATATCGATCGAAGGGAGGCGATCTTGAGTCTCGATTTTTAATTCGCAGACTCTCAATGTCCGGAACCACCGCAACCGGAGCATGCCCTCAGGGCTACCAAGTACAATGGCGCGGTATCAATTTATTTCTGCGAGCCGGGCTACGTGCTCGTGGGTGCGGCCGAGATATACTGTAACGGCAGAAAATGGAACGCCACGCCTCCTTATTGCCGAGGTACTTTGCACAAATGTATCCTAGGCGAACGAAAAATCGCCGGACCACGCAAATGACAAAATATTTTTGAAAAAAATGATTACATGAGAAAATCATTGAGATATTAAAATACGCGAATCAGTCTGATTTTCGTTATGTCAAATCAAACTGAGTACTGAACAATGTGAAGAACGGAAAATATATTCTTGAACGTTTATTTTTAATTTTTGACATTTTTTTTAAGGAGGTACGATCATTATTACGAATCCAACTTTCGGATTTGAAATTTTTATATGATTTTGACAAATACTTTATGCGCCTATTGCCAATATTTGAGCTATTTTGACCGTTTAGTTTTTTCGAAGAAAATTGAAATTCGATAGACTGGATATAATAGATATTGTAAAAAATAAGAAAATCAATCTTCACCGTGTAGTTAAAGCACTACATTACAAGAAAGTTTCAATTTCCGGTTGAAAATGGTCAGAACAACGAAATAGCAATAATAGCACGAAATTTATCATTTATCACGTATCAATAATATGTATAATTATATTCTGCCTATCGTGTTAATTCCGCTGAGGTAATTCAAGCCTATTTTAATAGGTTTCCGGCTGATTTTTTTTTGTCTTTTTAGTCCGTTTTCATGGTGGATATGTTAATATTATTATTACGAAGATTACTACCGAGTCGTTGACAATCAAATTTCTCAGTTTTTATTTGTTCACGTGCAATAAATTCATCATTTACCACAACATTTGGCACTCTGTAATCGATAATACGAATAATCAACATAAGTCAACCACGATCAGAGCAGCTGTGAGTTTAATAAATTTAGACTCTTTTTTGGCCCCGTGGAAGTGATCGTACATCCTTAACGGTTGAAAACGTCTTCGCAAAAAAGGAGACCTCACGGTGTACACGGTTGTAACCGTTGATATTATCCGAAACGAAATTTGTAAAAGATTATTGATTGGTATGAAAGCCGCTATCTCGTTACGGAGGTTGTTTTTATGAAAATTGACAAAACGGCAGCGGTTTGAAAAAAAGTATCGAATTTTGCCAATTTTTCGAAAAATTTTCGTTAAAAATATATTGAGTTCCAAAAAAAAGCTTCCATGGCAAGATAAAGAATGGCGTGATGAACGTTGTGTCAAAATTTGAGACGGATAGCTCGAAAACTCTTCCTATGAGAGCGTACATCGTTTTGAAAAACAACATTTCGAGAAAAACGCGTTTGTAGTTTCGAGTGTGGAATTTTCGTATAAATTGTCTACTTACGTTTTTTTAAGTATACGAACAGCATGTTTATGACCATCTGTACTATCGGATAGTGCAGAAGAATCAAAATCGACGTTTTGAAAATTTGACGCTGCGATGATCCCTTAATTTAACGTTGAATAAATCCGTCCTGGTGAATTGCGCGAGTAAAAAAGAAGCGCGAATGGGGTGCGGAAGGGGGAAAATACTATTAGGTTGAAAATGACGTATGGCGACGTAACGATAATTTTATCGTGGAAATAAGATTCGACGGCAGCCGCTCCGACGAGTTGCGACTTCGAGAAAGGGGATCTGTGCTGGTGGGAACAAGATCCCACCCACGATTTCGACTGGCAGAGACACAATCACGACACCCCGAGTGCTCACATCGGTACAGGGCCTTCTCACGATCATACCTTGGGTCCTGGATACGACGGTGAGACCAACAACACGCGTCAAATTGATGCTAATCTTATTATTAAAAAATACCGAATCAAAATTAAATGAAAATACTACCATCACTTCCATGAATTGCCCAATGTTCCTTCGTTATGGACTTTTACGATCTCATTTTCCTCGACTTTGTGCCACACTCGTCACTTCACTTTTTCCAGTTCCTCATAGCACCCATTGACCACGGTCTTTCCCAAAGCTCTAGTGCAGGAATTTCCACGAGGGCACAGGGAAACTGCGGAAAAACTGTGCCGGTACAGGCTCCTATATTTTCCCGATTTTCAGTTCTGTTACTAACGAAAAGTCCTCCCTTAAAAACACTACTTCGCAGATGAAAAAAAAATACGTGTCTAATAGTTTTCATTGTGTTTTACGTATATAAGTTTCAATAAAATCGAAGCCAGACACTTAAGGATGTTGAGTCCCAAATCGCAAATGATGATAAAATTCTGAAAATTTTGTATATTTTTGTATGAAGTATTTCAGAGGTCGTGTAAAAACTTCACGACAATTAGGAAGCTCGTTATTGAACAATTAACATTCACAATATAAATGTTGTTTTATGGAAACTGATGTAACTTTGCAATAAGTTTTTTTTTTGATCTCTCAATTTTATAATATCTACAATATACTGAAAGCAACGGAAACAAAACGAAGTTTATTGATAAATTTTTTTTTATTTCTTTTAAAAATTGTTCTCTACAAAATGTTAATTTTTAAATAACGAGCTTCCTAATCGTCGTGAAATTTTAAGACGACCTCTTAAATACTTCGTACAAAAACATACCAAATTTTCAGAATTTTCTTATCATTTTTTATTTCAACCCTTAAAGAGGTTGAAGTAATGATGATAGAATTCTGAAAATTTGGTATGTTTTTACATGAAGTATTCAGGAGGTCGTGTAAAAATTTCATGACGATTAAGAAGCTATTTATTGAAGAATTAACATTAACATGTTTCATAGGGACTCAACATCCTTAAGGGATAACACCACTCTGGCGGCAGAAAATAAGGCCTAACTTTGACAATTTATTTTGGGCGTATGAAAAAAGGAATAGGATTTCTTTTTAGAGGGTTTATTTAACACACATTAAAGCATAAAAAATCATTTATTATAATTTTCATACAAAAAGGCGGCGACAGAGCCCATCTTGAAAAACGTATTTTTTACAAACAGCTTCACGGGAGGACGGTTTTCCCGTAAGGTATAGGACCTGGAACAAAAAACAAAAAAAATTATAATCCACATATTATTAGCTATGGGACTACGTTAATTTTTTTATTAAATTTAGAAAAAATGGCGCACTTTGAAATACATAAATCGATTTTTTCCCCATAAAATAAGCAGTAAATTGTTTTAAAAAAAAACGTTTACATTTAATTTTTTTTAAACGGCTACGTACTCTCCTAGAGAATATAATTGTGAAGCTACTATCAAAATTCCAAATCGATCGATGCAAAGGCGTTCGAGTAATCTGTCCTCCCAGTTTGAAAAATCGATAATTGAAACTTTAAAAAAATCGGCACAGGACCAATCGCACATTGTTTTTATGACCCCAAAGTTTTTTTAAGCGAAAAAAGACGATTTTTCCAAAATCCTAGAGTGTTATCCCTTAAGGCCTTAGGCCACAGTAACGGGTATAAAATCATGTGCGAATTTAACAACTTTTCTCGTATGAATAAGTCATTCACTCATAAAATGAATTACACATTTATTTGGTATGAATATCAAGCTGTTAGAAAATATATATATATTTTTTTCGATGTACAAAATGACCGACTATTAATATGTTCTTTTTATATCTTTTTTAGGCGCTTCGCGGCGTGACATTTAGCATAAACAATTTTTGACCTAGAAGAAAAAACAAAAATTCTCGTCAATCTACATTAGAATACCTAGAGAAGTACATACGGAATTTAAAAAATATGGTTTTATTCAAAAATTGTAGGTATTTGAACTTTCGTTATAGCTGCTCATAAACTGCTCATAAAATGAAAAGTTTTCGATTAATCAGAAATTCCGTACGTACTTCTCTGCGAAATGCAATTAGGAACATAACCTTTAAATTTGAGGTAGATCAAGTGAAAATTGTTGAAGTTATTTGTCACGCCAATTGGAAAAAAGCTGTTTCGAGAAGTTTCGAGTAGTCGGCCATTTAGTACATTGAAATATATATATATATATTTTCTAACAGCTTGATGTTCATACCAACATAAGTAGATGTGTAATTAATTTTATGAGTGAATCAGTTTTTTTAAAGAAAAAAATTTTTACATTCGCACATGATTTTATACCCGTTACTGTAGCCTAAGACCTTAAGGACGCTGTATCCAAAATTGAAAATGGTCATAAAATTTTTTAAATTTTATAGGCCATTATGTAAAACATTTGAAAGGTTTGAAAGTACACGCAGCCTTATGGAAACTGAAGTAACTTTGGAATTATTTTTTTTGTTACAAAAAATGATGCCAAAAAGACAAAAGAAATCACACTTGAGGAAAAAAATATAAGAATATAGCAGCAACGTTGCATAGATCAAAAGTAGCGGGAAATTTAAATACTCATTTTCGTTCACGGACGACGTCGTTTCTTGCACCGTAAAGCCACTTTTGTTCTTGATATATTTGAAAGAAAAAAACGATCATTTATAAATATTTCTTCTATTTCTTGAAAACAAATAGCATAGTTTGTTTGGGTTTGGGTTGGCTATCTGCTAATAGCAAAGTTACTTCAGTTTCCATGAGGCTGCGTGGAATTTGTGAATTCTTATTTCTCAGTAGCCAGCTTCCTAATCGTCGTGAAATTTTTACACAACTTTTCAAATGTGTTACATAAAGACCTATCAAATTTTAAAAATTTGATTACCATTTTCAATTTTGGACACATCTTTAAGGCGTTACCCCTACTTGTAGCGCAAAAAAAGGCCTTTTTCCTGAATTTTTTTAAACAAAACTACAAAACTTTTTTAATCGATCCGTATACCACCTTAAAGAACACATCTTGAAGAACTTTCAGTCATTTTTTTATTGGAAAATATTACATTGTTTAGTGGCAAATGGCCGTCAATGAAATAATGTTTTTATATACACGGTTTGCGGTGACCAAGGAAATTTTTACACAACCTTTCACATGTGTTACATAAAGACCTATCAAATTTTAAAAATTTGATTACCATTTTCAATTTTGGACACATCTTTAAGGCGTTACCCCTACTTGTAGCGCAAAAAAAGGCCTTTTTCCTGAATTTTTTTAAACAAAACTACAAAACTTTTTTAATCGATCCGTATACCACCTTAAAGAACACATCTTGAAGAACCTTCAGTCATTTTTTTATTGGAAAATATTACATTGTTTAGTGGCAAATGGCCGTCAATGAAATAATGTTTTTATATACACGGTTTGCGGTGACCAACATTGCGGTGAAGTGGATCATCTGAAAAAAAAATGCGGATGGATTTAGTCAAATATAAGTATAAACTAGTCTTTAATCGAAGGATTTTAAAAAATATTCATTTTTCACAAAATGGCGGACAGTCAAAGTTAATGGTTCGATTTTAACAAAAAAAAAAGTCGAACGATTAAAGACTACATTTTTATGTATTAAATAAGCCTGCAAAATTTCAAGAAGATCGGTTCATTAGTGTTCGAGTAATCTTGGTCACCGACTTCAGAAATGCCATTTTGAGAAAAACGCGTTTAAAGTTTCAATTTCAGTTTACAGGAAGAACGGATTCTTCTCTTTCAACGCTCATATCTCAGTCAATTTTGTTCGGATCGACTTTAAATTTTCAGGACATATTCTCAGATACTTATACTTCAAAAAAATGCAATAAAAAAAAACGATTTTTTCAAAATCGCAAGTTGGGTAACCCCTTAAGTGATGTTTCTTGTGAGTTACCCGGTAGTCATTGTGCACGTGTAATTATGGAATTTAATGGAGAACGATGCGATGTATCAACTATCATTTGTCAGGATACTATCTCTACGTCGAAGCCTCGGGACGTCTCGTCAATGACACAGCCAGAATCGTTTCACCCCTGTACCACCCTTCCCTCAGCGAGACCGGATGTTTCTCATTTTGGTAACGGAAAAATTCTTCGGTATCTTTATTCCCATCCAACGCTTCAGCCTCGACGCGGGAATATTCTCCCGTCACTCACCGCATTCGTCCCCACATTTGCATTCGCCCGCAGGTATCACATGTACGGAGCCACTATAGGAGCTCTCAAAGTTTACTTCAAGCCCGAGAAAAGCAACTCCCAGGTGATGTTCGAGAAAGCCGGAGATCAGGGCAACCGATGGTTCCACGGTTACTTCAATCTGCCAACGACCAACACCAGTTTCCAAGTCAATATCATACGATACTTTGATTCCCTCGAGGAGAGCCAAGCGTTTCACCGATGAATGTCAAAAATAAACTTGTTTTTTCTCGCGACTTCGACGTGTCCAACGGAAGTTTAGAATTAACGATCTCCATGACACTGCGCCGTTTACGAGGCAACGAAAATTGAACGCGAGACAAATCGACATTATTTTCTTTGCAAACTTTGGAAGTCGTTCTGGAATCTCAAACGTTAACGGAGGCAGTTGATTCGTCTTGGAAAAACATTGAGGGGTTATGCCTAGTTGTGAAAGCCGAAAAATGACTTTTTTCAACACCTGTTTATTTGACAGTACAAGGTAGTATAAATGTACCCTGAAAATTTCAACGTGGTGGGATAAAAATTGACAGATTTATGTGGTATTGAAGTTTGCATTGTTGGGATGCAACGAAAGATCTCCATTTTTCCATTTCTTTATTTTTATTACTATCCGAACCCTTCTTTTCCAAGGTTGTGGAACCCTAATAGGGATCTTCATAAATGTTCCAGTGATTTTTCTGGCCTAAATGAACGGAAAAAAAATTGGGTGATATGGAAAAAATATATTCTCGTTGCATCCCAACGATGCAAACTTCGATACCGTAGTTTTATAGGTTATGTTGACGCCCGTCGGGACGCTCGAGGCGTCGTTTCAAAATTTGAACGCTTTTTTTCTCGAAAGGACGTTTTCAAAGTTGGTGAGCAAAATAGCTAAAAAATACTACTGCATCGATCTTTCTGAAATTTTTAGGGCTTTTTCTAGATGTAAAAATATAGTACTCGATCGAAGGATTTCAATTTGATTAACCCATGCCCATTTTTTTCTCGAACATCAAGACCGACTTTGAACACGCGCCATTTTTTTAAATTTTATGTTTCAGCAACCCTTTCGATTGATTGCAGGATCAAATAATATACAAACGAAATCTGTTTGATTTTTGGATATAAAATAACTGATTCAGTAGGGTATTGCTTACCGCAAAAGACGTTTTCGAGAGGTCCGGACATTTACCGTACATCGATGATAATTTAATATGTTTGCACAAAAAAATTACAAAGTGTTGTTCAAATGATACTTTTTCGAATACGTACAGTAAAGTGGGGTTGCTTGAAACAGGTTTTGGAAGGTTTTGTAGATAGTGTTTTTTTAACATCCTGAGTTGCAACTTGTTCTGCTCCAATAGAACAATGTGTCCTTTGGCTCTCAAATGTATAAGAAAGTCAAGCCCCACCACCTCACAATTTTATATATATATTTTTTTAAGTGTTCAGGTAACCTGTGAGGGATTTCTTTGACAAGGCATTGAAATGCAACTGATGTAAAAAATTAAGGGTTAATTTGACATCATTTTGACAAAAAGAATATTTTACGCATTATCCATGGAATTAAATGAAAAACAACGATTTGGCAAAATCAAATTGTCATCTTTATGAAGGCTTTATGAAGGCTTTTTGGGGATTGTTTTTTCAGAAAAACTACATAATAAATCGAGATTACAAAAAAGGGTGTTTATCATACATATCAGTGACTGTATACAATATTTTTTTTGAAGCGATTAATTTCAAAATGGCTGCTGTGCAGCATTTTTGCGATGACGTCTCCGTTTTTCCAGGGTCCGCGGCCGGACAAACAGCTCCTGTCATTTTTGAATTATAATGAGCCAATGAATGTTCTTCGACTATATATAATAACTACTATAGAAGAACGTAGGATTTTTTCGATATATTGATTTTTGGCCAAATGGCGCACTTTTAAAATGGAAAGTGAAAAATTTGCCTAATAAATCGTCAGATAATTGTTAATAACAAATGAAACATGCAATATAAAAAAAAATCCTACGTACTTCCATAGACAATGTATTTTTCAAGATATATTCAACATTTCAAGTGAATCGGTTGAAAATTGCCTGAGTTATGTTTCCGGCCAACGTCAAACGGAGACGTCATCGGAAAAACGCTGCACAGCCGCCGTTTTGAAATTAATCGCTTCAAAAAAAACTATAGTATACAGTCACTGATATGTATGATAAACACCCTTTTTTACTATCTCGATTTGTTTGGTAGGTTTTCTGAAAAAAAAAATCCCCAAAAAGGCAAATTTTTCGGCCTCAGGGTGGCCTAAGGCCTCAATCAGTCTCATAATTATTATGGAGATCAAAATCAACATTACAAGCAACATTACAATCAACTTTGCCAACATTACAATCATCTTGGACAACAAATTTAAACACATTCAAATGCGCACACATTTAAACCGTATTTTGGCGCTCTGTTAAAGTAGCCCCAAAACTGTCAACCTCACTCTTAAGGATGTTGAGTCCCAAATCGCAAATGATGATAAAATTCTGAAAATTTGGTATGTTTTTGTATGAAGTATTTCAGAGGTCGTGTAAAAATTTCACGACAATTAGGAAGCTCGTTATTGAACAATTAACATTCACAAATTAAATGTTGTTTTATGGAAACTGATGGAACTTTGCAATAAGTTTTTTTTTTGACCTCTCAATTTTATAATATCTACAATATACTGAAAGCAACGGAAACAAAACGAAGTTTATTGATAAATTTTTTTTTATTTCTTTTAAAAATTGTTCTTACCAAAATGTTAATTTTTTAATAACGAGCTTCCTAATCGTCGTGAAATTTTAACACGACCTCTTAAATACCTCATACAAAAACATACCAAATTTTCAGAACTTTCTTATCATTTTTTATTTCAACCCTTAAGGAGGTTGAAGTAATGATGATAGAATTCTGAAAATTTGGTATGTTTTTACATGAAGTGTTCAGGAGGTCGTGTAAAAATGTCATGACGATTAAGAAGCTATTCATTGAACAATTAACATTAACATGTTTCATAGGGACTCAACATCCTTAATGTCAATTTAACCCCGTTTTACGGTAATTTTTCTAGAAATGTATCATCACGATTTTCTGTTTAAAAATTTCAAAAACGAGCCGTTTTCGACTGTTACAACTAGGCATAATCGTTAACCCTTCGTGTCAAACATTTTTCCTTTAAGAGGGAATGATACCTTATCGCGGTCGGTATGGTAGAACGATTATAGATTCTCACGAATCTCTGAAACGGCTCTTCAGATCCCGTCCAAACTTTGCCAAACGACGTCAAATAGATAGACGAACGGCTGTCTTCTCCTCAAATTTTCCGAATTTGAGAAAAAAAATGTAGATTGGGTTATCATAAGCCAATCTACATTCTTTTTCTCAAAATCAGAAAATTTGAGAAGAAGAGAGCCATTCGTCTATCTATTTGACGTCGTTTGGCAAAGTTTCGACGGGATCTGAAGAGCCGTTTCAGAGATTCGTGGGAATCTATAATCGTTCTACCATATACCGACCGCGATGAGGTATCATTCCGTCTTAAATTCGGTCGAAATTGCTCAGAAAATGGTTGTAAAACAGGTGGCACTCTCAGAGTGCCACCATGGCACAAAGGGTTAATTGGCCACGATGTATCGGAACTTGCAGAAACTTCGATGTTGACTCTCCATTGGACGTATAAACATATACGTCACGAAACGACATAAATATCTTCTATAGTTCATCGCTCAAACGCCAGGCTCTATTTACGATCGAACGTTCGCGTACGAAAATGTCATGTTTCCCCGTAGATCATAATCGAGGGTATCAGAGGCGCGAGTTACGTCAGCGATATCGCGGTGGATGACGTCGCCATTCTCCAGGGTGAAAACTGCTCCTTTGCTGGACCAACCACCGCCCCGGATACGATTCCCACTAATATGGGTAAACATTTGCCGTTTTCTGATCACTAACATTCTTTCCACATACCCTTAGATTTGTCCGGAAGTGTTGAATCGCTCGGTTCAAAACTACGGGCACTTCAGTTGGTCCGCGTTTATTTTGACACATCCGAAATTAACGAACACGGACCACGGTCCGATCTACGATCATTTTGCTAGTCTCCATAAATTTCGTAAATGTGTACAAAAACGATCGGCAAGCAAGGACACATTTTCAGTCTTCGTTGCAATTCGAACGTCCTTGCCGATCGTACATCGACAGTAGGCTTAAGATCGCACCTTCTCCATCAAAGTTCTCAAGAGACAACTGGAAAAACGTTCGAAGTATCGAAGGATCTTTGCGATTACCTTTGATCAACGTTCATCCAGCCGTACGGAGAAAAGTGCGATGTGTAAAAATGAAAGAAAAATCGGCAAACGTGATTGCAGACGAAATCGAGCTGGTGAATTCTCTGCAGAGTTGTCGCGGACGTTGCGGAAATGGGACTGCAAGCGCGGACGCCTGGACGACGATTTTGCCTCCAGACTCACCGGACGCGTGTCAGTGCCATCTCGATTGCGCTGAAACGTCCATTTGCTGCCCCGATTTTGCGGAATACTGTGTCCTCGGTAATCATCAGCATTCATGCTCCATCTATGAAATTATATTGGGATGTTGAACAAGTTCTCGCTGTTTTTTTTTCGTGAAAATTAATGCTTTGTTAAAAAATATAATTCTTGACTTTTCAAAACTGTTGTGTGATCAACAACTGATGATTCTGCAAGTCCAGCTAGCGTTTTACATGAGTCTTCGTAACGTAAGGCCTTTAATTCGACACATCGAAATCATTATCGTTGAAGCGTCTAATCCTGTGTGGTTCAGCTGCAGATTTTTTTCGAACACAGTAGTGCAGCAAGATTCCCCTCAAATACTCTTTTTTGACACGAAATTTGACATGTTTACCCCTTGGGGTCACAATGACCCCAAGTGCAACTCGGAGGCAAAATTACCATAAGTTGTCGGCTGCGAAGGCGACTAGCGTGCCTTGTAACGGTACTTTGGGGTACCCCTTCGTAAGTACAGACTAGGGTTGGACGTTGAGCCACTTTTTTCCATGACCTGTGGAGCTGTTTTTTTCCTTAAACTATCATATCTCAAGAATATCATCCCAAAATTTTGTGGAAAACAAATTTTAATTGCAAGAGTTATGATTTTTTTTTAGTAAAAAGGACTTTTTTATGCATCGACCCCTTGCTGATTGCTTTTGCTATTTTAAAATTCGACAAAAATAGAATACCGAGAACAGCACATTCTAAAATCTTCAAACTGATATCCTGAACTTGTATGAGTCAATCGCAACGATACGGTCAACACGGCAATCGTTTGAAATATGTCTGGGGTCATGGCGACCCCCTGTGACCAGCGTGTTATAACCAGATTTTTTCCTTAAACTATCGTATTTCAAGAATATCATCCCAAAGTTTTATGAAAAAAATGATAACTGCAAAAGTTATCATATTTTAGTTTTAAAAAAGGGCTTTTTTACGCATTATTCTCCCTCTGATTTTTTTCCGCCACTTTAAACGTCGATTAAAATAGACGTTTAATAAATAAAATAGAATGATTTTTTACGAGTCATTCGGAACGAGTCGATCAACACCGCAATCGTTTGAAACGGGTGGGGTCATCGCGACCCCCTGTGACCAGCGTGTTATAGCCAGATTTTTTCCTTGAACTATCGTATCTCAAGAATATCATCCCAAAGTTTTATGAAAAAAATGATAATTGCAAAAGTTATAATATGTGAGTTTAAAAAAAGGACTTTTTTACCCATTAATCCCTTGCTGATTTTTTCCCGCCATTTTAAAAGTCGATTAAAATAGACCATCGAGAATGGCACATTTTAGAATGATCAAACTAATATCCTGATTTTTTACGAGTCGCTCGGAACGATTCCGTCAACACCGCAATCGTTTGAAACATGGGTGGGGTCATCGCGACCCCCTGTGACCAGCGTGTTATAGCCAGATTTTTTCCTTGAACTATCGTATCTCAAGAATATCATCCCAAAGTTTTATGAAAAAAATGATAATTGCAAAAGTTATAATATGTGAGTTTAAAAAAAGGACTTTTTTACGCATTAATCCCTTGCTGATTTTTTCCCGCCATTTTACAAGTCGATTAAAATAGACCATCGAGAATGGCACATTCTAGAATGATCAAACTAATATCCTGATTTTTTACGAGTCGCTCGGAACGATTCCAACAACACCGCAATCGTTTGAAACATGGATGGGGTCATTGCGACCCCCTGTGACCAGCGTGTTATAGCCCGAACGTGTGACCGCGCAGGGATTAACACTATGGAAAAAACAATTGTTAGTTTCAAGCTTGCTTGCAGTTCCGGTAACGCCATCTGTTGAAAAACAGCGAGAACTTATTCAACGTCCTAATGTTATTGATTTTCTGTGCCGTTACACGCACAGTATCGCAATAAATGGACATTTCAAACTACGTACAGGCGCAACTGACTGGCCGGCGACCCTCCAGACGGAAAGATTTTCCACTCGACTGGAGAACATCGCAGGCCAAGCGACGATGGTGATGAAACCGATTCCCATAAGTCCGAAGGACGACATCGATCCTTACGCGAGAATTACCGATCGCCCGGAGACTACGATAACCAGCCGGAAAGAAACCAGCACACCAACGACTCCGATGACGACGGCGAGGACATCAACGACCCAGAAGAAAAGAACCACGACGACAATGGCGCCTACGTTGACCAGCAGGACTACGCTGCCGGGCAGGAGAACAACCCTCAAACCGATCGACAGGACAAAGTCCACGTCCGCGAGGACACGGATCACCGTCGTGGTCGCAACCACCGGGGAAACTCGTTTTCCTGGCTTCGCCGGGACTTCCGAAGATCCCCGAGATTCCGGTAAAACAGGTAAGGGATGTTTCATCCCCTGGGATCATTACAGCGTGCTCCCATCGATTTCTCGCCACCCCAACATCGTTCTCTCTTCTTCCAACCATTCCTTGCCCTCGTTCCTTCCAACCACGTCACACTTACTCTCGAAATATCCTTACGCGTTTCCAAAACTAACATTCAATTCCCAAGACTCGTGTCCGCGATGAGCTTCCACTCGACCTTGAATTTTGAGACTTTTGGCTGATATTTATGCATTTGATGGTCTCTGAATGGACTTTTCGGTTACTGAACTTGGCCCCTGTGGAAACAGTCCTACGCGGAAGAAAAAACGGCTTGATATATTCCTTCCAATGATGCAGTAGAAGATAAAAAATATGCTTCACACAGTTTAGGATGAATGGCAGGATAGCATGTTTCTTAAGGGGCTGAACCGGTGTGAACGCTGAAAATTTGGGTGATTTTCGGGAATTTTTTGGAAGAAACGTACCGAATTAAATGTTTCGGAAAATTGAGAATATATTTGGCTATACTTGACCTATGTTACATAATTTTTTCATAGAAAAATATTGAGATCCAAACGACTTATGCGCTACGTTCGGAGGCGCCAAAAAAGATTCCACTGCTGACATGATTCCGGTCGATTGAGTAGCCGAAACCAAAAAAGGAAAAAATTTCGCTAAACGGGAAGGTATTTCCTGTACAACGATTTAGAAATTTCGAAAAATATCAAAATCTAACAAAATGGCGGTGTTATGAAAAAAAAGTCTATTTTCTTGCCTATAAAATGGTCGTTTTTTCAATGCCAAATCGTCAATTTTCATTCAATCAAAAATGTCCTACGTCATTGTAGAGTAAATATATTCAAGAGCACTCAGTTCAAATTTCAAGTCAATCGGATAATTGCTCTTTGAGTTACAATGTCAGCAAATTTGATAAATCTCATTTCGAGAAAAACACGTTTAAGGCGTTACCCCCAGCTGTAGCGCAAAAAAAAGGCCTTTTTCATGAATTTTTTTAAATAAAACTACAAAACTTTTTTAATCGATCAATATACCATCTCAAAGAACACATCTTGAAGAACTTTCAGTAATTTTTTTATTGAAAAATATTACATTGTTTAGTGGCAAATGGCCGTCAATGAAATAATGTTTTTATATACACGGTTTGCGGTGACCAACATTGCGGCGAAGTGGATCATCTGAAAAAAAAATGCGGATGAATTTAGTCAAATATAAGTATAAACTAGTCTTTAATCGAAGGATTTTAAAAAATATTCATTTTTCACAAAATGGCGGACAGTCAAAGTTAATGGTTCGATTTTAACGAAAAAAATGGCCGTTTTTTGGCTATAAAACGGCCATTTTTTTCGAAAAAAAAATCGAACGATTAAAGACTACATTTTTATGTATTAAATAAGCCTGCAAAATTTCAAGAACATCGGTTCATTAGTGTTCGAGTAATCTTGGTCACCGACTTCAGAAATACCATTTTGAGAAAAACGCGTTTAAAGTTTCAATTTCAATTCTTCAATTCACGGATTCTTCTCTTTCAACACTCATATCTCAGTCAATTTTGTTCGGATCGACTTGAAATTTTCAGGACATATTCTCAGATACTTATACTTCGAAAAAATGCAATAAAAAAAAATCGATTTTTTCAAAATCGCAAGTGGGGGTAACGCCTTAATGATTTAACTGGGGCATTTTATACCTACGAGCGGTTGCTCTTTAGAGGCTGCCATTCGGGGAGTATTAGAGATACGGCCTTGACATTTTTACAGGATATTCTTGAAAGTATAAACTGTTGAGAAAGGCAACAAAAAATCGATTTTTTGAAAGTGTCACACTGGTATAGCCCCTCAATGTGTCGTCTCTGAAAAGTAACTTGAGAGTTACTAGGCAATAAGAATGTTACTATATAAATGTAATCAATATTATAATATAGTCATGAAAGAAATCTCTTATTATATATATGGACAATATACAAAAGATCATATTTAATGGGTTTTCAAGTCCTCTTAAAAAAAATATAGCGTAGTTTCTGATGAATAGTATTTGACAAAAAAAAATAAGCATTCTGGAAAAATTCAAATCCCATTTTGAATTCAGCGAAATGAAGATAACTATATTCCGAATACAAAATACTAAAAAAAAACTTTTTTAATACAATCAAAATGCATTTATCCTCTTCAAAATGCATATTCGATGATTCTCGCAGTGAGGTGTGCAAAAAAAGTTTTTCAGGAGTAGTTCGTATGCAAAATTTAATTACCTTAAGTCTACCGTATTTAAATTCTCAATGTTCTGTCCTCAATTTTCTCTGGCGAATGCTTCTCACAAAAAATCCCTACATTCCGTTCATCATTTCTTCATTCTCATAATTTTGCTCATCCTTCTCATTAAAAAATAACTACATTCCGAATACCAAGCACTAAAAAAAAACTTTTTTCAATACAATCAAATTGCATTTATCCTCATTAAAATGCATATTTCATAATTCTCGATGACGAGTGGGCAAAAAAAGTTTTTCAGGAGTAGTTCGTATGCAAAATTTAATAACCTTAATTCTACTGTACTCAAGATGGAATTTCGTTTCTTTTTTTTTCAAAATGTTCAATCCCCTCTGGCGAATGCTTCTATAAAAAAATCCCCTACATTTGCTTACGAAGAGGACTCGAAAAACCATTAAAAATCCCAATAAAAAACTATATGACTAGTAACATTACGCAGAAGCTAGGGACTAACCTCGGAGTTACTTTTCAGGGCTAAAGAATTCGTAGACGATGCTGCCCTAGTCAATATCCCGATCGTCGCCAAGTCAATTATCGATTCTCTCGACTCGTCTACGAAACGCAAAATCCAACAATAGCTTTCGATGAATTTTAATTGCCGTTTTTTCGTCACCGTCAATCGTTAACCATCAATCTTGCCAACCGGCGCGAACATTCAATTAATGAAAGTCAAACGAATCTTCATAAATATTCAATTAATATTCACTCGATATGTGTCGAGACGGTACACGTAGGTAACGAAGTATTATTTCTCTGATTGATCGCTCTGCAGTGGCTCGTGTCCGGGCCGAACAAGCGACGATTCAGCAGCTCGACTCGTCAAAGTCCCTCGGGGTTAGCGGTATAACGGCCATAGTCGTTATCGCATTCGCGATTGTACTCTCGACTATCACGACGTACCTGATTGTACGAAAACGAAAATCATACAAGAGAGGCGGAGGCGGAAGTGGCTCGGCCCTCTCCGAGGACAGCGACGTACGGTTTCTCACGACCGACGAAATTCTCGATTTTAATCTCGCTCGGCCCACCGACTATGACGAACTATGAATAGGATGCACTTTCGTGTCTACCCCCAATGCTGCGATACGACATATGCAACGTACCATATAATGTAGTTATAATGATAATAATAATAATAACAGTCGGAGGTAAAGGCCGAGCTCTCGGGGGTCTACTTCAATTACCATTATTATTATCGTTATTATTACTACGATGGTGATAGTAATTATAACGGTAACAATAATAATCAGTTGCAACAATGATGCGTGTAATTGTTATTAGTATTAATATTATTATTATGGCGGTAGAAATTATAATACTGGGTCAAAATAATGAGCAAACTTGAAAAAAGAAATGGTATGCAAAATAGATCGTGTACGTTCTTGGGCCTAGTTCATCTCTGACTCTTGGTCCTTTTTATTTGTCATTTTTTTCACTCTCGAAGGTCCGCCCTTATTGAATGAGCGAGCGGAAGCTGCACAGATGAGACCACGACGGTAAAACCTACGATATATTTTTGCACATATTTCTTCTTAAGGGGCTTGATTTCTTCTTAAGGGGCTTGAATTTCCAATAATTACGATTATTGAAAATCATGTTAGAATTAAGATCGGCGGAAAGAAATATTGCAATATTTCCGAAAAAAAAGTAATAATTTAATTTTCAATATCTTAAGGATGTTGAGTCCCTATGAAACATGTTAATGTTAATTGTTCAATAAATAGCTTCTTAATCGTCGTGAAATTTTTACACGACCTCCTGTATACTTCATGTGAAAACATACCAAATTTTCAGAATTCTATCATCATTACTCCAACCTCCTTAAGGGTTGAAATAAAAAATGATAAGAAAATTCTGAAAATTTGGTATGTTTTTGTATGAAGTATTTAAGAGGTCGTGTTAAAATTTCACGACGATTAGGAAGCTCGTTATTAAAAAATTAACATTTTGTTAAGAACAATTTTTAAAAGAAATAAAAAAAAATTTATCAATAAACTTCGTTTTGTTTCCGTTGCTTTCAGTATATTGTAGATATTATAAAATTGAGAGGTCAAAAAAAAAACTTATTGCAAAGTTACATCGGTTTCCATAAAACAACATTTAATTTGTGAATGTTAATTGTTCAATAACGAGCTTCCTAATTGTCGTGAAATTTTTACACGACCTCTGAAATACTTCATACAAAAACATACGAAATTTTCAGAATTTTATCATCATTTGCGATTTGGGACTCAACATCCTTAAGCTCAGGAAAAAGCGAGACGAAAGCGTGCCCAACAACGGTCTCGCATTTCCGAACAATAATGAGATCGAGAAAATTATTTCCGCCAAGAATACTGAAAAAATGAGCGAACTGCTTTCATTTTGGAAATAATTTAATTTAATTTTTATTATCTGTTGTTACGGGTCGGGAGAAGAGAGGGAGAGAGGCAAACCGAACGAAGCAATTCTTAACGTAATAATGAAAGAAATGTAAGTGGCAGCGAGAGATTTATATAACCGCATGCCCGAGGCGGAAAACTCCATAGTGAATAAAACGCTTCTTCCTCGTGACGTACTCCCTCGTTTTCGATGCCTTGTACGTATTTTCTTCGTTTCGAAATGCTGCGAGTGAACTGCGATGGGAAGAGTACGGAGAACGACCGTCAGTTTTTTCGAAATTTCTTTTTTCTCGTGGCTCAAACGGGAGAGAAATTCCGAGGTATCAATTGTATCCATACGAGAGAAAATATTGGAACGATCGTGCGCTGATCCTCTTTTCACTGATCAGTTCGTTTTTCTTCATCGAAATCGAAGGTGCAAAGGCGGACCTGGAAATTTGCAGCTGGATTTTTCAGCAACGAGACGCGCGTCGCCATGTGGTAACACAATTTTTGCAGCAGCCTCGCAATTGTTTTACAATATTACGAAATTGAAAATAAATTCTGGAGAATTTTTTTTTTTCACGTGACGTTATTTTGGAAAAAAATTATTTATTTTGAAAAAAAAAAACTATTCGAAAACATATGGCAGAATATTCTCAGTATAATTCAGAGTTGGCATCAACTATGGGATTTTTACCATCGGGTTCGATATTTGTTTCTGAATTGAAATCCAATCTACGAGCGCGACGTTTTACAATATTACGAAATTGAAAATAAATTCTGGAGAATTTTTTTTTTCAGGCGACGTTATTTTGGAAAAAAATTATTTATTTTGAAAAAAAAAGTATTCGACAACATATGGCAGAATATTCTCAGTGTAATTCAGAGTTGGCATCAACTATGGGATTTCTACCATCGGGTTCGATATTTGTTTTTGATTTAGCACGGAGGAAAAAAAATAGAACTTCTTTTATGGATATCCCAAAAATGTTGAAAAAACGTTTTCAAAGTGCTAAATGTTAATTTAAATATGACGAGAAATTAACGAGAACACGTCGTGGCTCTTCAATGTCTTTATTTTCGTCACATCGTCATGAATTTTGCGCAACAGTGATTGAAATTGAAAAAATACAAATATTCTTCGAATAATGGAGAAAATCTCAATATTAGATATCTACGCAATCGATAATCAAATATTTTCGCGATATCCACGAGGACAGGTGAGTTTATTATTTTTTTACAATATCGACAATTCGAAAAAAAAGAAAGAAATTTCCGCTTGTAATATCAAACGATACTAATTTTAAACGACGGAGAATTAAAAAATGTTGAGATACACTTCTGAAATTCGGTACGTGGACGAGTAATTTTCTCCTGCTGACGTATTAATTTATGCTGACGATATTTAGCGTGATTGAATATGACATGTCGCCTAAATATTTATTCACACGGCTGTGCGAGAGAAAATACATATGTATGAATACTGTAGTACAAGTTTCGCGGCGCAGGATGAGATAATAAATATTTATAACACAAGCTAATATTTCGTACATGGTAGTATAGCAAATATAACGCGGTACCATTGCATTATCTAACTATTGATATATCGATTGTCACTCGTTCTCGCAACGATAGACGTATAGGCAATATTTCCAGTCGGCCGAGCACGCCAAAAGTTCTCTTCCAATTCGACGTAAAAATGATTTTTTTTATATCTCTTTTTTTTTATCGAGCTCCAAAGTTCGCTTCGATACGGCCGACAAAATTCGTAATGAAAATTCAAGACGAAAGATCGCTGGACGTGAAATTGAACGATCGCGATGACTGCAGTTCCCAAAAGACTTCCAAACGTTGAGAAAACGATGTCTTTATTTTCAAAATAATTTGGTTAAGCACTTTTCGAATATCAAATAATCATTTATGTAACGAATTAAATATTTCTTCAACGCCAACGAAAAAAAAACGTCGATCGATATTTTGTTGGTATTTTAAAACGTGGTTATCCATTCAGCAAATAGGAAGGAAAAAAAAACGTTTTTTTTTCGAACTCTAAGTACAGAGCTATTTTTAGCGAGTGAGAAATTCGAAGGCGCCGAAGAAATCCCGTCGGACGACGATGATTCAATCTTCCAGGATCGAGCTATTGAGGAAATAGTTACGACGGATCCTTTCAGAACCGAGTGAAATACGTAATAATTAACGAATACTCCAATATCTCATGTTTATTTTCCTATCGAGACACTTTTCCCGTCGAACGGTGGAAACGCAAAAGTTTAAATACCTGGCCTTCGTAGCTTTGAGAGTCAGAAGAGATCGACGGCGCACGTTCTTATCCAGCAGTCGTGCAACATTTAAGGATGTTGAGTCCCAAATCGCAAATGATGATAAAATTCTGAAAATTTGGTATGTTTTTGTATGAAGTACTTCAGAGGTCGTGTAAAAATTTCACGACAATTAGGCAGCTCGTTATTGAACAATTAACATTCATAAATTAAATGTTGTTTTATGGAAACTGATGTAACTTTGCAATAAGTTTTTTTTTGACCTCTCAATTTTATAATATCTACAATATACTGAAAGCAACGGAAACAAAACGAAGTTTATTGATAAATTTTTTTTTATTTCTTTTAAAAAATGTTCTTAACAAAATGTTAATTTTTTAATAACGAGCTTCCTAATCGTCGTGAAATTTTAACACGACCTCTTAAATACTTCATACAAAAACATACCAAATTTTCAGAATTTTCTTATCATTTTTTATTTCAACCCTTAAGGAGGTTGAAGTAATGATGATAGAATTCTGAAAATTTGGTATGTCTTTACATGAAGTATTCAGGAGGTCGTGTAAAAATGTCACGACGATTAAGAAGCTATTGATTGAACAATTAACATTAACATGTTTCATAGGGACTCAACATCCTTAACTAAGGCAGATTGGTACGTTGAATTATCCTCAAAGTCGTTTGCCAATCTTCCTTTTAAATGGAAATGAATAAAAAAAATATCTTCGGATTTTTCCCACATTTATTCCACTCGACGATCCAATATTCTGTGCTTTCACATAGAAAAGTAAAAAAAAAAAACTATTTCGATTTTGTAAAATCTACAAAAAAATCATAAAATCACGTATTCAAGTAAATTGAACGTTGCTCTTACATATTTTTGATTGTTAACTCTTTCTTTTTCCCTATGGTCATGGTAGTTCGTACGATGAATCATTGTTCATCGGGCAGTCAATGAAAAACGTGATAAAAAAAAGAAGGAAAAAAAGAATATATCACCAAAAGAATCAAACAGCCATTTACTAAAATAATCTGGCGCGTTTGTGATATCGTCCAAATCACAACGACCCGAAGATCAAGCTGAATGCGCGTAGGTATCGATTCGAGATGTTTCTTCGCCATTGGAGAGAAGAAAACCCAATGTGACTTTATTCGAGAGTCACCGTGAAGCACGTGAGATACGTCGGCGCAGCGTTTAAGGCCTTAGGCCACTCTGGAGGCCGAAAAAATAGGCTTTTTGGGGACGTTTTTTCTTCAGCAAAACTACAAAATAAATCGAGATTACAAAAAAGGATGTTTGTCATACATATCAGTGACTGTATACAATAATTCTTTTGAAACGATTAATTTGAAAACGGCGGCTGTGCAGCGTGTTTCCGATGACGTCTCCGTTTGACGTTGGCCGAAAACATAACTCAGACAATTTTCAACCGATTCACTTGAAATGTTGAATATATCTTGAAAAATACATTGTCTATGGAAGTACGTAGGATTTTTTTTATATTGCATGTTTCATTTGTTATTAACAATTATCTGACGATTACTTAGGCAAATTTTTCACTTTCCACTTTAGAAGTGCGCCATTTGGCCAAAAATCAATATATCGAAAAAAAAATCCTACGTAAAATCCTATAGCAGTTATTATATATAATCGAAAAAAACTCATTGGCTCATTATATTTGAAGAATTACAGGAGCTGTTTGTCCGGCCGTGGGCCCTGGAGAAACGGAGACGTCATCGCAAAAACGCTGCACAGCCGCCATTTTGAAATCAATCGGTTCAAAAAAATTATTGCATACAGTCACTGACACGTATGATAAACACCCCTTTTTGTAATCTCGATTTATCTTGTAGTTTTTATGAAAAAAAAATCCCCAAAAAAGCCTATTTTTTCGGCCTGTAGAGTGGCCTAAGGTCTTGAGAATGTTGTGTCCGAAATTGAAAATGGTGATAAAATTTTAAAAATTTGATAGGTCATTGTGTAAAACATTTGAAAGGTTGTGTAAAAATTTCATGACGATTAGGAAGCTGGCTACTGAGAAATTGGAATCCACAAATTACACGCAGCCTTATGGAAACTGAAGTAACTTTGCAATTATTATTTTTTTTTTGTTACAAAAAATGATGCCAAAAATACAACAAAAAATCACACTTGAGGAAAAACATATAAGAATATAGCAGCAACGTTGCATAGACCGAAAGTAGCGGGAAATTTAAATACTCATTTTCGTTCACGGACGACGTCGTTGCTTGCACCATAAAGCCACTTTTGTTTTTGACATATTTGAAATAAAAAAACGATCATTCATAAATATTTCTTCTATTTCTTGGAAACAAATAGCAAACTTTGCTATATGCTAATAGATTTGCAAAGTTACTTCAGTTTCCATAAGGCTGCGTGTAATTTGTGAAGTCCAATTTCTCAGTAGCCAGCTTCCTAAACGTCGTGAAATTTTTACACAACCTTTCGAATGTTTTCCATAACGACCTATCAAATTTTCAAAATTTTATTACCGTTTTCAATTTTCGCCACAACATCCTCAAACGCGAACAGCGAGGCTACCACTCGACGTACAGAAAGAGACGAAGGAGTGGTGGAGGTGAACGCGGAGGTATTTGGTAATCAGCACGCAAGAAGAGTTCCATTCTCGTACGAATGACTGGCCAGTATGCCAGAAGAAGAAAAAAAAACAACCCGCAAACCCGCAAATTCATTCGCATCAACGAGAATCACGGTGAAAAAGCGAAGTGCGAATGGTGCGAAGATTAAGGATGTTGAGTCCCAAATCGCAAATGATGATAAAATTCTGAAAATTTGGTATGTTTTTGTATGAAGTATTTCAGAGGTCGTGTAAAAATTTCACGACAATTAGGAAGCTCGTTATTGAACAATTAACATTCACAAATTAAATGTTGTTTTATGGAAACTGATGTAACTTTGCAATAAGTTTTTTTTTGACCTCTCAATTTTATAATATCTACAATATACTGAAAGCAACGGAAACAAAACGAAGTTTATTGATAAATTTTTTTTTATTTCTTTTAAAAGTCGTTCTTAACAAAATGTTAATTTTTTAACAACGAGCTTCCTAATCGTCGTGAAATTTTAACACGACCTCTTAAATACTTCATACAAAAACATACCAAATTTTCCGAATTTTCTTATCATTTTTTATTTCAACTCTTAAGAAGGTTGAAGTAATGATGATAGAATTCTGAAAATTTCGTATGTTTTTACACGAAGTATTCAGGAGGTCGTGTAAAAATTTAATGACGATCAAGAGGATATTTATTGAACAATTAACATTAACGTGTTTCATAGGGACTCAACATCCTTAATAATTGGGGGTTGGTCTATTGACGGTACCCCAGAAGAGTATGAATTTGGATGACTCGTGCCTGACGAAGAATAGGAAGGGCCGATCGGCGCGGAAGAGCTTGATATCGCCGCCCCTCTGTACCGACGTGCCAGTGACAGCCGCGCCAACGGTCCCGGTCTCGGTGACGTCCATTTCGACCTTGTGCAAAACGTCCGACGCGAAGAGACCCGGATTTCTCAGATTCGGACTATTTCTGAGCGCGTCTATGCCGTAATTGGGAAAGGCCTTGCGCGACTGAACGAATCGCACGAAGTCTTGGTCGATCGGCCGAGTCTGACGTTTCGATCGTGGCGCCACCCTGTCGAATCTGTACTTTTGATCTTCGATATCGACGAATTTGTACTTGGTCTTCTCCGTTGGTCTCGACGGAACGTCGTAAGGTACGCCGTGCTTATTCGTCGTTTGCCGGGCGATTGTCGCTTCGTCGACCGATCTCTTGCGATGGAGGCTTCGGGGAATCTTCTCAATGAGAACCCCGGAGTCCCATTGTTCGACGTTGTAGCCACCGTGGTTGTCCCGATACCTGAAGTAATTGGTTCTCTTCGCGGGTTCGACGTTGCGGGGGTTGCCTTTGGGCTGTTGCTCGTCGCCGACGTCACCGAGCCTCGAGCCGATCGTCGTTCGTCCGGTGGTGGGATTCTCGTTGTAGCCCTGCGACAGAAGTCCGAGATTCGAGGTCGCCGGATCGAAGAGAGACGCGAGTCCGAGCGACTGGAGAGGTTTGATCAGATTGAGATTGCTCGAGAGCTTCATTCGGGGAAGACTGACGAGGCATATCTTGTCGGTCATGTTGCCGATCAGAGCTTCGAAATTCTCCACGGTCAAACGGTTCTCCAGCCTCTTGAGGGCGTTCGCGTCCTCGGCGTTCGGCAGAAGAACGTACATCATGGCCTTGCGCTTCGGAGGTGGTCCGCTCGTCGTGGACTCCTGGAAGCAACGGATACGCGTTAACGATCGCGTGGAATCGGCTTGCCGAAGTGTCACGTCGGTTGGCTAAGTCGGACGAAGACGTCGAAGGGGGGGCTCTCACTCACTTCGTAACCTTTGTAAGGCAACCCGACGATCTTGACCTTCAAGCGTTCGTCTTCGTAAAAGGGGAATGTCCCGTCGTTGTACATCAGGTCGACCATGACGGTCTCGTCGGGTGTCACCGCGAACGGCTTCCTGTCGCACGGAAAATACACACAGTTACGAAACGTAGGCACGTTTTCGCTCGCCGACAGCCAACGACACTGGCGGACGGTCGAAGTGTCGATAATGTCTACCTCGCGGTTGCCTTGGGGTGAAAGTACTGATTCCATTCGCCGCTGAAGTAAAGGGCCGAGGCTATTATCACTCGCGTGTCAGGATCGATAGATTGGTCTAATATACTGGATATCTTTCCCCGGGTTCTCGAGAGTACCCAATTGTTCACAATTCTTCTGGACTCGTCCGGTTGACGTGCGAAGTCCAGATTGATCACCTCGTTGTTGTAAGCCGCTTTACTTATCGCCTTGAACTCTTCTCGAATTGGGTATTCGTTCTGTAGCATTTGTACACGTTTGATTATTGTTTTTATCATCAACGTCGTTACCGTTACTGTTGTAACGAACATTGGTGTTGCTATAGATTTCCCTTTGCGATCCTACCACGTCTCTATGTGGATTCGATTGGGACGCCGCAATAGGGAGCCCACATTCGAATCCAAATGGACGTCGCGCTATTTCTCGATTGACCCCGTTTGGGAGATTTTTATTTGAAATTCTCAACCGGAATTTCTTGGATTTCCCAACGAAATGTATTATCTCGTGATCTCGTGCACACATTTTTTGGGAGTCCCAAGCTGCGCACTATACGGATTTGTTAGGGACGCTGCAAATAGGGAGTCCATATTGGGATCCAATTGGATTCTGCACTGTTCCCCGATGAACGCCCATTGAGAATGCTTACCACGTTCGAATGGAAAATATGTGAAAAGTCGCGAGAAAAAACTTGAAGTGGTGAAACATAACCTGCACGCTTCGTGACCGTATGCATGCGTGGCGATAGTGAAGTTCCGAAAAGCCCGTACCTCTGATTAATTTGAAATCTTGTGTACGCAAATTTAATTTTCAAGGTCAACGCTCACAAAAACTGATTTTTTGGCAGCTTTTCTGTTTTATTTTGGTGAATATTCATTTTAGAAAAAAATGTTTTCTACAATAGTTGTAGCCTAAGAAAATATTGATCTTTCATGTTCTATACAATTTTTGTCTGAAACAGTTCCGTTTCGAGAAAAATGGGATAATAGTCCAATAAGTGAAAATTGCTTAGCTTCATTAGGTTCGATATTTTCTACTTATCTATAGTAACGGATCGGTAACGGCAAGAATATAGATAATGTTCATTAGCCCAGACAACCCCAAAGAAAACAACCAAATTCAAACTGAAACAAAACCAACGAAAAATCCAAACACAAATCTAAAGAAAAAAGCCCAAACCCAAACAAAAAATACCATTGTATATAATACAAAAAGAAAAAAAGATAAAAGAAAAAAAAATCAAAAAATTTAATAAAAAACAAAAAAGCAAAAAAACGCGCTTCCAAATTGACTGAATCACAAAAGATGCAAAAATTATACATAATACAAAAAGAAACTAAAATAAAATTTTTATAAATAAAATAGAAAGCAAAAAAACATGCACTTTAAAAAATAAGCTCCAACCTTCCCGCGGTGAAGTGCGTAAGTAGATAATATCGAAACTAAGGGAGCTAAGCAATTTTCACTTATTGGTCCATTATCCCATTTTTCGCGAAACGGAATGGTTTTAGATAAAAACTGTATGGAACATAAAAGATCAATATTTTCATAGTCTATAACTTTTATACAAAATATTTTTCTCTAAAATGAATATTTGCTAAAATAAAACAGAAAAACTGTTTAAAAATCAGTTTTCGTGAGTGTTGACCTCGAAAATCAAATTTGCGGGTATTTTCGGTTTGATATTCGTAATCAGCAAGTCAAAATACATGGGTACACGAAATTCCAAATTAATCAGAGGTATGGGCTTTTCGGAACTACACCCAGAATCAATTCGTAAAATATACTTCTTTAAGCGATTTGCACTTTTTTAATCTACTCATTGTGTAGATCTTTATACTGTGTTTGAAAAATTCAACGTACAGAATGCAATGAGATCTCTCGATAATTGTATTGGATTCTGTTCGATAATGTGGGATTAAACTGGTATTCTCACGCTGGATTCCAATAGGAAATCCTGTAAGATTCGTAGATGGGATTCCAATGGGTGATCCTTTAGGATTGAAGTTGAATTTGTTTATGGATTCCAATCGAAAATCCTTTAGGATTGGAATTGGTTTTGTACATCGGATTGCTATGAGGAGTCCCGATTTGAATTCAATGTACGAGGGTGACGTCTTAGTATAGGGATCTAATGCGATTTATACTTTTTTAAATCCACTTATTGTGTAGATCTTTATACTGTGTTTGGAAAAAATCAACGTACAGAATGCAATGGGATTCCTTGATAATCGTATTGGATTCTGTTCAATAATGTGGGATTGAAATTAAATTTGTACATTGGATTCCAATAGGGAATCCTTTAGGATTGAAGTTGGATTCGTACACTGGATTCCTATGGGAAATCCATTCGGATTGAAGTTGGATTCGTACACTGGATTCCAATGGGGAATCCTTTCAGATTGAAGTTGGATTCGTACACTGGATTCCAATGGAAAATTCTTTAGGATTGGAATTGGTTTCGTACATCGGATTGCTATGAGGAGTCCCGATTAGAATTCAATGTACGAGGGTGACGTCTTAGTATAGGGATCTAATGCGATTTATACTTTTTTAAATCCACTTAATGTGTAGATCTTTATACTGTGTTTGAAAAAAATCAACGTACAGAATGCAATGGGATCCCTTGATAATCGTATTGGATTCTGTTCAATAATGTGGGATTGAAATTGGATTTGTACATTGGATTCCAATAGCGAATCTTTTAGGATTGAAGTTGAATTCGTACACTGGATTCCTATGGGAAATCCTTTCGGATTGAAGTTGCATTCGTACACTGGATTCCTATGGGGAATCCTTGCGGATTGAACCTGGATTCCTGTATGGAATCCAAGGAGAAATCCTTTCGAATTGAAGTTGGATTCCTACATTGGATTCCAACGGGAAATCCTTTAAGATTGCAGCTGGTTTCCTACATCAGATTCCAATGAGAAGTCCCGATTAAAATCCAATCTACGAGCGCGACGTTTCAGTATAGGGTTCTAATGTGATTACCCATTGGATCCCTGTCGGGAAGTGGGGACAATTAAGGAAATCCAGCTGGATCCCTAGGACAATGTCTGCACGGATCCTTAGTAGACGCTTTCGGATTCTTAAGATTCCGTCGCTTCTTCTTTCAACCCACACCACTCTATCCCACTCGTCAGACTATGTCATCAGCACCAAGTTTCAGTTTCCATCGGAAACCCGACGAAATTGCATTTCGCCCCGTAATCAGTATGCGGCTAAGTGGTCACACATCCAAGTATTGGTTCAGGTCAACGCTGATTAACATGGATGATCGACAAAGCCGCACACCGACCGCACGTCCACCGCTGTCCGTTAGTTATTATTATTACCACCGTGGCTATAGTTTCAACGACTGGAAAGAGTCGTTCCGATAGCAACTCGCATCACATATCGACAATGTGGCCGCGAGAATGGGAATGCGCAATATATACCTGGACGAATATACCACTGGCCGTCGTGACATCTGGACCGAGAGAATTTGGCTGCGCGTGGATAGACTTGAACGCGACTCCGAGCATGAGGTGAACCAGCTCCGAATGCGACGATATGTCGACCCCGGACTCGAGGCCCAGAATTTTCGAAACTTGATCGAAGGTCACACCAGCTGAACCGAGAAGAACCATTGCCAGCGTACTGACAATGCTCAACGGCGAGAAGACCACGTTCGACCTTACACCCGGGTGGCTTTCCTCCAAGGCTCGAGAAATCGCCCGATCCATGTCGAGAGCGAACTTGGTCAATCCCCTAGCCAAAATATTGTTCACCTGCGGAAGCACGAAAGCTAAATGTTCCAGGGCACTTCATCTCAATGCACTATAGTTTCGGTCGATCCATCGATCGATCTTGAAGATGTCGATTCTTTTGAACGTTAAAGGGGGATTGTCTTTTTTTTCGCAAAATTTACCGCTTGTTGGGAATTTTTTTGTGAAGAAAGTATACAACGGAAAACTTGTGAAACTTGGCATATAGTTTTATTGATCTGTTTACTACATACAAAAAAAATTTTAAACAATTTCATCAAAAAATCCGCCGCCCACCCCCCTCGACGTGCGATGGTCCTTTTTTGATGGTGTGCACGATTTCTCAAAAACTATTCGAACGATTGCCTTCAAATTTGGACAGAATGCTCAGCTGACATCCTTTTATCGTTTGAAGCAGCAAAAAAGCAATACGTTTAATAGTTTTTTATTTATAACAAAAAATCGATCAATTTTTTTCGAAAAATCGATACTTCAAGTTCAAAACGTCACCAAATCGTCAATTTTATTTTTATTTTTTTCCCTTCATCGAACGATAGCTATATGTGTCTAAAGTAAAAGGCTTTTTGGGTTTTTGTTGCAAGATGAACGTGAAGGCTGTAATCGTGCACACCATCAAAAAAGGACCATCGCGCGTCGAGGGGGGTGGGGGCGGATTTTTTGATGAAATTGTTTAAAATTTTTTTTGTATGTAGTAAACAGATCAATAAAACTATATGCCAAGTTTCACAAGTTTTCCGTTGTATACTTTCTTCACAAAAAAATTCTCAAAAAGCGGTAAATTTTGCGAAAAAAAAAGACAATCCCCCCTTAACGCGTCCAATGGGACTTCAACTTTGACGTTTTCGTGAATTCCACTGCATCGTTTTCGAAAAAAATATATTTGTTCGGAGTTTGCCTCCGCACAATAACTCAAACTTATTCAGATATTTTTTGTTGGGCAAATTTGTTTAATCTTCGGAAATTCATTACTTCCAATTAGTAGCCGGTCGAGCTTTCTTTTTATTTTTAACATTTTTCATAAACATCTGAAGTGCGAAATTTGACATGAAAGAAAAAAAAACAATTTAGGTTCGGAATATAATAACTTTTATTTGTTTTTCGAAATTAAAAAATGTGCCCAGACAGACTGTGAGTAGTTTGTGTCTGTGACTACTTTACAAAAATCTTCGTGAGTTTTTTTAGATCCGTCAACCCACGGGGCAGTTATCATGAGGACCATGGGAACGCGCATTTACGATACAGGCCCAACAACGTACGCGCCCACGAATAATTTGTAGTTAAAAAAGTGTACAAAAAAAATTCCGTGGTTAAAATACTAATAAAAAATGTACGATGAATACGTTTACAATTTTTTTCCAAGTTAGACTTAAGGAATTGCCCAATTGCGAGTTTTCGGCTCGGCTGGAGGTACGTGACCCGTGAAGACGTCAATGACCGCAGTTAATGTCTGCCAGGAATATCAACCGAGGCTAAATTCGCGATTTTTCATATGGAACAGTACCAAGTTGCTCGGAATTAAATATCTCTTACCTCGAACACGATGTAGCGAAATTTGTGGAAACATGGGCATCGGTCTTCCGTACCGAATATATCTTAAGGCCTTAGGCCACAGTAACGGGTACGAAATCATGTGCGAATTTAACAATTTTTTTTGTATGAAAAAGTCACTATGAAAGTAGTGAAGAGTCACTCATAAAGTATGAAAGTATGAAGAGTCACTCATAAAATTAATTACACATCCATTGAGTACGAATATCAAGCTGTTAGAAAATATATATTATTTTTTTCGATGTACAAAATGGCCGAATACTAATATTTTCTTTTGTTATCTTTTTTTTAGGCGCTCCGCGGCATGACATTATGCATCCACAATTTTTTACCTAGAACAAAAACAAAAATTCTCGTCGACCTACATTAGAATACCTAGAGAAGTACATACGGAATTTAAAAAATATTGTTTTATTCAAAAGTTGTAGGTATTTGAACTTAAGAAATGAATTTTCAGTGAAAAATTTCGTTATAATTGCTCATAAACTGCTCATAAAATGAAAAGTTTTCGATTAATCCGGAATTCCGTACGTACTTCTCTGCGAAATGCAATTCGCAACATACCTTTTTAATTTAAAGTAAATCGAGTGAAAATTGTTGACGTTATTTGTCACGCCAATTGGAAAAAAGATATTTCGAGAAGTTTCCAGTAGTCGACCATTTTGTACATCGAAAAAAAAAAAATTTTCTAACAGCTTGATATTTATACTAAATAGATGTGTCATTAATTTCATAAGTCAATCACTTTTTCATACGAAAAAGAATTGTTGAATTCGCACATGATTTTATACCCGTTACTGTGGCCTAAGACCTTAAGATATTCCTTTTACGAACCCGAAAATTTAACAATCAACTGATTTTCGTCTACAATCAAGTAAAAATACTTCTCAGTATACCGGTAAAATTTCAAGCCAAGTTACCGAACTTTCAACGAAGAATTACGACTATAAATATCGTCTCGTTTATACATGTTATTGAGATGACACGTTGGCCACATTTCTATCTAATAATTGATAAGCTGAATAACTCTAGATGTCGGATATAAACTGCTTAAGATGTGTAAAAAATTCTGAAGATTCCGGGACGACAATAAAAAAATATTATAATAAAACTTGGAAAAATGTGACTAACAAAAGAATTTTCGTAGCCGCAAATTTTCAGATACAATGCAATAATGTGTAAATTTACTAAATTTGTACGAAATTTTGTATTCCAATTTATCGTTGAGTATAATTGGAGCATAATGGGGTATAATTTATTATTGGGTACAATTGATGGTGACATTATTATTGAGCGCCACTGTAATTTACCAATGATTCAGAAGGGCCCTGCTTATGCGCCCAAAAAATACGGCCCTGCGCGAGAGGAATACCTTAAGGGAGCTCCTCACTTTAGACGCTAAAAAGGCTATTTTTATGAATTTTTTTGATGGGTTTATATTATAGATATTGATATAAAAGTTATTGCACTTAATGAATGCACTTTCGAAATACATAAAAATAATTTATTTATTTATTCAAGTCACTATTTATAGACGAAACAGGTAGTTGAAAAAATGTCCTAAAAAATTGTCGGTCTGCGCTATTGATGAAATCTCGGAGATGGATCATCCGAAACAAAAAAATCAAACGTTTTTAGATTCGGTACGTTAAGGCGGAATTCTACTTTGAAACTTTGAAAAGGCTAAATTGGATAAAAACACCCATCTGGAACACGTCGAAGGCATATTATATGGCCCGGGCATCGCTAATTGAGGGTAAGATAATTTTTTCTACGATTTATCACTCACGAAAACTTTAAACGCGTTTTTCTCGAAACGACATTTTCAAGTACCGTGGTCGTAATAACTCAAAAAGTACTGAACCGATCCTTATAAAATTTGGAACACATATTCTATATGTGTGTACCAACCGATCTAACTACAATCCACTTAAAATTTTTATTCGAACTATTTTTTTATTGCAAAAAAAGACCCAAAAAAACGCATTTTTTTCGTATTTTAGCCGCCATTTTGTTAATTTTGCACGTATATAAAATATTCTAGTTAGGTCGGTTCCTGAAGACATACTGAACATGAAACTATTTGATTTTTTTATTTCAGACCATCCGTCGGGAAGATTTCACGACCACGGCAACGGTACCTGCTTTTCGAGGCGTTGGCTTTAAACATATTTTACGTGTACAAAAAATGAATAAAATACATTAAAAATTTTTTTTTATGTACTTAAAGAGTGTATTTATTGAACAGTTTAAACCCCATATCGATATCTTTAATAGTATTCTCAGAAAAAATTCACGAAAATAGCGTTTTTTTCATGGTTTCAAAGTAGAATCCCGCCTTAATGGCTATAGCGCACATCGTACGATTTTGAATATATACAAAAATAACAAAATGGCGGACACTTTTCGAACAAACAAAAAAAACTGTTTTTTTACCGTTTTTGGCAACAAAAATAGTAAATATGAAACTTAGTAAATATCCTAATTAATAAAATAATAATCCTAATAAATCCTAATTAACAAAATAATAATAAAATCCTAATAATAAAATCCTTGATAGGCGCTATAGCTATAGTTGTAAAGAATATGTGGTTATAATTTCATAAGGATGGGTTCAGTAGTTTCGAAGATTTTATCAACAGGCCGTCGAAAAACGTTGTTTCGAGAAAAACGCGTTTAAAGCTTGTTTGGATTACATAAATACATTTTTTAAAAATGTACTATGCATTTCGGAAGTGTATTTATCAATTGTAACAACTTTTATGTCAGTGTTGATAAAAACCTATTAAAAAATTCATGAAAATAGCCTTTTTAGCGTCTGAAGTGAGAAGACCCCTTAAGAGAAATCAGTATCCTAAAACATTAATCGGTTGACGGAGATCCCATTCGACCGTTACGATAAAAATTGATAGATCAGATTAATTGTGGATGAGAAGAAAACGCGTGTATCTCGGAGACCGTTCGATGAGTCTGAAAAGCTGCTCACATGATTGCTCCAGTATTCTCCCTCAGGATCGTCGGTTTGAGCGTATTGAGCCTGAGCGTTGCTGATATCGCTTGGCAGCGGCATTGCTGGTTGCGCAGCTACCGGAAGGAAAGACTCGCCACCAACGTAAGTAAACGCGGGCGCAGCATCGCCGCTGCTCATCGGAACTTTACTCGCCAGACTTGGAAAACCCGACGCATTTAATTGCTGCGAGACCGCGTAAGCCTTCACCAGGGAATCATATTCGTCGGGAAATATGATTTCGCCGTTCGCGCAGACCAGCACACCCGTCAGAAAAATCACCAATTGCATCGTGCCTGAAAGTAGATTTTCTTCTTCACGCTTTCGTTCATCGCCGAATTCGACAAAATAGGGGGACAAAATGTATTGAGACGTTTATATTTAGAGGACACTGTAAATTTGACAATTTTTTATTTTTGGGCTTTTAATATAATTATTAAACATCGAAAGTTAATTTTCTGATAATCCTAACTGCTCAAGTTATGTAAATGTATCAAATGCTAACCTCGAAATATGTAAATAATCATTACGATCGTCCATCGTACGTTTGAAAATTGCCACGATATTCATTTGCACACATCATTAAGGAGGTACGATCATTACTACGAATCCAACTTTCGGATTTGGAATTTTTATGTGATTTTCACGAATACTTTGTGCGCCTATTGCCAATATTTGAGCTATTTTGACCTTTTAGTTTTTTCGCAATAAAACTGCAAAGTCGAGCACTTTGAGTTACCGAAGCACGTCGTCTTATGGAGACGGTCAACCGGAGGTGCGGTGATCGTGGTTTTTCTGCTCACGTATCCAACTAAACTCGTTGGAAAACTGAAATTCGATAGATTAGATATAATAGATATTGTAAAAAATAAGAAAATCAATCTTCACCGTGTAGTTGAAGCACTACATTACAAGAAAGTTTCAATTTCCGGTTGAGAATGTTCAGAATGACGAAATAGCACCCACAGACTTAGCAACGTCGCGAGTAACAGCTGATTCGTTTGGCGAACATAACCCAGCTTTGTTTTGAAATTAATTTGAATAGAAGCCGCCACAAAATATGCAAACAACAATTTATGGATTTTTATCATTTATCACGTATCAATAATATGTATAATTATATTCTGCCTATCGCGTTAATTCCGCTGAGGTCATTCAAGCCTATTTTTAATAGGTTTCCGGCTGATTTTTTTTGTCTTTGGTCCGTTTTTATGGTGGATATGTTAATATTATATATATATATATATAATGTATACAACATATAATATTATGATATGATGTATAATATATAATATTATAATATGATAATACGAATAATCAACATAAGTAAACATCAATCAGAGCAGCTGTGGGTAAAATAAATTTAGACTCTTTCTCGACCCCGTGGAATAGATCGTATCTCCTTAATATTTTGCTACTATAAGTTCGCACTGGTGACGTCACCCAATGTATTAGCATAGGAAGTTCATTTCTCCATCAAAAAACCATTTAGCAACAACCTTAGCAGCATTGTGCATGACCAGTACTTGGAGCGGTGACCGCTTGGCCGTGCTGGCGCATCAATCAGTCAGCGGAAGGCCAATATTCTGAGACCTTGGTGTAGGATACAAAAAAGTTCAATTGGAAACGGCTAGTACGTAATAACCTGCAAGGATTCGTTGGAACTGAGGAAATTCATTCTGTCGTATACTACCTGGAGACCTTTGATTTTTTAGTAATTTGCAATTACTCGATAAATGATGGCGAATGTGAAATTGATAGCATTGTTTGGAATCAACTGCATCGCAACGGATAAATTAAATATGTCAAAGATTTTGAAAAATCGTTGAAACACGTGTAATTCGTGTCACAACAAATTTTGTGGCAAACTCAACATAATCAAAGCGTTCGTCAAATCCGGGATAAAATTCCGTTTCATCGATGCAACGAGGAATTTCCAATTTGTATGGAAATAGAAGTGATGAGCGTTGAGCTGAAGCATTGTTACCGCCACGAAGTTATCAAGGACGTTATCATTAATAATACGAGTTATTCCGCGCGGCGACAGTGTCCCGTGTTATACGCGGTTAATATTATTCGTACGTGACAACATTTTACGTATATTTTCGCATTAAAAATAAAATTATCTAACGAAATTTCACTCGTGAATTTCAATTATTGGAATTGGATTTGATTGAACCCATCTTTGTTTATAGAATTTGGCAAAAAGTATTTTTATCGTGTATATTCGTACGGAATTTGTTTCTGGTGAAGATGTTCTTCGATTATTAGTCATAAAAAATGTCGATCGACTAGTTAAGGCGGAACACTACTGTGACAGGTGAAAGAAGTCGATTTTCTTGCATTTTTTCAAAGTATACATGTTCAAGAATATGTGAAAAAAATGTTCTAGTCGAAATATTGAAAATTGACCAAGATACAGACGATTTAGCGAGAGCAGTTTGCGCGACGATTTACGTATACTAACATTTTCAGACCCGTTTTTCTCGAAACGACTTGGCTGGAATTATAATTCTGGCTATAAAAGACCGATTTTCAATTTTGAAAAACCGGAATTTCCGTAATTGCAGTCGTAATCGTTGTACGTGCCCTTTTTTTCATTTAGTATTTTTTGAGCCCTCGAATATGAGTCAAAATTTCGCCAAAATTACATTTTTTTTAATACCGCTATTTCGTAATTTTTTTTCTTCGTATAACGACGTCGTACAACAAGAACTACATTTATATATATTATAAAACTTTGTTTTCAATTTTTCAGACCAACCATCGTCAAGTTATCGATCCGGCCATTAGACCACATTTTATATTCAGAGGCTCGATTATCCCTCAATAACCTTGTTAATTTTAATTTTATTTTTTAATAAAAATGTACACGAAGATAAAAAATTGAGCATACACTTACAATGTATGAGCATACATTGTAAATGTATGCTCAATTTTTAACGTATCTTTTCCCAAATCCCAAATGAGTAATCTAGTAGACAAAAAACCAGAAAAATGACCTTTTTCGAGTCATCACAGTGGTGCCCCCGCCTTCAACGATCGAAAAACCATAATTGACATTATGAAAAATATGAAGCGATCTCAATCTCGGCTGACCCCAAGCATTCCAGCGAATGAAAAATTAGCTTGATAAGAATCGGAAAATAATGTGTGTCGTTGGTTAGTGGCCTAGCAATAGTACAACAAGTGCATCTCGTGGGACAGTCACTGTATATCGATGTTGACGTGTTCTCTGGCCCTCGACGTTGATATCAGGGGTAGCACGGGGCGAAAATCGATACTCGCCTTCCAATAACGTCTCTCGTCACCTTTTTTTTCATTATTTACCCGCTCCTGCTTTCATTTTGTACAAAAAAAAAACGTGTGTCATACTCGTCGGAGGAGAACAAGATCGAGTTACCGAAAACCAATTTGTGTCAAGTTCACGATAAAGCCCGGTAGCAGTGATGCGATACTTTTAAGACCAATAAATGCAACAAATAAAATCACCTAGCCAAAAAAACGCATACGCGAACATTTATAACTTTTTCAGGAGAAAAATGTATGATTTATATTTCGTGAAAAAAAAAAACGTGTAATAATTTTCGTAACGATCGACAATTTTTATCCAACGCGAAAAGTAAATGGATTTTCATCGTATTGAATAAAGGGTTCGTTTTGAAATAAAAATGTCGGTAAATATTCGGAAGTGGGACTCCTGCTAGAATCAGGCTAATTTTTGTTTCGGTTTGTTTGGGGTTCATTTAGGTTGTTTGGGGTTGTTTGAGGTTGTTTAGAGTTGTTTGGTTTTGTTTGGGTTTGTTTGAACCCTTGAAGAAAACTAGTCTAATTCTAGCAAGAGTCCCACTTCCGAATATTTGCCAAAATTTCTTCACTTTCCGAATTAAGCGATTGCATCTGTGTTGGAATTTTTGGAGCGTAAATTCCTCCCTCGCGATGACAGGGTAGTTTTGGTTTGTACACGACGAGGGATGCAAAAAAAATTGCGGCTGGACTATCTCGAAAACATCGTCCATTTGGGGCAACCTTGTAGGGAAAGTTTTCCCTATAAAGGATGGATTTTTCTCGTGCGAGTATTTCAAAATTCCAACGAGGGCACTTCATATTTTTATCCTCAAAAAATGGAACCTTCATTTCTTCGGGCCAAGTGGGCGAAACAATTTTTCAATACGATTTCGATGGATATTTTCAATCAAACGAGATCCACAGAGGTTCAATGTCGAAAGAGCTGTGGAAGTCGTATCAATTTGCAAACGATTAACTCGGCGATCACCGCGCGAACGTCGCATTAATTTCCCGCTGTAAAACCGTTCTCCTTAATCGGTCTTACATATACATTCCAGCAGGGAAGAGGCATTACATGTTAAAAAACACGAACTTTGTATCCCGATAACCTCTCTGCCACCGATATACCCACGAGTATCTTCCGAAACAAAACTTTTTCAGTAAACGTCCACGGAAGTATCCAAAGACGCACGCTATTGCCCCATGTTTTACGCATTTATCATTTACACGCGCAGTAAATATAGTATTATTAATAATCAACTTTAGTTTCAAAATAACAAAATTCATTTGATACTCGTCCGAAATGAGCATTTAAGGAGGTACGATCATTACTAAACTTTAACCTTTTAGTTTTTTCGCAATAAAACTGCAAAGTCGAGCACTTTGAATTAACGAAGCACGTCGTCTTATGGAGACGGTCAACCGGAAGTGCGGTGATCGTGGTTTTTCTGCTCACGTGTCCAACTAAACCCGTTGGAAAACTGAAATTCGATAGATTAGATATAATAGATATTGTAAAAAAAATAAGAAGATCAATCTTCACCGTGTAGTTAAAGCACTACATTACAAGAAAGTTTCAATTTCCGGTTGAAAATGGTCAGAACGACGAAATAGCACCCACAGACTTAGCAACGTGGCGAGCAACAGCTGATGCGTTTGGCGAACATAACCCAGCTTTGTTTTGAAATTCATTTGAATAGAAGCCGCCACAAAATATGCAAACAACAATTTATGGAGTTTTATCATTTATCAAGTATCAATAATATGTATAATTATATTCTGCCTATCGTGTTAATTCCGCTGAGATAATTCAAGCCTATTTTAATAGGTTTCCGGCAGATTTTCTTGTTGTCTTTTTAGTCCGTTTTTTATGGTGGATACGCTAATATTATTATTACGAAGATTACTACAGAGTCGTTGACAATCTAATTTTTCTGTTTTTATTTATTCCCACGCAATAAATTCATCATTTACCACAACATTTGGCACACGATAATCGATAATACGAATAATCGACACAAGTAAACATCAATCAGAGCAGCTGTGGGTAAAACAAATTTCGACTCTTTTTTGACCCCGTGGAAGTGATCGTACCTCCTTAAAAAGAGCCACTCGTTCTACTCGTACCTACATTATTTACACCTATATTGAGTAAACAGAATTATAAATAAATTATAATTGTCGAGCCGGTGATACTTTCATTTGTTCAAGTCTCAAAATATTTTTCAAAAATCATCAGCCATACGCGTGCGGTCCAATCGGCGTGAAAAAACTGAATTGGACTACGGATGAACGTGGCTAGACTATACCAAGCTCACGTGTTTGCAAGTAGATGCGACCAGCGAAGAAAAAAGATCTCCTCAACGATGACCGTTCACTTTTCTCTCGCAACTGCAAGCCGCTTCGATCGGAAAATCACGTCTGCATTGTACGATCCAGCCGTATTGAAGGAAATACTCGAATTGCCAGAACGATCGATCCTTCATCGATCGATCGATCCGTTACCTTCCGTCAACCACAATTGCGATCACAATCTTCCGGATCTTCGAGCCGGCGATTCTTATTGTCTCTAGTGAAATTTATAACTGCGAAATGCTCACCTGCGCCCGATGAATATTCACGTGAGTACGATTGTACGAGGAGCACACACGCGCGCACACACAGGGACGTACATACACGTAAGTACACTACTAGCTAAAGTCTGCGTATTCATCAATGAGAGACGACGATTCAACTGCGACGACGAGACGACTGACTCGCGTATTCGCTTTCGGCCGTATTTACCCGCGCTTCCGTCCCCACCAGACCGCACGATCGCGCTATTATACGTAAGTGTATGCGCGTCGTATTAATACTCATACGAGGACCTCGTTTATGATGCAAAAATCTCGCGGCGAGAGCAGACGGAGCGTCTTTTTGTCGTCATCGACCGTATTCAAATATTCACACACACGCGTGTACGCATGTGTGTATATTGAGCATTCTGGGGAAAAAAACGAAATCCCATTTTGCGTACTGCAGAATTCCAATGATTCAATTTCGGACATGAAACACTCCTGAAAACGAAGATTTTGTGCATCCCGTAATCGAGAAAAACAATTATCGAAGGATGCTTTTTAAAGTCGGAAATGGAAGGTAATTTCATTTTGGAAATGTTTTTGAGGAGTTTCCTGTATTCGGAATTTCAGTTACGTTTATTCTGGTGAAGTCGAAATGGAATCAGGGGAGTTAACCCCTTCGTTGGCAGAGAGAATTCGACAAAAAGTGGCCAAAATGGCAGGACATTTTTTTTATGCTGAAAACTTGTAGTCGGGGGTTTTTGAGGGTGCTGATTACGAACCTGAACTCAAAATTCAGGAATTCACAATGACGAACAAATATGGCGAATGAAAATACAAATGATACAGATTGATTTAGATGAAACTCGGTGCTCATGCTCCATATATTTCCACCTTTTTATCGTATTATCCTTCATGTTATGGAATTCACCATTAAAAATTCCTTCATTTTGAGTTCAGCATCCCCGAAAACTACCGAGTACCAAGATTTATGCAAAACGAACTGTTTTTTGCATTTTCGAGCAAAATTTTTACATTTTTGCGTTTTTGGGCAAAATTTTCGAAATTTTGCATTATCGTGCAAAAATTTCGAATTTTCAAATTTAGAGTTCAGATTCGTAATAAGCGACCTCAAAAATCCCGGAATACTAATTTTCATCTGAATCGGGTTAAGTTTTTTATTTTTGTCCGCCATATTGGCGCCGACATTTTGAATTTCCAAATTTTGACTTCAAACTCGGATTCAGCGAGCCCAAAAACCACCGAGTGCGGCTCGGATTTCAAATCAGAGGAAGTTAAATAGGGAAATGATGGTTGACGCACTAATGCGTCAATGCCACGCAGGGCACGGAATTATTTGACGCACTATTGCGTCAATGCCAACGAAGGGATTAAGATTATATGGACAGACGAGATGACACACCCTCAAAATCTTTTCAAACATTCGCGCTATACGAGTAACGATGACGTTCTGTGATCGGCCAATAAGTGTTCCTAGTAGCTAAATCTATAGTGTCACAAAATTACCTGACATTTTAATTTATTGATGAAACGTATTATTTATTTGAACAGTACAAATATTTTTATTTTTATATTAGGTACAAATATGGAGGTTATGTGTGGAACACAATTCCGACAAATGGCTGCCTCGTTCCTGTTTGCGAACGTTCATGCTTTTGACGAAATTTTCAATAGCATTTTGGCACAATTGCGGACTAATTTCATTAAGGGGTCTTTTCACTTTGGACGCTTAAAAAGGCTATTTTCATGCATTTTTTATAGGTTTATATTATAGATATTGATATAAAAGTTGTTACAATAAATAAATACACTTTCGAAATCCTTTTTTTTTTAATTTCTTTATGTAGGTCACTATTTATAGACGAAAATGGTAGTTCTAAAAATGTCCTAAAAAATTGTAGGTCTCCGCTGTTGATGTAATTTTTACCACACATTCTTTGCAACTATAGCTTTTATCAACGAATGTCAGCACGTAAGAGCTGGTCACGAGAACGGATGACCAAGACCATTAATGCTGTAAGGAGGAATAGAATGGGTTGGTTTTTAGCATCGAAATATTTTAACGTCCCGCAGGCAACACTTTATCTTCACTATAATAATGTTGCTGTAAACATTGGTTGCTATAAACTAACCTTTGACCCAGAAGTTAATGTATCTAGGCATAATTCGGTCGACGTGTGCAAGTTAACCTACGTATGTCATCTTTTAAACTAAAGTATATCGTCTTACCCACGTCGACCTACATCTGGGTTTTTATTTTTCTATTTTTCATCTAAGTAACCAATGTCCTGAAACTGATTTTATTTCGGTATAATAATAAACCCTATATGGATATACGCCTGCCTTTGAATTCACAAGACGTCATTTATTTACATGCTTATTGTGAAAGAAAAAGTATGTCATCTTAAGGCCTTAGGTCACAGTAACGGATATGAAATCATGTGCCAATTTAACAATTTTGTTTCGTATGAAAAAGTTATTCACTCATAAAATTAATTGCACATCTATTTAGTATGAATATCAAACTGTTAGAATTTTTTTTTCGTTGTGCAAAATAGCCAGCTACTAATATTTTCTTTTGTTATCTTTTTTTAGACGCTCCGCGGCGTGACATTTAGCACCCACAATTTTTTACCTAGAACAAAAAAAAAATTCTCGTCAATCTACATAAGAATACCTAGATAAGTGCGTACGGAATTTAAAAAATATTGTTTTATTCAAAAGTTGTAGGTATTTGAACTTAAGAAATGAATATTCAATAAAAAAAAATCGTTATAACTGCTTATAAACTGCTCATAAAATGAAAAGTTTTCGATTAATCAGAAATTTCGTACGTACTTCTCTGCGAAATGCAATTAGGAACATAACTTTTAAATTTGGAGTAAATCGAGTGAAAATTGTTGAAGCTATTTGTCACGCCAATTGGAGAAAAGCTGTTTCGAGAAGTTTTTAGTAGTCGGCGGTACATCGAAAAAAAATATATAAAAGCTTGATATTCGTACTACATAGATGTGTAATTAATTTTATGAATGAATCCCTTTTTTATACGAAAAAAATTGTTAAATTCGCACATGATTTTATACCCATTACTGTGGCTTAAGGCCTTAAGCACAATTGCCCTATGATTTTTTCCAGTAGACTAAAGTTTTCCTAGCAAATTCTACTCATCACAAAAATAAGTCATATTGTTTTCGATGAGGACTTGAAACACCATTGAATATCATATTTTTCTCTATCGCAAAATCTCCGCGACAGACCCTTATAAAACACATGACCACCTTATAATTGTCTCCCCATATACCGGGTCAAGCAACGACCATTAGAAGCAGAAACATTTTCTGACCTATCAGACTTAGGAGAAAACTTTCCCTACAAAAGTTGCACGGTTCGAAGGGGGTCGTCAAGGGGTGGCTGCGAGGTTTACCCACGTAAAGGCGCTTCGGAGATTTCAAGGTCACTCTCCATTCTTCAAAGTGGGACCACTATTTTCTCGGAATTTTATCAAAGAACTAAAAATAAGTTCACACACCAAATTTTAAGATGAGCGGTTGAAATTTTTTATTAAAAAATCAATAAAAAAAGATGTCAATGTTTTTAGCGTAGAATTGATTTTAAAAACGATGCAAACACTTATAAAAAGTGCTTAGAGTCATGACCACCACTTTTATTGCACAATTATTGTATTGTCTTATCAATCACGTCAGTCTGTATTAACAAACAGGCTCTAATGGAGGTTTCGATAGTTCAATAATAAGCAAAATCCAGGAAAGTCTGGCTTTGTTTACATTGTCTGCAACTAAGAATCTTATTAACTTGTTTTGGAAAGCAGTGAGGAGTTTGTCATTTCCATGATAATGTGTGTTCTCGTCAATCAAACGTACTACGACAGAATTTCCTTCTGTCAGTACAGAATTGAATTTACCATAAAATATTTCCGGGTGTAGCTCCGAAAAGCCCATACCTCTGATTAATTTGGAATTTCGTGTGCCCATGTATTTTGACTTGCCGATTACGAATATCAAACCGAAAATACCCGCAAATTTGATTTTCGAGGTCAACACTTACGAAAACTGATTTTTTAACGGTTTTTCTGTTTTATTTTAGTAAATATTCATTTTAGACAAAAATGTTTCTCATAAAAGTTATAGCCTATGAAAATATTGATTTTTTATGTTATATACAGTTTTGATCTAAAACCATTCCGTTTCGAGAAAAATGAGATAATGGTCCAATAAGTAAAAATTGCTTAGCTCCATTAGTTTCGATATTACCTACTATACTTACGCACTTTACCGCAGGAAGGTTAGAGTTTAGTCTTTAAAGTGCATGTTTTTTTTTGCTTTTTTGTTTTTTATTTTATTTTTTCTTTTATTTTAGTTTCTTTTTGTATTATATACTATTTTGACATTTCTTGTTTAGGTTTGTTTGAGTTGATTGGGTTGTTTGGATTTGGTTTTTTTGTTGGGCTTGCTTGGGCCTTATATTTGATTTTGTTTTTTTTTTCTGTGAGTTGCTTAGGCTTTTTTATTTAGATTTGTGTTTGAATTTTTTTGTTGGTTTTGTTTCAGTTTGAATTTGGTTTTTTTCTTTGGGTTTGTGTGGGCCTATGAACAGTATCTATATTCTTGCTGTTACCGATCCGTTACTATAGATAAGTAGATGATATCGAACCTTATGAAGCGAACGATAAGCAATTTTCATCATTGGACTATTATGCCATTTTTCTCGAAATGAAATGGTTGTAGACGAAAATTATATAGAATATAAAAGATCAATATTTTCATAGGCTACAACTTTTGTGGGAAATATTTTTCTCTAAAATGAATATTCACTAAAATAAAACAGAAAAACTGTTAAGCAATCAACTTTCGTGAGTGTTGACCTTAAAAATCAAATTTTCGGGTATTTTCAATATGATATTCGTGATCAGCGAGTCAAAATACACAGGTACACGAAATTCCAAATTAATCAGAGGCATGGGCTTTTCGGAACTTTATCCATATTTCCGTCCGAGGAGCAAGTTGACATGATCTCAACTTACGGAAAATATCACAAAAATGCAGGGCAAGCGGCAATTGTGTATGCTGAGCGTTATCCGGTTCGTCATCCGCCTTCGCGTTACACATTTACCAATGTGTACAATGAGCTTGGGAAACCCGGTAGTTTGAAGTGCCGAGGTCGAGTGTGTTCAAAACCAGTAACCAATGAAGTTAGTCGGATTGCAAGCGTGCATTACAAGTGGTGAATTGCAAGTGCCGATTGCAAGTGGTGGCCATCACTTTGAGCACCTTTTATAGGAGTAAGTGTTTGAACCGTTTTTTTAAATCGCTTCTAGGCTAAAAACATTGAAATTACTTTTTTATAAATGTTTCATGTGAAATCAATCATGTTGAACTCTAGTAGCCTATAATTCAGTGCCGAAGCCATCGCACTACATCAGCAGCTTCTATGCTTACACTGGGTCCACACACGCATGCAAGCAATTTAAATAAAGGGTGTTTCCAAATCACCGGACATTTTTATTTATTGATAAATTTATTATTTGTTCGAAAAGAACGCATATCTTTATTTTAATATACGGTAAAAACATGGAGGTTATGTGTGGAGCACAATATCCGATAAATGGCATAAACGGCATGGTCTCGGAAGACATATTCGGGCAAGAAGATGGCGCCACCTGCCACACTGCAAGCGAAACAATGCAGTTATTGCAGATGAAGTTTCACGGTTATGTTATCTCGCCATTGGACTTCTTTCTTTGGGATTTTCTGAAAGGAAAAGTGTATGCCAATGATCCACAGACCATTCCGGAATTCACGGAAGCAATTTGACGCACCATTAATGAAATTAGTCCGCGATTATGCCAAAATGTTTTTGAAATTACATCAAAAGAGCGAACGTTTGATATTGTGTTGCACACATAAACTCCATGTTTCTACCTTACATAAAAATGTAAATATTCGTACTTTTCAAATAAATAATACGTTTTATTAATGAATTAAAATTTCAGGTCATTTCGAGATTTTAATACTTTATTTTCATAATATGCTACACAGTTATCACAACACACTTCTCAAATAATTATTTTCCTTATCATGTTCATTATTATACCCAAATGTATTATATTTTAGCCTTTTCAGATTCGATCATTCATAGATTTTCTGTTCATTGTTCAATCCGCTCGTACTAGCTTAAAAAAAATGTGAAGGATCATCCTCGAAACAAAGTGCCGATGGCCAACGTTACGGTTAACGGGTCCAATGTATCCATGCCCCATATACGTATATGCACATAATAAATGTGATCAAACTAGTTTCGTAACGGTGTTATTTCCCGAGACTGCGCGGTAGGCCACCTGTAAACAAGTTTTAGCAACTTCGCAGTTTATTTATCAGCGCCTGGCGAGCGAAAACTAACCTCTGAAATTGACCCGAAAATGGACGTTGCGTTGCCAGCTAAACGGATGATCCCTGACGGAGGCAAAAAATCGCCGTGGGCGCCAAAGAATCGTCGACCGAGGCACCCACCCAACCTCCAAAGTGAATCCGAATAACATTTAAATATATTACATTGCAACAGCAGCGAATATCGTCGTGGGCGAACGCGAAGAAAAGAGCCCGAAGGCTTCGAAAGTCGGGTTTTTCTTTTTTTTTTTTTGCATCCAGAAGGCGCTCGCAATCAGCCAAAAATCTTAAAAATGCGGATTCACTTTTGTTTCTTCCTTTCTTAAGCCAGCACTTTCTTGGAAATAATTCCTGCATTGCTTGCGAACCGGTAGACTTGTGCTGCAAAAAAAGAAGAATGTTCATTTATTAATTTTAATAATAATTCATTAAGACCATATTGTTCGCCAAAGCGCGGTTTTGGAGGTGATTTTGAGGATGGAATGACCTTCAAACTTTTCGAGTTTTCTATTTGATTTTTTTTCGCAAATGTTTATTGATCCTTCAAGAATATGTACAAATTGAAAGAAAAGTTTTCTCAATTGGCGACCAGTGTCATGGACGGTGTATGAACCTGGAAAAAAACCAAACTCATTCTTAAGGGGGGAGGGGATAACTTTATAGGCGGAAAAAGGGCGGATTTTCATGATTTTGCATAGGAAAGATTCCTTTAACATTTTTCAGACTTGGTGGGGTACGTTTTATTGCTACTCTTGATTGTTACATGGTATTTTAAAATTTGTTAATCTTCGAAAATGGTGGACGTATGGCACGGTTTTGTTGCGACGGATGTCGTCAGACGGCGTGACACGTAGCGTCGGCCGGACTGATATGAAAAAACAACCAATGAAGATTTTTCTTTTAGTAACACTCATACGCAGAATATGAACCAAGAAAAAGTGAGAAATGTTGAAAATCGATGAAATGGTACGCCTCGAAACAGAACGATTGAATTTTCCGAAAAAATAGCTACATTTTGCAATAAAAGCATACCGTTCTTTATTTTCAAAAACATTTCGAGTCATGATTTAGATAATAAGGTTAGAAAGATTTATACGAAATTTCATTAGAATCGGTTTATTAGTTTTCTAGCTATACGTAACGCCAGTGTTAAAAATGCAGTTTGGAAAACCGTGCCATGCCTCTGCCAATTTTAAAGACTAATAATTTGGAAAAATACCATGTCACAGCCAAAAGTAGTGCTAAAACATACCCGAATTCCCACAAATGGTGAAGAAATCTTTCCTTTGAAAAAAAATCATGAAAATCAGCAAATGTTTTCCTCGCCTAAAGGTATCTTCCCCGTTAATCTGTATAAGTCTTGTGATGTTTGGTACCAGCTTCAGCAGAAAGAAAACTGCAAAATGGCGCAAGCTAAACTTTGAGCTTCGATTTTTTCTTTTTTTCCGACGATTCTACCGGTTACTATAATATTATATATAAAATTTAAATAAAATAATTTCGACTCGATGCTGCCACCAGCGTTGAAAAACCGTCTAACTGAAGTGTACTACTATGAGCGCACTCTTTCTTATTTCTATAACTTGTCTAATTTTGAGTATCATTAAGGCCTTAGGCCACAGTAACGGGTATAAAATCAAGTGCAAATTCAACAATTTTTTTCGCAGGGCTTCATTCACAAAATTAATTACACATCTATTTAGTATAAATATCAAGCTGTAAGACATTTTTTTTAATGTACAAAATGGCCGACTACTCGAAAGTTCTCGAAACAGCTTTTTTCCAATTGGCGTGACAGATAAATTCAACAATTTTCACCCGATTTACTTCAAATTTAAAACTTATGTTTCTAATTGCATTTCGCAGAGAAGTACGTACGGAATTTCTGATTAATCGAAAACTTTTCATTTTATGAGCAGTTTATGGGCAGTGGTAACGAAATTTTTCACAGAAAATTCATTTCTTAAGTTCAAATACCTACAACTTATAGTTAAAACCATATTTTTTAAATTCCATACGTACTTCTCTAGGTATTCTAATGTAGATTGACGAGATTTTTGTTTTTTATTCCAGGTCAAAAATTGTGGATACTACATGTCACGCCGCGGAGTGCTTAAAAAAAGATAACAAAAGAAAATATTAGTAGTCGGCCATGTTGTACATAGAAAAAAAAAATTCTAACAGCTTAATATTCAAACTAAATAAATGTGTAATTAATTTTATGCGTGAATCGCTTTTTTCATACGAAAAAAAATTGTTAAATTCGCACATGATTTCATACCCGTTACTATGGCCTAAGACCACAATCGGTTTCCTCTAACGTATTCAAAAAGGTCTGTAGAATAATAAAATATAAAAAAAACGCTTTTTTTAACTATCTTCTCAACAATACTGCCATAAGTAAATACTTTCCCTAGAAAGTAATTACTTAAGGGGTTACGCCCACTTGCGATTTTGAAAAAATCGATTTTTTTATTGCATTTTTTTGAAGTATAAGTATCTGAGAATATGTCCTGAAAATTTCAAGTCGATCCGAACAAAATTGACTGAGATATGAGCGTTGAAAGAGAAGAATCCGTGAATTGAAGAACTGAAATTGAAACTTTAAACGCGTTTTTCTAAAAATGGCATTTCTGAAGTCGGTGACCAAGATTACTCGAACACTAATGAACCGATCTTCTTGAAATTTTGCAGGCTTATTTAATACATAAAAATGTAGTCTTTAATCGTTCGATTTTTTTCGTTAAAATCGAACCATTAACTTTGACTGTCCGCCGTTTTGTGAAAAATGAATATTTTTTAAAATCCTTCGATTAAAGACTAGTTTATACTTATATTTGACTAAATCCATCCGCATTTTTTTTTCAGATGATCCACTTCGCCGCAATGTTGGTCACCGCAAACCGTGTATATAAAAACATTATTTCATTGACGGCCATTTGCCACTAAACAATGTAATATTTTTCAATAAAAAAATTACTGGAAGTTCTTCAAGATGTGTTCTTTAAGATGGTATATTGATCGATCAAAAAAGTTTTGTAGTTTTCTTTAAAAAAGTTCATGAAAAAGGCCTTTTTTGCGCTACAAGTGGGGGTAACGCCTTAATTAACTAGTTGAGTTGATAAATCAAATTAACAGATCGCGTGCACTGTTCACGCATTACGCGCAAGTTCCACCGTCTTATATCGTATCCTGTGCTGCAGGATTTTTATTGCACGTACGCGCGCAGGATAACATAACGGAGGAAAACAAACGGCACGTGGCTCTCGTGCGATTATTGCATGTAGTGCAACAAGCGAGTGGTCCGAGGCTCTTTTGCATCCTCCGTCAATGGCGATCGTTATTTCCGTATACAAAGCAGCGTCACACACAAGCCTGACAAATCGATGTATATATAGTATAGAAATATGGGAAGTTCCCGAGGTCTCGGTTTTTCCGCAGGCAATTTCGCGTCTGTGTGTTACGATCGTGTATACATTCACGTACTACGTAGATGAATTTTTAACGCTCGATCTCATACATCGTTTTCCCAAAACACCTACCAGCCAAGATTATACACGTACTACAAACATAAACGTGCGTGTGTACGTGGCTTCATAACCGCATTTCCGCGACGAAAATAATTTCAAAGCCCAGATGGCTTTTTGTGCGTGTTTAACGGCTCGCATCTATTCAGTTTATTCAATCTCGAATTCCCTATTCTACATTGCTGCCGCAAAGTTCATTGTCGCGCATATTGTCGTTGATTTTTATACCCAGCCATGTTTAACGATCGACTATGACAATGGGAAATTTGGCGGAGCAGGAAACAAGCGACGTTTGATTTCCTGGCGGGTCGTCACCGCAAAAACGACGCCGACACCCGTGCGGAAATTTGTTGGGGAGCCCCCAAATCCTACCACATCCCGATAGGGATTTGATAACGACGACGCACGTAGGGAGTCCACATTGGGATCCAATCCACGCTATTTCCCGACTGACGTCGTTTGAAAATTTTTTATTTGACATTCTCAACCGGAATTTGTTGAATCTCCAAGAAAATATCCTTTCGTGATTCGGTGCACAAATTCGTTGGGGTGTTGCAAGATGCAGACACATTTCAGGAATTTGGACGCCGCACGTAGGGAGTCCTCATTGGACCTAATTGGATTCTGCACCGCTCCCCTTATCAACGCCGTTTGGGAATTGCTACCACGTTCGAATCGAAAACATCTTCGTTGATATTGCGATTCGTTCTATCTGATTTTCGGACGACTTTACGAGAAAGCCATAAAAACTTATCGCAATGTCGAAATTTACGGTTTGGGCTTACGTGACGTATTGCGTCAGCTGAATGAAGGGTGGTTCTGATTGGTTATTGACAATGAACGTTTTACGCATGCGTTCAGAATAAAATGTTTTAACATAATGGTCACATGAGACATAGGATGTTTTGCAATGTCAACGATGATGTGTGAAAAGTCACGAGAAAATACTCGGCGTCTTAAAACATAACCTCCACGCTTCGTGAGTGTTTACGAGTGTGATAATAAACTGCCTCAAAATAACCTAACATGTCGAATTACTAACAAAACATATTATTTATTTGAAAAGTACGAACATTTTTGTTTTAAGAGATTACCCCCACTTGCGATTTTGAAAAAGTCGATTTTTTTATTGCATTTTTTTGATGTATAAGTATCTGAGAATATATCCTGAAAATTTCAAGTCGATCCGAACAAAATTGACTGAGATATGAGCGTTGAAAGAGAAGAATCCGTTGTGTAAATGACCGGCTGATTGAAACTTTAAACGCGTTTTTCTCAAAATGGCATTTCTGAAGTCGGTGACCAAGATTACTCGCCCCAAACAAACAATCCCACACACACAAACCCAAACAAATCAACCCAAGGCCAAACATGCAAAACCCAAAATGACAAACGACAAAATGGCAAACCCAAACAAACCCAAACAAAACCAACCAACCCAAACCAAACAAACACACCCAAACAAACCAACTCAAACCCGAACAGACCAAAACAACACAAGCCCGCAAAACCCGAACAAAACAAACCGACCCAAACCAAACAAACCCAAACACAACTAACCGGCTGAAACCCAAACAAAATAATAAACATTTTCTTCGGATGACTACGTGTAAATTATTCTTCCGGATAGATTGCTTAACTATTAAATACGTTCTATCCGGAAAATTATATCTATGTTAATCGTCCGGATACTAGCTTACACAATAATATGTACGCCTACTGGAAATACGGCGTGAACTGAACCGCAATCCGGACGAATAGCATTACGCTTATTCGTCCGATAACCGGACGGGAAGATACTCCGTTTAATATAAGGTACAAACTTGGAGGTTATGTGTGGAACACAATATCCGATAACGGCATAAACGGTATGAATCGTTGGTGCGTGCTTTTTATTCTTTTATCTCCATTTTTATGCATTCTATGAGTGCGCCTCCATACAGTGGGTCAAAAAGTATTTGTACACGACGTCTTTTTTGAATTATCCTACGAAAAAAATTAAATGCTTCATTAAGGAGGTACGATCATTACTGCGAATCCAACTTTCGGATGTGTAATTTTTATATGGTTTTGACGAATACTTTTTGCGCCTATTGCCAAAATTTGTGCTTTTTTGACCGTTTAGTTTTTTCGCAATAAAACTGCAAAGTGGAGCACTTTGAGTTGCCCAAGCACGTCGTCTTATGGAGACGGTCAACCGGAAGTGTGGTGATCGTGGTTTTTCTGCTCACGTATCCAACTGAACCCGTTGGAAAACTGAAATTCGATAGATTAGATATAATAGATATTGTCAAAAATAAGAAAATCAATCTTCACCGTGTAGTTGAAGCACTACATTACAAGAATGTTTCAATTTCCGGTTGAAAATGGTGAGAACGACGAAATAGCACCCACAGACTTAGCAACGTCGCGAGTAACAGCTGATGCGTTTCGCGAACATAACCCAGCTTTGTTTTGAAATTAATTTGAATAGAAGCCACCACAAATTATGCAAACAACAATTTTTTGAGTTTTATCATTTATCACGTATCAATAATATGTATAATGATATTCTGCCTATCGTGTTACTTCCGCCAAGGTAATTCAAGCATATGTTCATAAGCTTGAATTTGATTACGTTAATATTATCACAAAGATTACTACCGAGTCGTTGACAATCTAATCTTTCAGTTTTTATTCGTTCACGTACAATAAATTCATCATTTGGCACACTATAATCGATAATACGGATAATCAACATAAGTAAACATCAATCAGAGCAACTGTGGGTAAAATAAGTTTAGACTCTTTGTGATTGTACGTCCTTAAGGCGTTACCCCCACTTGTAGCGCAAAAAAGGCCTTACTCATGAATTTTTTTAAAGAAAACTACAAAACTTTTTTAATCGATCAGTATACCATCTTAAAGAACACATCTTGAAGAACTTTCAGTAATTTTTTTATTGAAAAATATTACATTGTTTAGTGGCAAATGGCCGTCAATGAAATAATATTTTTATATACACGGTTTGCGGTGACCAACATTGCGGCGAAGTGGATCATCTGAAAAAAAAATGCGGATGGCTTTTGTCAAATATAAGTAAAAACTAGTCTTTATTCGAAGGATTTTAAAAAATATTCATTTTTCACAAAATGGCGGACAGTCAAAGTTAATGGTTCGATTTTAACGAAAAAAAACGGCCGTTTTTTGGCTATAAAACGGCCATTTTTTTCGAAAAAAAAAATCGAACGATTAAAGACTACATTTTTATGTATTAAATAAGCCTGCAAAATTTCAAGAAGATCGGTTCATTAGTGTTCGAGTAATCTTGGTCACCGACTTCAGAAATGCCATCTTGAGAAAAACGCGTTTAAAGTTTCAATTTCAGTTCTTCAATTCACGGATTCTTCTCTTTCAACGCTCATATCTCAGTCAATATTGTCCGGATCGACTTGAAATTTTCAAGACATATTCTCAGATATTTATACTTAAAAAAAATGCAATAAAAAAAATCGGTTTTTCCAAAATCGCAAGTGGGGGTAACCCCTTAAGTTTCTGAGTTCGGGAGTTTATTATAAATATACATGATGTGTGTTCACAAAAATCTTGGGAAAACACTTTTTTTACATCATATATAATATATATATCAACGTTAATATGTACGTCTAATTTTAATATATATGTATGTACTGTTTTTATGTAAGGAAGTGTTATTTATGATCTCGTCCCAAAATGCCCACGATTCGATTATCCGAACTTTTGATTATTCGAACTAGTCTCGGTCCCAATTGGTTCGGGTAATCGAGGTTCTACTGTACTCAAATTATCAAATACAGTTTACCAATAGCTTACGCGGGACATTTTTGAATTCAGCTTGCAACAATATTACATTTTTCTTGATTAATTGTGGCGTGCTCCATCATGACCCAACATTCCTTGTTTGTTCGGTTTATCTGTTCTTATAGATCAGGCTATCCATGGAATGTTAAATGCGCAACAGTGCCGATTGTAACTCCCGGCTGGAGTTTCTCGGTAAAAACGTGCGCGGACACTTGCACAGTAAGTACGGGTGTACGAGAATCGATAAGTCGATGCATCCTCGTCACGCGTCATTGTTTCCCACCATGTATAGGATACTGTTTTAATCTCTGTCTCCCTCGAACTCCCTTAATCTTTCTCTCTTTCTCTCTCTCTCTCTCTCTCTTTGAGAGTGTACACTTTAAGAGTACTCTTGTGTACACTTTAAGAGTCTACTCTTTAAAGGTGTGCGTGTGTGTGAGTGTGTGACGCATAACCCTCATTATTTTATAATTGTCGTCGCAATGACACTCGTTTTCGCGTTCTAATACGTTTTATCGAGTGCACGCTCCACGGTGAGACGCAGTAGATCGTGTCTGGCATCGAGCAGACACGACAATACGTACAAGGCCTCGGTCGGAATACGGCCTTGTGGACACAATTTCTCCATTTCTACTCGGTCTCAATGAAGCATTTTTTGTCCCCTACAAAATGCAAATTACCGTATCGATTCATCCGTCACGCGTATTATATATGCGCATATTCGAATATGTCCCGGCGGGTATGTACGTTTGATTGAAATTGCCACGAATTCACGGGCGGAAAGTCGATCAAACGCAAATATGGATTCTGGCGGATCGGCAGGAGAAAGATCGGTTATTTCATTCGCGTGGGTGCCTATGCGCTGTACGTACAACGTCGATGAAAGTTTTCAAGCCTCAATCTTGTCTGACAATCAACGCTAATATATCTTATTGGCAATCTTTTTTTCCACGGCCTTCGCACGACACGTGAAGATTCTCTCGCGTCTTTCTTTCCCTCTATCTCCCTCGTCACGGTTGCGTATTGTTCATTGAGGAGACAGAGATTGGCCACGCCGTCAGTGGGGATTACAGGTCGAGTTTGTACGAGTGAAATTTTGCCGTCAGGTCGGAAGCATCGGAGTTGGCATACGTCTGCGCATTTTGTAACGTCTTCGAGAGGGATATCACGATATCCGTGGCGCCTAATGCTGACCACGCAGCCTTCACATTTGACCCGTAATAAGACTTTTCTCAAGAGTGGTAAACATCGAGATTCGAGCGTGACAGTTGTGTTGACTACACTGTAAAAAAAGATATGAAATTTACAATACTTTTAAGATACAAAAGAATTGAATTTTACGAACTCAGTGGATGAAATTAAATTTGAAACACTTGTATCGTAAATTTAAAACAGGAACATGAAATTCTAACGTGGATAGAGAATTTAATAGATGGAACATGGGATTTCAAAGACAAGTTTGTAAATTTGTGGAAAATGTATTGCATTAACCCTTGTCTTCAATTGAAAATTACCACAGATGTATGATAAATCAACTATAAAAAACAGAGCATTGAAAATACAAAACAAGTTTGAAATTTATTTACAGCTGCCTGAAAAATATAATATATGTGAAACTGAATTTTACGATACGTACAATGCACGATCACAACAGATTTATTTTAAAGTGCGAAACTGGAATTGAAAAAAGAATTCATAAACGCTGATGAAAATCACATGAAGCAACGTGAAAATTATATTAAATTTACACTACATTTAAGGGACAAAAGAATTGAATTTTGCGAACTCAGTAAATGAAATTGAGTTTAAGACACTTGTACCGTAAATGTAAAACGGGAACATGAAATTCTAACGTGGATACAGAACTTAATAGATGCAACATGGAATTTCCAAGAAAAGTTTGCAAATTTGTGGAAAATGTATTGCATCAACCCGTGCCTTAAATTAAAGATTACAACAGTTGTATATTAATTCAAATATAAAAAACAGAGTATTGCAAATACAAAACGCGCTCAACCCACCTCGGCCGCTCGCGACGACCGATGGTCGCGCGTAGTTCGCGTAACGCCCGAGAGACGGCGCCTTGTTCCGCACTTTCCCATAGCCACTCGCAGCTTCGGTCGGGCATATAACCCGACCACCGGTTACGATCGTTCTGGGAAAAACAGACGCGTTTGCAACTCGTGCACGCGTCGGAGAGTGTCACAAATTCGTTACCTCTCCATATCCACGCCAGAGTCGCAGTTCTTGAACTCGCCTATCCGGAAGGAAATTATTTTTCCCTTTTTACGCCGCCAGGTGTTGAAGGAAGAAATTTCACAAAAACCACCTTTTTTATCTCTAGCTCCCGTCGAGGAGGATAAATACGAGTCACATTTTCAGTGGGCTTAATTATCAATTTCTGAAATAAACTTAATACTTAGGATCAGTAATTTTAATACACACCCGTATGTTGATATTGGCAAATGGTTCTTGAATTTAATATACATGGATGTGAACATTTTTTTACACGTCCATTATTTTTCAAACGCACTAGTATATTAATATTACGGGGCTACACTTTTATTTTTTAAATAACCTGCTTTGGATTTTCAAAATATTTTCTGAAATTTCATAAACGGCGGCCACATAAGAACATCATACACTTGTGTATTAATTTTTATACATAAGCTTTCTACAGTGTACATTAAAGGTGGTTCTGTGAAATTAATACACACCCGTATGCTGATATTAGCAAATGGTTCTTGAATTTAATATACACTCGTATATTGATATCAGCAAATGGTTCTTGATTTCAATATACATGGATGTGATTATTTCTTTACACGTGCATTATTTTTCAAACGCACAAGTATATTAATATTACGGAGCTATACTTTCATTTTTCAAATAACCTGTTTTGGATTTTCAAAGTCGTATCTGAAATTTCATAAGCGGTATTCGCATAAAAACTTCCTACACTTGTGTATTAATTTTTATACAGAAATTTTTTACGGTGTATACTCTCTTTTACCATGCGCGTTTGTTGCAAATACCATACACTTTTCTCTCAGTGTACGGCTCACAATGACCTTTTTTTCATTCCGAAGCTTCAGGATGTGGCAGCGATTTTTCGATCGCCCGCGACGTATCGTTTGTCCACCTCTTTCCACGTGAATGCTTGAACTTCCGCAAATAGTCACGCACGTGCAAGTTTCGTAGAGACGTTTCGCTAATTCTGTAAACGCCGATTTACATAGGCAAGCATTGCTCCAGTTAACCAAGTTGCCATCTCCATAAATACACACTGCTCGAGATTTCCATATTCATTTCTACGATACGACAAAGCACACTGCTCGCCCTCACAATCAGTCTGTCTACCGCGAAAACGATACGAAGAAAAAAAACAAGGCTTTCGCGTACCTTCATTTTTCTTATCGCATTACTCATCGGGGCTTACGTTATCGAGGAATAACGACTCATGGTCAGAAGCTGCGACTATCGTTGCAACGATTCACGCTACCTTATCAAAACGTAAATTTGAATGAAAAGAGAAGAAAAAAGGGATTTCGAGAGGCAAGCTTGTTATTCGAGCTGCCGACGTTTATCAGCCGATCGAACAATACCGCGTTGAAATTCATTCTATCGTGAATTTCAACGTAATTGCCCGAATGATACACGCTTTCGCGTTCACGTTCTCCTGCCTCGATTGTTCTTTTTTTCTGTTTTTCGTTGCCGAGAGCGACGAAATTCTTCATTGTGCCCACCTTTCGAACAACTTCCGGTCGGATGACGATAAAAGACAGCGTGAGAAATACGTCCGGTTGGCATTAAGAATTGCGAAAGGTCGTAAACATGTCGCTTTTACGATCCTTACGCCATTAGTCACGAAACATACGCGCAAGGGTAAGACGGTGCGTCACGTATCCGATAAATCTACCGTACAATGGATACGCTGTACGCACACGTGCCGGGAGGTGTGAAAAAGCCGAGCAAATAAGCCGTTTGATAGGTGTGAATAATCGATGTACCGCGAAAGTATCCGAGGAGTGAGAAATCGTTGGGAAGTCCGACCCATTCGGAAACCAAATGTCAAACGCGTCTATCTCAATCTAAATAAATAAATGAATATCTTAAACCAACGTGGGTTTTTTTTTTTCATTCGTAATGTTTGTATTATAATTTTATTTCTCGAGTTCCAGCGTATGCCCTTGCGGGTTTTTACGTGTTACCCTTCCCTATTGAACACTTTCCTGTCACTCCCTACGGGCACTTGGCTGATCTAACCTAACTTCCGTTGCGCCCGTCTGAAGGATGTATTCTAGTCTAGACGCCTAAATTAAGGCGTTACCCTCACTTGTAGCGCAAAAAAAGGCCTTTTTCATGAATTTTTTTAAAGAAAACTACAAAACTTTTTTAATCGATCAATATACCATCTTAAAGAACACATCTTGAAGAACTTTCAGTAATTTTTTTATTGGAAAATATTACATTGTTTAGTGGCAAATGACCGTCAATGAAATAATGTTTTTATATACGCGGTTTGCGGTGACCAACATTGCGGCGAAGTGGATCATCTGAAAAAAAAATGCGGATGGATTTAGTCAAATATAAGTATAAACTAGTCTTTAATCGAAGGATTTTAAAAAATATTCATTTTTCACAAAATGGCGGACAGTCAAAGTTAACGGTTCGATTTTAACGAAAAAAAACGGCCGTTTTTTGGCTATAAAACGGCCGTTTTTTCGAAAAAAAAAAATCGAACGATTAAAGACTACATTTTTATGTATTAAATAAGCCTGCAAAATTTCAAGAAGATCGGTTCATTAGTGTTCGAGTAATCTTGGTCACCGACTTCAGAAATGCCATTTTGAGAAAAACGCGTTTAAAGTTTCAATTTCAGTTCTTCAATTCACGGATTCTTCTCTTTCAACGCTCATATCTCAGTCAATTTTGTTCGGATCGACTTGAAATTTTCAGGACATATTCTCAGATACTTATACTTTAAAAAATGCAATAAAAAAATCGATTTTTTCAAAATCGCAAGTGGGGGTAACCCCTTAAAGAACGTATTCTGAAAAGTCTATACTTTAAGAATATGCTAAAAAATCGGTTTTTTTAATTTCTGGGTTAGAATACTGCCTTAAGCTACACTATTCCAGATTTGCCAAGGATACGGGGTAACTGTGAAAACCCCGTGCCGATATAGACGACTCTGTGGTTTTTTCGATTTTCTGGCGCACAGATGTTTACTCAAATATCTACACCAAGTTGTCAGATTATTGGCCTTCTGCTGACTGGTTGATGCGGCAGCCGGTGCACGGCTAAGCGGTCACCGCTCCGAGTACTGGCCGTGCAGAACTCCCTGCTTAACTCCCCAAGTACCGCCGGAGCCGAATCCATGATCGCCCATCCACCAATGTCGTAAAATTTGTAATAAATATTTTTTTAAATAGTTGAATTTATAATTTTGCAAAATGCACATTTTTTCATTATCATGTATGCGCATTAACAAGAAAAGGACACTTCATAGTTCAACTACAACTTGCGCATTTTTTCGCTCCTCGTCGATATTAAGGGGTCATCACAGTGTAACGGGTTAGAAGGCTGATTTTCGCGATTTTTTTCGGTGGTTAGAATACCCAAATCAGATTTTTTTATGTCACATGAAGAACAGAACATTTTTTTTACACGTTTATTATCGTTTTTGTACATTTTTTAATGGTTAAAAATGTTTTCGAAAAAAAGAGTTCTCACGGTGTACACGGTTGTGGCCGTAAATTATCTAAAACGAAATTTGTAAAACGATTATTAATCAGTATGAAAGCCGTTATCTTGCTATAGAGGCTTTTTAAAAAATGGACAAAAGGGCGGTGGTTTGAATAAAAAATATCGAATTTAGACTATCTTTTCGTCAGTTTTTCGTTTAAAAAAAAATGAAGATTAAAAAACTCCCATAGCAAGATAAAGAATGTCATAAAAATTGTTGTGTCAAAATTTGAAACGGATAGCTCGAAAACTCCTCCCTTGAGAGTGTACACTGTTTTGAAAAAGGACATTTCGAGAAACACGCGTTTAACGTTTCGAGTGCAGAATTTTCATACGAATAGTCTACCTACGATCAGTCGGCGATGGCAGGTCCATGTTTGTAACCATCTATACTATCGGATAATGCAAAAAAATCAATTTTGAAAATTTTACACTGTCATGATTCCTTAAAATTTCCAGTTGTCCTGCTTTGATATGCATAATTAAACGAATAAAAAAAAAATTGAGAAAAACCAAATCACCGAAGCAAAACAGCATCGTCATTGCAAGTACAAATTAAATTAACGCCATGTGAGTGCACACCGTGACATCATCGGTTCAGATTTTAAAAATTACGAAAAAAAGAGGTTTCCGCGATCCGTGACGGCATGACGTGACTGCAATAAAGTATAAATAAACGAGCGAGCTATCTAATTTTTATGACACGCCCTCACAGAGATCCCGATGAGAAACGTGATAAAACAAATTGTTCTCGTGAATCACCCCCGAAATCCTCTCAATATGTAATGTAAATACACTATTTATTCTCGGCGTGTGGGAAATAGCCGCTTGATTTGCACATTTACCCAATTCTCATGCCAATACCGATAAAATATGGGCAAACAAAAATCTATCGTCGCGGACTTCTTTCGTGCGCAACATGTGCTCGATTTGGATGAAACAAAAAACGGAGAAGCGAAGGAACAGCATCGCGATCTCCAATTACAGTTGAGGCCTTATATAGGCGAAAAAAACCATTAAAAAAATGTTATGTCATTTTAGCCTGAACTTTTGAGAATATTTTAAAGGGGAGAATATTTAAAAATTTGCTGATTTTCATGATGTTTTTTTTAAACGAAATATTTCTTCACCATTTTTGAGACTTAGGGTATGTTTTATTATTACTTTGGTCTGTTACATGATATTTTTTAAATTTATCAATCTTTAAAAATGGCGAAGTTATGGCATATGGTCTCTTATACAGTATTTTGGAAACTGGCCTGTTGTATAACCAAAAACCTCATCGCCTGATTCTAATTCAATTTGGTATAAATCTTCTTAACCTTATTGTCTCAAACATGGCCCTAAATATTTTTGAAAATAAAAAAGTATTATTTCATTGCATAATGTAGGCATGTTTTCGGTAAATTCAATCATTTTGTTTCAAAGCGTACCATTTCGTCGATTTTCAACATTTCTAACTTTTTCTTGGTTTATATACTGCGTACTGTATGATACCTCCGCAATTCTTAAAGATTAATAAAAAAAAATACCATGTAACAGCCAAATGTAGTAATAAAACATTTTTTTAATCGTGAAAATTAGCAATTTTTTCCTCGGCCCAAAATATGTCCCCCTTAAGCTTTTCAGAATTGAAATCAACCGAATGTTAAAGTTACAGCAATTGGAGCGTCCAAGCTCTTAGTTTCTTCGAAGTAGGCATAGGATGGGTGCGCGCTACGTTGGATTTTATTGTTTCCCTTTAAGGGCGGGGTAAAGTATTTAAATTTTTTTTTTTTCATTTTTTTTAATTTTTTAAATGAATGCATAATATATCACGAATATTGTGTTAAAATTTCAAGTCGATCAGAGTAAAATTGACGAAGTTATGAGCATTTGAGCGTTGACAAGTTGACGATTTGCGAATTAGTAGAGCAGAGGAGCAAGCGGCGCACGACAGTAAAGAAGAAAGAGTTTTGCGTAGACAAACGCAAAAAGATGCTCTCGATCATCTTGATGGAAGCCTTTTGCTCTACGGACCTGGTATCGACGACTTTGAGCGAGTATAAGAAAATTATCGAGTTTTATTTTGAATTTCTAAAAATTCAAAGTTAATTGAAAAATCTGAAAAAATTCATACGTATTCAGAAAAATGAACGAATCACGAAAAAAATTGGGTTGCGGGGAAATTTGTTGACTAATTTTTTTTTTTTCATCATTTTGTTAATAACATTTTGGAATTATTATTATGCAAAATGAATCTTTTGAGTACCTTTAATATGCATGAATTTGCTCAGATTTTTATGCAATTGAGAAGTGTTCCCAAACTTATGTACAATGAGCGCTAAGCGACCAAACTCTTTTGCGTTTTTCAAACCATTTTTCAGAGACTTGTCATATTTGAAGTCCGTGTGCACGATAACTCAAAATCTACTGGACCAATCGCTTTGAAATTTTGCACAGTACTTCTTCACATAATTCACCAGGTATTGTCGAGAGCTTTTTTGTTTTTTTTTAAAATAATTACTAATTTTTCAACAACAAATTAGCCGATTTTTTTTAGCGAAAATCGGGTTTTTGTCTCCCAAGTGCTACGAAAAATCGAAAAAAAAAAAATCCTCCCGTCATTACCTCGAGAAACATCTCCTTTAACAAATGCATTTTGATTTTTTTGTTTCAGATGATTCTGTTGCGAGTTATGGTGCACACCGCAAACCAACTTTTTTTCGAGGCGCCTGCGAGGTTTAATTTTCACTCGCTCAATTTTGAATATTTTGCAATGCAAATTTAGGAGAATGTTGTTCAAATGTTACTTTATTATATGTAAATTTTTCAATAAACGAACACTATTCGTTACGCCAAAAAAAAATCTTAAAAACATGCCTTTTTTCGCCGAATTAACTTTACCCCGCCCTTAACCTGCTGGAGACGTTTGAGATGCTGAGGTAGAGCCCACATGGGACGCGAGGGTGCTAATAAATAAAGTAATATAATATTTCATACCATATACCCAAACAAACTCAAACAAACCCGGCGATTCGTGTCGCTAACTTCAAAGCCGTTTCCCCACGAATCGCTTTTTTTTACCTCGTGACAGTCCAAACTCACGAACCGAGGTTCCGATCCCTTTCAATTTTTTACAGCATATATATTCTATTTATCAATACCTGTCGCGTGAAAATACTGTCCACCTCGAAAAGTAAAAAAAATGGTAATCCAGCTTTTTCGAATGAATAATTAATCAGTAGAAAATTGAGTCAAAAGTTTAATTACTCCCATTGAGACATGGTTTTTTAAAATGGTTTTGTTGGCTCCCACCGACGGGACATCTATATTATGTATATTATAAATATGTTCATTTTGTTGGACGCTCATTCTCAGCTCGACGCCGAGCACCATCTATGCGTGCGTCAAGAAAAACCATTTACCGACCGGCCAATAACTCCGCCATTTTTTTATATTTCCGTAATTGTTTTTTTTTTGTTAGGCAGTTAGGTTAGACATATAAACATTGTATAAAAAACAATTTAACAATATACGCGTCACTTTTTTTCACGGCTTGTGTAAATGTTCCTACGAAAATCAACGAGAACGAGTATTAAGCCTCAATGGAATTAAGGGGTCTTCTCACTTTAGACGCTAAAAAAAGGCTATTTTTATGCATTTTTTCGATAGGTTCATATTATAGATATTGATATAAAAGTTGTTACATTTAATAAATACATTTCGAAAAACATTTTATAGATATTTGTGTAACCCAAACAAAATGTAAACGAGTTTTTCTCGAAAAAACGTTTTTCGACGGCTTGTTCATAAAATCTTCGAAAATACTGATCCGATCCTTACGAAAATTTAACGACATATTCTTTATAACTATAGTTATAGCGCATATCAAGGATTTTTTTAAATTTTGCTATTTACTATTTTTCTGCCAAAAACGGTGAAAAAAGCACGTTTTTTAAACTTTTTATTTACTTATGCATATATTAAAATCGTATGATATGTGCTATAGCCACTAACATACTGAATCTTAAACCGTTCGATGTTTTTATTTCGGATAATCCATTTTCAATATTTCATCAACAGCGCAGACTTACAATTTTTTTAGGACATTTGCTTAACTACCATTTTCGTCTATAAATAGTGACTTGAATAAATACCTTTTTTTTAAATGTATTTCGAAAGTGTATTTATTAAGTGTAACAACTTTTATCGCAATATCTATAATATGAACCTGTCAAAAAAAATCATGAAAATGGCCTTTTTTAGCGTCTAAAGTGAGAAGACGCCCTAAACTTAAGGGAGCTTTCCAGTGTGAAATTTTCTAAAAATCGATTTTTTTTTTTTTTTGCTTTATCGAATAGTATACACTCTTCCGAATATTCCCTGAAATTTTCATGCCGAAATTCAGATTATTTCGGTTACTGTACAGCATTTCTTGGAAGAAGGCAACGGAGCGCTACAGCTACAGCGAAACTTTGAACGCGTTTTTCTCGAAACAGCATTTTTCAAAACGGTGTCCAACTTGGAGGGCAGAGATTTAAAGCTATCGAGTTGAATTTTTTACACAATATTCTTAACGTCATTGTTTATCGTGCTATGGAAGCTTTTTTTTTTTTGACATCTTCCTTTTTTTTTGTAAAAAAAACTGCCAAAAAAAATGCTAAAATCGATACTTTTTGTTCAAACCGGCGCCATTTTTGCAAAAAAAAAAAAAAAGCCTCCATAGCACGAAAGCCAATTATATACCGATCAATAATCTTTTTGTGTTTTTTGTTTCAGATCAAAATTGTGACCCCCAACGTGGACACCACATCCAAGTGCATTTTCTGCAACAATTGTTTCATCATTTTTATAGATATTAATTAATAAATAAATCGATCTTTAAAAAATTGTTTTGTATTCTTCAATACCCAATTAATATACAAAAAAAAACCAGACCGATTAGATTATTTTTTCTTAAAAAAAAAAAATCGCGAAAAACAGCGATTTTTCGGGCTGTCACACTAGAAAGCTTCCTTAATTTTCCATCCTTCAAATTATTACCGGTATGGAATAACTGGTCCAACGCTTCCAATCGCTTGATATAAAAAAACTTGATATAAAAAAATGAATTTGAGATAAAAAAAAGATTCATGTCCCCAAAACCAATAGAAAATCATCAGAAAAAGTCACATCTAAGAAAATCACTAAAAGCGCTAAGGAAAAATTGTGCAATTGAATGACTAATCAATTATTGAGAAAAAACGGTGCCACGGTTCTGTGAGTGACGATTTTTTTATTAACGAATGACAAAAAGTCACCATTCAGTGCGTCACGAATAATAAATAAATAAAAAATATCGCTGGATGGATTCGAGACGCATAAATGTGCTTTACACAGTACGGAAGATTAAAGAAATGTTAGTAACGCCGCGTCGTTCCACCAGCGTCACGGGCGCCAGCGAATCACTTGGAGCAATATATTTTTATGCTCTTCCGCAGTTGGATGCCCGCCAGTATCAAGGTCCTCGATTAGCATGCAATACTTCGAGAAAAGCATCGCTCGCCCCTTCGGATGTTCAGCGATATTCGATAGTGCCTAATTGACAGAGGGAAAATCTTGTCACTTCTCTCTTCACGAAGGATAAGCATCATTTCACTTTTTTATACTTTTATCGAAACTAGCTGAAGTTCTCGATCCCGCGTACAGTTGACGGCAAATTTAACCAGTCTCTCTGCAATGTCCAATGCGAGAGCCCGAGACTTCCCACGCGACGTCATCGTTGTGAAAACGATCACGTTCACCGCTTTGGTTCGAATGGCTCCACGCTGTTGATTTTTCATTCAATTACTAAACGTACGTTCTTTTCATCCGACAGTTTTAAGTGTGCCATTTTCAATACTTCGAAGACTCCCGAAGACTCTCGTCCCTAGAACTATCGTATCGCATTTGCACGAGGGCACAGGGAAACTGGCGAAAACCCGTGGCGCGACAGGTGACTAAATTGTCACTAAAGTTCATCCACTGGAATTTAGTAACAACTTAGTCGCTAAACGATTAGTTACTTGCTAAACGTACTTTTCTTTTATTCTACAGTTTTAACTCTGCTATTTCCAATTCTACAGAGCCTCCCGGAGACTCTCGTATCGCATTTACACGAGGGCACAGGGAAACTGGAGAAAACCCCAGCCGATACAGGCGACTAAATTATAACTAAATTCCAGTTGACCATCTAGAAGTCTAAGTACAAAAGTGCCTTCTACTCGACGTGGAAGTCAGTGCCAGGCTGTCACCCATCCAAGTATTGGCCCAGGACAACAGCGCTTGATATGGGTAATCGCCACAGCCGTCAACCGTTCGCGCATATACTACTGTCGATCAATTAGCGGAAAGATACCGGGACGAGGAAAAAATTTGATTTTCATGATTTTTCTTTTTTAAGGAAAGACTTCTTCATCATTCTCGAGACTTAGGATATGTTTTATCACTACTTTTCGTTGTTACATGGTATTTTTTATTCATTAATCTTTAAAAATGCCGGAGGTATGACACGGTCTTCCAAACTGCATTTTCAAAACTGACGTGGCCTATAGTTTAAAAAAACTAATCGACCGATTCTGATGAAATTTGGTATAAATCTTTCTAACCTTATTGGCTAAAACATGACCTGAAATATTTTTGAAAATCAAAAAAGTATTTTTTCATTGCAAAACAAAGCCATTTTTCGCAAAATTCAACCTTGTTGTTTCCAAACGTACCATTTCATCGATTTTCAACATTTCTCACTTTTTCTTGGTTCATATTTTGCGTAAGAATGTTAAGGATGTTGAGTCCCAAATCGCAAATGATGACAAAATTCTGAAAATTTGGTATGTTTTTGTATGAAGTATTTCAGAGGTCGCGTAAAAATTTCACGACAATTAGGAAGCTCGTTATTGAACAATTAACATTCACAAATTAAATGTTGTTTTATGGAAACTGATGTAACTTTGCAATAAGTTTTTTTTTTGACCTCTCAATTTTATAATATCTACAATATACTGAAAGCAACGGAAACAAAACGAAGTTTATTGATACATTTTTTTTTATTTCTTTTAAAAATTGTTCTTAACAAAATGTTAATTTTTTAATAACGAGCTTCCTAATCGTCGTGAAATTTTAACACGACCTCTTAAATACTTCATACAAAAACATACCAAATTTTCAGAATTTTCTTATCATTTTTTATTTCAACCCTTAAGGAGGTTGAAGTAATGATGATAGAATTCTGAAAATTTGGTATGTTTTTACATGAAGTATTCAGGAGGACGTGTAAAAATTTCATGACGATTAAGAAGCTATTTATTGAACAATTAACCTTAACATGTTTCATAGGGACTCAACATCCTTAACGAAAGAAAAACACGCGTTGGTTTTTGTTCAGATTAATCCCGCCGACGTACGTGTCACGCCGTCTGACAAAATCTCATATATGTGATGAAACATTGAAACCTATTAGATACGTACTTTTTTTTAACTGCGCCAAAATGGTTTTAAGGGGAGGACCACCCCTCAAAGAAATGCGTGTCAGTAGGTGGTTTTGCAGTTTCACCCACAAACAGTACACCGATCTGAATGAACCAAAAACCAAAATTCTTCCAATGTAAACCGATGAAAAATCCACTATGGAATAATTTTTAAAAAAATTATGGGATGACGTTCCGTTATTTTGAGGGCCTCCTCTTGACACCGTTTTTCCGCAGATGAAAGAAAATACGTGTTTAATAGACTTTAATGCTTTATCGCATATATGAGTTTCAACAAAATCGAAGGCGGACATTTAAGGATTCCTCTCAAGTCTCACAAATGGTGAAGAAATATTTTTCTTTAAAGAAGATCATGAAAATCCGCCATTTTCCACACCCACAAAGGTACCTCCCCCTTAATACAAGTATTTCGTTCAAATATTATCAAATTTCTGCCGAAGCGCTTCTTTTCTCAAATTAAAAAGAGCACTTTGTATGTTCTGCATAAAAAATGTAGAGTGACTATAAATTGCGTATAAATCATTTGTACTCATGCGCTCGAACTATTCAATTTTGCACACAATGTGATTTTAAAAAAAAGAAGAAAAATGTTGTTCAATTGTGTATTGAAATGTGTGCGGTAATGAAATATATTCTTGGGGCCGGGTTGAAGTACCGAACTTCGAACGATCAGAACGCTCGAATCCCCGAAAGACAGAAAAATCAAGATCAAAACCTCCGAAAGTATTTTACACGAAAGATCATAACTCCGAATGTAGTTTACACGAAAGATCAAAACTCCGAAAATCTGAACGTCGTCAAAATAATTCGGCTATGGAAGTTTAAAACGTTTCAAAATTTTCAATAAATTGACGAATTATTTTAAGAATTCTTTTATTAAGAAGTGATATGACGATTTTTAAATTGGTCTAGACAATGTTATACGTTCTACTATTATTTACAGTCAACTATGATGTAGAACGTATAACATTGTCTACACAATTTCCAAAATTGACGTAAAAACACTTCTCAATAAATAAATAAAAATTCGAAATAATTCGTCGAGTTATTGAAAATTTTGGATTTTCAAACTTCCATAGCCGAATTATTTTGAAGATGTTCCGATTTTCGGAATTTTTGGTCTTTCGGGTAAAATTCTTTCGGAATTTTGATCTTTCGGGGTAGTATTGTTTCGGAGCTTGGAGCGTTCTGGTCATGCAAACTTCGGAATTTCAACCCGGCCTCGTATGCTTGCTGAATCTTTTCTACGAGGTGCGAGAGGATGAGCAATGTGAAATTGAAAGGTGGTTCATACTTGGTCGTCGAGTAATGTCTCGAGGATCGGCAAAATATCCAGCTCGGATGATTTTTCTTTGCCCGATGTTGGTTCACACAAAATAGCCACACAAGAGAGTGCTCCGGCCACAACTTTCTCCTCGTCGTTATTTCGGAGCACGGCGAGAAGCTTCTCCATCCCGTTTATCTCTAACGCGCGCATTTTGACCTTTTCGTTCAGCAGCAGCAGAGATTCCAGACATTCTAGATATACGACCTTGCGTATATAATGGTCGATTGCCGCTCCGTTAATTGCCGTTGGGATTTTGCATTAAGTACAAATAAAACATGTACAAACGTGTGCACGTGAAAGATGCGAGAAATAAATGATTTTCTTTGATAGTACGTTGCGGAGCAGTGGGTCAGAAAATAACAAATCCTGGATATCGTACCAATATGGCGCCCTCTTGTTCCTCGACGATACGATCGAAAACTCTTTCCATAAATCCCAACAAGCACAATTGCTCAGCCGCTTTATTCGGAGAGATATTGTTATTATTGCTTTATTTTCAATATATGTTTCGGGATATCGTGTTGTCGAAAGTACCGATGAATTAACGTGGGGTTTTGGGGCGTTTAAGAGGACTGTGATGGGCCAAAAGAAGGTCTTTTTCCGAATTTATTTTTACTACTAGATTATATTATTATTTTATTTTTGACTACTAGATTATTTATTTGAGATTTGGAAAAAAGGTATGTTATTGAACATACATTGAACTTAGGTCATGTAAATTTTTATTTTGAAAAAATAAAAATTTACTTTTTATAATAATTTAATGTTTATTTTGAAAAAATAAAAATTAACTACGTTATTGAGGTATAGAAGAGCCTCTGTATAAAAATGTGGTCCAAGGGCCGAATCGATAACTTGGCAATGGTTGGTCGGAAAAAAAATGTAAAAGTGTTATAATCTATACCAATGTAGTTTTCGCTGTACGTAGCCGTTTTGCTCCAAAAAAAAGTACAAGATGGCGGGTGTTAAAAAAAAGTATAATTTTGGCGACATTTTTACTTATATACGGGGGCCAAAGAAGTACTAAATTTAAAAAACGGCTACATACAACGATTGCTACCGCAACTACAGAAATGTTGGCTTCTTTAAGGGGTTACCCCCACTTGCGATTTTGAAAAAATCAATTTTTTAAGTATAAGAATCTGAGAATATGTCCTGAAAATTTCAAGTTGATCCGAACAAAATTGACTGAGATATGAGCGTGGAAAGAGAAGAATATTTTCTTCGTGTAAACTGAAATTGAAACTTTAAACGCTTTTTTCTCAAAATGGCATTTCTGAAGTCGGTGACCAAGATTACCCGAACTCTAATGAACCGATCTTCTTGAAATTTTGCAGGCTTATTTAATACATAAAAATATAGTCTTTAATCGTTCGATTTTTTTCGTTAAAATCGAACGATTAAAGACTAGTTTATACTTATATTTGACTAAATCCATCCGCATTTTTTTTTCAGATGATCCACTTCGCCGCAATGTTGGTCACCGCAAACCGTGTATATAAAAACATTATTTCATTGACGGCCATTTGCCACTAAACAATGTAATATTTTTCAATAAAAAAATTACTGAAAGTTCTTCAAGATATGTTCTTTAAGATGGTATATTGATCGATTAAAAAAGTTTTGTAGTTTTCTTTTAAAAAAATCACGAAAAAGGCCTTTTTTCGCTACAAGTGGGGGTAACGCCTTAAATTGAAAATCGTTCACATGCAGTTAGAGTTATGATTCGGGCCAGATCGAGCTAAGTCGTCCGAAACGTAGCCAATCTTCAATATTTTAACCGGATAATTTTTCGCGTTTTCCTTGAATATGCATACTTGGAGAAAATGCAAAAAAAATCAGTTTTTCGACCCGTCATAGTGCCTTAAAAAGTAGCAATAGATGAAGCAATAAAAATTAGCAATAGATAGTTTTGATATTATCGCCATGGTAAGTAATATTCATCGTGCTGAATATCAATAAAATAACAATAACACATAAGTATAGCAAACAAAACATTGCTCGTCACTTATTCATGAGCCGTTTTTTATGTACAAAACCAATCGCACGATACGTTGGATTTACAAAAATTTCAACGATTTTTTGAATCTTCAAGCCGTGACTAAAAAATCAGAATAAATTTGCAGAAACGCCAAATATTGGAAGAAAAAATAAAATTTAAGACAATTAGAGAAAAAAAAACGTGGTAAAATGTGATCCAACGTTCGGTGAAATTGCCACGAAATTCTCGGTACATCGAGCACAGGCCAGAGTTGAAGAGATAAAAGGAAAGTGACTGAACCGAGAGGGTGTCGAGCGAGAACTTCAAGGACTTGGGCCATTTTTGCACGAATCACAGGCAATGGATCGGCGATTCCCGTGGAGAGGTTATTAAGGATCTTGAGATTTTGCAATATGGCTTCACTGCCAGCGGCTCTGCAGCACATCGTTCCGTATACAATGGCCACTTTTTCTCGTAAAAACGGATCCTCGGATACCAACAGTTCAGCCAGTCTAGAACACCAAAGGGCCTTAATTGCTTCATCGTTTAACGGAGAACACACGTAAGGAGCCACTTACCTCTCGGGTATTTCGAGCTCTATGGCTCTATTTATTTCCTCCGGATTGACCAACACATCGACTATGCTGGCTACGATTTGTCTCGTTGTATTGCGATCTTCGCTGGTGCTCAAATCTCGTACCTTATCCGATAATTAGTGTTTCTTTACCATGTCATCACATTATTGTCCGACAATATGTATATGTGCACACAATATATATATATATTTATTTATTTATTTATTTATTTATTTATTTATTTATTTATTTATTTATTTATTTATTTATAATGTATAAGGATTTGTTTATTATCGTCTCACATCATCTGATAACGCACGTAATATGTAATACATATTTCATAGATATATAATGTGTAATTCCGTATTATCAACATTGTTACGAATGGTAATAAAAAAATTAGTGTTGAAGTTTGCTGCCTCGAAAAACAAAAATATTTTTTTTTTCCTATTGCCTTTTCCGACGCACTTAGGCTACAGAAATGACTGAAACAGTTTTGAGATCACTTGTTGAAAATTGGTAACCAAAAGCTGCAAATAAAGATTTTAGGTAACAATAAAAATAAAGAAATTTAAAAAATGTAGAACAATTTTTGTGGCACTCAAACGACGCAAAATTCAACGCCATGTAAGAAAAACGCTTCACAGAACGAAGTTTTTTTTTTCATTTAAATGCAATTTTTTGTAAAATTGTTTGTTCTCGAGCATGAAATAATTAAATACACTTACCACTGTCTCAAAGATTTCATTCTTAACTTCGTGAACAAACAAGAAACCTAAACGATTTCCTTACTACATTGATGAAAAAAAATCTTCATTAAGGCGTATACTGAAAAAATGATTGAACAACGATTTTTAAACATCAACAGCTCTGCGTAAAGTTGAAACTTCAAAAGTACCATTTTTCCTGTTGCAAAGTTTTATAGCTAGGGTCTTAACTTCAATCTGCAAAAAAATATTTCGTGAAAGGTCTGATTTGTGAGGGGATTAATTTGTGAAAGGTCAGATCGCCCACAGCGCTACGGCGAACGGCCCCGCTGTGATTTACCTTTTTTTCGAAACTGTTCTATGAAACAGTGTACGTCGTATCTCAAAATCTATTCGTCCGCTTCACTTTGAATTCGGACAGAACATTATTTATAATACTTTTATCGTATGACCGGTAGATTTTTTTTCATAGTCTATTCATATGTTAATAAAAATGATTAAACTTATTTTTCGGTGAAAATTCGTACTTTTCTATTTACAGCTTGCCATTTGCATAGTTTTCAAAACTTCGAAAAAGTACCCGGTCATACGAAAGTTCTATTATTATACTAAAAATACATTTATTTCTCATTTCAGATAGTCCTACTAGTTGCCAGAATCGCCTGCATTAATTGGCACTTTATGCAAACAATAATCATCTCATTATTTATCAATAGTGTCCAATTTAAAAAAAACTCAAACTCGGCAAGACTATGTATCAATTCTGTTTAGAATCCCGAGTGTAGTTCCGAAAAGCCCATACCTCTGATTAATTTGGAATTTCGTGTACCCATCCATTTTGACTCGCTGATTACGAATATCATAGTGAAAATACCCGCAAATTTGATTTTCAAGGTCAACACTCGCGAAAACTGATTTTTTAACAGTTTTTCTGTTTTATTCTAGTAAATTTTCATTGTAGAGAAAAATGTTTCGCATAAAAGTTATAGCCTATGAAAATATTGATCTTTTCTGTGCTGTACAGTTTTTTTCTAAAACCATTCCGTTTCGAGAAAAATGGGATAATGTTCCAATAAGTGAAAATTGCTTATCGTTAGCTCCATTAGTTTCGATATTATTTACTTACGCACTTTACCGCAGGAATATTGGAGTTTAGTCTTTAAAGTGCATGTTTTTTTTTGCTTTTTTGTTTGTTATTTTATTTTTTTGATATTTTTTCTTTTATTTTAGTTTCTTTTTCTATTAAATACGATTTTTCCATTTTTTTGTTTGGGTTGTTTGGATTTGTTTTTTTTTTTGTTGGGCTTGCTTGGGCTTTTTATTTATTTTTTTTTTACTTTGGTTTGCTTGGGGTTGGGGATTTGTGTTTCGATTTTTTCGTTGGTTTTGTTTCAGTTTGAATTTGGTTTTTTTCTTTGGGTTTATGTGGGCTAATGAACATTATCTATATTCTTGCTGTTACCGATCCGTTGCTATAAATAAGTAGATAATATCGAACCTAATGAAGCTAATGTACGCGATTTTCACTTATTGGACCATTATCCCATTTTTCTCGAAATGGAATGGTTTTAGACAAAAATTGTATGGAACATAAAAAATCAATATTTTTATAGGCTTCAACTATTGTAGAAAAAATTTTTCTCTAAAATAAATATTTACTAAAATAAAACAGAAAAACTGTTAAAAAATCGGTTTTCATGAGTGTTGACCTTGAAAACCAAATTTGCGGGTATTTTCAATATGATATTCGTGATCAGCGGGTCGAAATACACAGGTACACGAAATTCCAAATTAATCAGAGGTATGGGCTTTTCGGAACTTTATCCAAAATTTCAACCTCGTCATCCTCATACTCTCCCTAAACAAAAAACTTAAAAATCGATCTGCTTTTCCAACCCCAACTTATGCAGAGCCACCAGTTTCCGACAATTATTCTTTCGTGAAAATATCGATCAGTATGGCGAAATGACGGCAACTACTTTTTTCCGCCCTCGCGAAAAGTCCAATTTCCCGATACCAAAGCTGTATACGCAAACATCTTCGTAAGAAGCACGAAAGAAAGGCGAAAACGTCGTTTTTTTAGTGGCCTAATAACCAGCGTAGGCAGAGCCAATTTCCCGTAAGCCAGTCGAGCACGTGTCAGGTCGACGTGAGGGGCGAAACATCGCGGTTGGTAGATCGAATTTAATCTCGGGATGATCCCTGCTCGTGTTCGAGTTCGCGAGGCCCAAGCGTTGAGAAATTTATCGCCATCGTCGCACATCACTGACGTCGATTGCCAAGAAATTGTTTATCCCCGAATATATCTATACGAAGACATGTGCTCCATTCGATTTAACCTCTTTCGTACTAAATAATAATAATAGTATCCGTAAAGGCAGAAGGAAACGGCGAAGCGAGCCAAAAAAAAAAAAGCAAAACGTCATAGTGCGACCAATTTTTTATATCGGTATGTATACATGGGTAGAACGATTTAAGGAGGTACGATCATTACTACGAATCCAATTTTCGGATTAGAAATTTTTATGCTCTTTGAACGAATACTTTATGCGCCTATTGCCAAAATTTGAGCTATTTTGACCGTTTAGTTTTTTCGCAATAAAACTGCAAAGTCGAGCACTTTGAATTACCGAAGCACGTCGTCTTATGGAGACGGTCAACCGGAAGTGTGGTGATCGTGGTTTTTCTACTCACGTATACAACTAAACTCGTTGGAAAACTGAAATTCGATAGATTAGATATAATAGATATTGTAAAAAATTAGAAAATCAATCTTCACCGTGTACTTAAAGCACGACATTTCAAGGAAGTTTCAATTTCCGGTTGAAAATGGTCAGAATGACGAAATAGCACCCACAGACTTAGCAACGTCGCGAGTAACAGCTGATGCGTTTGGCGAACATAACCCAGCTTTGTTTTGAAATTCATTTGAATAGAAGCCGCCACAAAATATGCACACAACAATTTATGGAGTTTTATTATTTATCACGTATGAATAATATGTATAATTATATTCTGCCTATCGTGTTAATTCCGCAGTGATTCAAGCCTATTTTAATATATTTCCGGCCGATTTCGTTTTCTTTTTAGTCTGTTTTTATGGTGGATTTGTTAATATTATTATTACGAAGATTACTACCGAGTCGTGGACAATCCAATTTTACAGTTTTTATATGTTCACGTGCAATAAGTTCATCATTTACTACAACATTTACACACGATAATCGATAATACGAATAATCAACATAAGTAAAAATCAATCAGAGCAGTTGTGGATAAAATAACTTCAGACTCTTTTTTGACCCCGTGGAAGTGATCGTACCTCCTTAAGGTAGAACGGGCGCGCGCTCTTGATTTCCGTAGATTTTGTTCAAATTTTAACGAGACATTGTTCATATCGTGAAGCATTGTTAAGTGAAATTTCAGAACAATCGACTATTTAGGTTGGAAGATAATGGACTTTAATATTACAGCTTTTAACACTGCAGGGTCTGCATTGACCGAAAGTCAGGTCCCATAATTCGTCGTACCATTCTATAGTGTTTATAAATTTTGAAAAAAAAATTATGTTTAGGTAGCAAACCACTTAGGGTAAGAGAAAAAAATTTTGGATTGCCTTCATTGTTCAGTTTTGCTAAAAACGTTCAGTAAAGACAGAATAATTCTCCGTAAAAACGATTTGTCCCCTATAATAAGAAGACATGGCAACAGCGCAGAAGAGTATTGTTCAATATTTCGAGAAAAAAAAAAATTATCGTGTTCCTAAAATTAAAAACTTTTATGATAAAAAAATATTTGCCTTGTAAATATTAATATTTTACATTGTTATCGTTTTTGTATTCTATATTGTTTTTTATATATTTTTGGTACATACTTTTTTTATCTATTTTATATTGTTATAATATTTTATATATGTTATCATCATTAACAAATAAAAGTGTTGGGTAGTTCATAACTAATTAAAAGCTTTGTTCGATAAAAAATTACTTCCAAACAAAAATTTGTGTTGCGGTATTATTTTATCTATGCCGCGCAAACTTATATTATTGGTGACGTGGAGCGATGCGGTGTTGCCATATGTCTTCTTATTATAGGGGACAAATATTTTTTGCGGAAAATTATTCTGTGTAAATTTCAATGCAGATCCTGCAGTGTCAATAGTTGCAATTCTAAAACCCATTATCTGCCAATCTAAATAGTCGACTGTTCTGAAATTTCACTCAAACAGGCATAATGATGTGAACAATGTCTGCTTAAAACTTGAACGAAGTCTATAGAAATCTAGAGCGCGCGCTCGTTCTACCTTAAACTCTTGCGTACTAAATAATAATAATAAGAATGCAAACACTCGCATACTAAATCATAATAATAAGGATGCAAACTGTCGCATACCAAATAATAACAATAAGTGCAAACTAAGAAAGTGCCGGCAAAATTCGTATAATTTTTTGTCAATTGATTACCGATGAGACCTATACCAGCCTATATTTCACGTTACCACACAGGGATTTCAAATTAATTTCAATGTTCTAGTGAGCGTCATTAGCAGTTCATTTAGGAATTTTTTTTTTTTCATTACTTTCCTATTATAAATTAATTGAGTGATATGTCGACGGTAGCAAAGCGAAGACGAACTTATTCAAACTACCGTAATATATTCAAGGTAGGATTACAGATTTCGTGAAAGGTGCTTTTTTTCTTATTTTGGGATAGAAATAAAGGTTCAAAATTAGTTCGCAGCAAATTCTGGCTCCTTTGGTGAAGGGTAAGGAGGAACGCTTCCACGAAGCATAACAATCACGGAAGATAAATATCAGAGAAGACGGAGGACACACACATGATGGCTACTTACGTTTGAAGGTTAAAACACGACGGCCCCAACAAGCCTCGCTCAAGAAAATCACGAAATAGAAGCTTGCTCAATGTAAATATATTTAATAAAACTTACTTTTCTAACTTAATTTTCTCAATTCGATTTTTTTTTTTTTTAAATGTATATTTCCCGGTTCCTGCGTCGAATATCAATGTTAAGGAGCTGCATCTACCTAGGCCCGAAAAAAATGGCCAAATTCCGATCTTTTTTCTGGATCTCGGTTGGTGGAAAGGAACCGATTTTTTTAAATACAAAGGTACATATATTGAGGGCCGTAAAAAAATCACGAAAAAAAAAAGAAAAACAACAAAAACATGGCCGCCGGAAGATGATACTGTCTTCAAAGTCGGTGGACGTGATATCTCGAAAACCACAGGATGGACTTTTTCCAAATTTAGAGGAGATGCGACGAGAAAAATGTAAAGGTCGTTGACGATCTCACCTTTCAAAAAACGATCTTCATTTTTTTAAAGATAATTAAAAATTACGGCCATTTTCATCGTTTTTGTATGCTCGAGTTTCAATTCGTCGCCACTGTGTTTAAAAAAATGATTAAAAAAATCGACGATCGTCAACGAGTCGTATTTATTGTTAACTTGAATAACCCGTTTGGTTTTCGGGTTTCAGATGAACCGTTTATGCTGGAGAGTGTCCACCGCCAAACGTCGCGACAAAAATGTCATCTGCCAGCGACCATGTTTTTCTCGTTTATACGTATCTTTTTGTGATTTTTGTTTCAAAGCTCTCAATTCATGTACCTTTGTGTTTAAACAAATGCGTCTCTTTTTCAGCAATAGTTTCCCAGAAGAAAAAAAACGGAATTTGAATTTAAACATTGCTTAATATGTCTACATAATTAAAATTCGGAAAATATAGAATTGAATTGTTGTAAAAAATTATTAAAAACTTTCAATGTTGGGCAAGTGAACCTTATTTCAAATTCGTCCGGGTCTAAATGACCCAGTGTGTCAGGGAAGGCTTCAGTGTTCGAATAAAATCAGTCAAGTGATAAGGTTACAAGAAAAACAGTTTTGCGGCATCAAATGAGCTGTTGAGCTGTGGTATCGTAAGAATAATAAAATAATTCGAGCGGGATTCTACTTTGAAACTTTGAAACAGGCTAGATAGGAAGAAAATGATCTTCTGGAACAGTCAGAAGGCATTTTGTATGGTGCAGGCATCGCTGATTAAGCGTAAGTTAATTTTTTGGTGAGTTTTCATTTTCAAAAAAACTTTAAACGCGTTTTTCACAAAACCACGTTTTTAGACCGCTTGGTGCTAAAACTTCCAAAACTACTGAACCGATTGTTATGAAATTTTAACCACGTATTCCGTATACCTATATCAACCGACTAAAGTAAAATTATCTTAAATTTTTTGTGCAAAAAATCGTAAAAAATACAATTTTTTCGCCGCCATTTCATTATTTTTGCATGCACATTAACAATTTAAGTTCAGTCGGTTGCTAGTGTTGGATTGAGCCCAAAACTTTTAAATGTTTCTGTTTCAGATGGCCCCTTTTCAAGATTTTAGAACCAGCTCCATAGAATTTGACCCACCTACTAATCAAGGCTTTATATTTAAATGATGTTTTCGTCTATAAAAAGGGCATAAAATACATTTAAAAATTGTTTTAATGTTCTCCACGAGTGTATTCACTAACCCTAACAAACCCTACATCGATATCTTCATTAATAATCTCATTTAAAAGATCACAAAAATAACTTTTGTTTCGAGCGCCCAAAGTAGAATCCTGCCACAAGGCCATGTGTCACACCGACCGAGCGGCCACGAGTGCGAGAGAGATAGCTGATTCTCAGATTCCCAGTGTTCTCCTAGATGGTTGATTTTTTGGAAAAAATAAAAGAACCACCTTCCGCTCTGTTGAAGGACGAACAACGTCTTTCCCTTCATTTGCCCGGAGTGTGATTCGTCCGAGAGATAACTTGGCACTAGGATTTTTACCGACCGGACGTGTGACCAATGTCCTTAAGGTAGTTCTGTAGATACACGTATGAGCCAAAAGTTTCGGTTGAAGCGCATACTAACATCCAATGCCCATACGCTGCTGTTGGTTGGACATTTTCGACATAGCTTGTACCCTTTACACCCCCCGCACATTCGCACCTCATGCATAGATAGGTCTCATACTCGTCTAGAGAGCGGCGCTGCAATCGTGGCAACAGCGCGATTATCCTGCAGTCATATCGTTGAGCTTCCTACAATCCGTCTGTCGCGAAATATTTTATATAAAGATAAAAAAAGCGCGAAAATGTCAACCCAAATGTGATACAAAGGTAAGTTTACAAGAAAAAAGGCCCTTGCTAAAGGACTGAAAGCTGTGGCAGCCATGTGTCAAGCAAATGCGACTAAACGCGATAAGAATAACCATAACCTCAACGACCAACGACAAAAATTCGTTGTCGAAAGACGTCGGATCGTGGATTTACAACAAAATATAATATATCCACACATACACACGCACACACACACCCCAACGCACGCACACACACACACACACACACACACACACACGCGCGCGCGCGCGCGCGCGCGCGCGCGCACACACACACACACCCGAACACACGCCCAAACACACACACACACACGCGCGCACACACACACACACACACACACACACTCTCTCTCTCAAACACACACACGCACTCCCTCGCGCGCGCGCGCACGCACACACACACACACACACACACACACAAATAAATAAATAAATACATGCATAAATTGAACAAATTTGTTTGCAGAATAAATTTATTTCACATCCGTCTCAGAATTACTAGAGCTCACACACACACACACACACACACACACACACACACACACACACACACACACACACACACACACACGTGCACACACACACACACACACTCACGCGCACACACACCCGAACACACACCCAAACACACACACACACACACCCCCGAACACACACCCAAACACACACACACACACACGCACACACACACACACACACACTCACACACCAAACACACACACACACACACACCCACGCACTCCCTCACACGCACGCACACACACACACACACACACACACACACACACACACACACACACACACACACACAAATAAATAAATAAATAAATACATCCATAAATTGAACCAATTTGTTTGCAGAATAAATTTATTTCACATCCGTCTCAGAATTACTAGAACTCGGGGAAAAAAAACAGGCTTCGAGTTCCCAAACCACACGCCGATCAGCTGGCTGCAGCGTACACTGTTGCCATTCCGTTACAGATGTTTGGGCCCGAGAGTTCGGTGTGGAATAAAATTACCACTTTTCATAACTCAATATCTCCGAAACGAAACGGTCGAAGTTTGTCATTAAAAAAAAAAATCAATCCCACAATAGTACTGCGTAGACGTGTGTTTTTATTTTGAAATCCTAAGATCCGTTTAGAATCTATATCGATAAATGCGAGCATTTCGGTTTACGTGTCAGGCATAGGGATCGCGTACAAAAATACCCATATTATCTCATGAACTAAACGGTGAATCGAATTGAACTTTTGGGCGTCAGCCCACGAAGGTCATATCTACACCATACTCATGGTAGTTTTCAGCGTATTCCTAAGATTTGACCAAAACTACAGAACTACCGTAGTAACGTCAATGGAGGAAAGGAAGAACGAGAGGATCGAGGAAAGAAAGGAGAGAGTCCGAAAGAAAAATGCGAAACGTCAACTTCCGCGTTTGGCTGTATCCGAGCACGTTAGTTACAAAGTTTACGTTTATTCACAAACGGTCGCACGGGAAGGTCTCCGATGGTTCGTTCAATCCTTATAAACAGGCTACACACGTGTGTAAAATTGTATTGCGTCGTCGCTACTGTGCGTCTCATTTACCTCGTCTACGTAGGTCACCGTCGCGTGCATCGTTCCAACATAAAAGTAACGCACAATGAGAGGGAGAGAAAATTCTCGAAAACATCGAGGCTGACGAGACACACGAGTGAGATTGAGTGGAGAATCTCGGAGACGTTCGCGGGACCACATCGGCATTATACAATGAAGAAGACGAAAAAAAAAAAATTACAAATACATACGCCTAATTACTTGTTAATAATAGCTGACATCTTGTTGTGAATTTGGCGTCCTTAGCCCCTCGCGCTGGCTTTCGCGTGCCTCTGCAACGTAAGGAAACGAGACTCGTTGAGACGTGTTGTTTTTCTTGGTTTTTGTTTTTTTGCCTTTTGGGATAATTCGAGGAAAGAAAATAACTCGAGGGGAGGTTAAAATGGATGAAGGAGAAAAATACCGCTAGAGGTTCCTTCTCCTTGCGCCCGACGATTTTGCAACGCGGACGCGCGTCGATGCCATTGTTCAATTGGCAAACGCAGTCCTCCTCGAGTTCCGTATAAACGAGACCCTCGACGATCCTCCTCGCGGCCACCTGGGCGAACTGCTTCTTCTGGTTGGGCTTCGCGTCGTGGAAGTGATCGACCGCGAACGCCGCACCGCCGGACTGCATACGCGAGAGGGGGAAAAAAAAGGCGGTCAATTTTCGCAACGGGAGAATTGAAAGTTGACGGATTTTTTTGTTTTTTTTTTGAGGTTAGAGATTTTCCTTTTTGCAGCAGACGAGAAGGAGAAAAATTCGGGTGGGGGTAAAAATGTCGAATGACCAAATGTAGAACGACAAAGATTTCGAAACGGTAGAATTATGAACTCTCAAAATAACGAAGGTTCAATTATTCGAAATTTTATCTGTCGACTGATAAAAAAATTGAATGACTATAAATCGAACCATTATTCATTGGAGAGCTAAGTTATTCGAAAACGAATATTCAGATCGTCTGCAATTCGGAACATAAAAATACAGAATCGAAAAATGTAGAACACCCATATTTCCGAAACAGAAAATAGCGAGTGCCTAATATGCGTAATATCGTCTATGGCGAAAAACAATAAATCGAAACGCAAAATGTCGATGGCCCGAAATATCGAACGCCAAAAGGTCGAACGGCCAAAGTGACGAACGTGGTGGGGCCCGTCACGTGGGATGACTGCCTTACGATATTTTAGCCGACTGACCGACAGCGCCATCTCGCAGCTTCACTCTGAAGCGCAAGTAACGTATTGCTCGATTCGCCATCCGGGCCGTTCTACATTTTGACCCTTCGCGATTTTAACCACTCGACTTTTTGGCCGTTCGCTTTAATGATTTTCTGCATTGTGAACCGTCGCAATTTTTTTAATTCGGAGAATTGTTGTCTCGAATTATTTGGTGTTATGCATACAGGCCCATCGATATTGTGTTTTTCGCTAATTTATTAAATCTGATTTTTGTTTTTCGCTAAATATCAACTTCCGAGATGTTCATATTCGTAATTGTTATTTTCGACTTTACAGACTCTAGTAAGATTGACCCATCTATATTCGAACATTCGGCATTTTCGAATTCGACATTTTGGCCCATCTGCATATCGATCGTTCGACATTTTTCCCCCCACCCAGAAATTCATCCGTGGAACGTACAATCTCGGAAAAAAGTAGCCGAAATTTGGAATTGCAGATGTACAGTGGCCAGGCACGTGACCAGACACTTTTTTTAGTGTCCGTCACGGAGATTCCGCGAGCGATAAAAACATGATATTTAATTAAGCCGATTGAGTTGAAACGTGGTAGAAGTATCGATAATGCAATTATAGTTGCAACCTTCTACTTGACGAGAATTGTTTTTCAATTTTTCTTTAACTTCTCTTTTATCCAAATTTCACAAAAATATTGCGTAAAATGATGATTTTTTTTCGTAAATTGGTGCCATTCTCTGAAATTTGAATTTTCTTCATTTCAATTACTGTCAAATAGAAACTATACATGCTTTGAATGAAAATGATTTTGAATTTTTTGCAAATTCCTGCTCCCTGTCGTTTGCCGCAACTCTACCACTTTGACGATGAATGAATTGAGAGAAAAAAAAACATTTTGTATACTTAAGGATGTTGAGTCCCTATGAAACATGTTAATGTTAATTGTTCAATAAATAGCTTCTGAATCGTTATGAAATTTTTACACGACCTCCCGAATACTTCATGTAAAAACATACCAAATTTTCCGAATTCTATCATCATTACGTCAACCTCCTTAAGGGTTGAAATAAAAAATGATAAGAAAATTCTGAAAATTTGGTATGTCGTTGTATGAAGTATTTAAGAGGTCGTGTTAAAATTTCACGACGATTAGGAAGCTCGTTATTAAAAAATTAACATTTTGTTAAGAACAATTTTTAAAAGAAATAAAAAAAAATGTATCAATAAACTTCGTTTTGTTTCCGTTGCTTTCAGTATATTGTTGATATTATAAAATTGAGAGGTCAAAAAAAAACGTATTGCAAAGTTACATCAGTTTCCATAAAACAACATTTAATTTGTGAATGTTAATCGTTCAATAACGAGCTTCCTAATTGTCGTGAAATTTTTACACGACCTCTGAAATACTTCATACAAAAACATACCAAATTTTCCGAATTTTATCATCATTTGCGATTTGGGACTCAACATCCTTAAATGCACTATTAAAGCGTACCTCCAATTTGATAAATGTAGAATAATTATTTCTTAGTTTCCAAAAACCCTCGAAATTGCTTATTTCTTCCCGTCTGAATGTATATTCCATCTCAAGGGTTTCTTGACGTCTCAGAAAAAAATATAGCTTATTTTTAACGTGAGTTCGTTTGGACAGAAAAAATTGAGCATTGAGGAAGAAAAATCGAGATAGCATTTTAAGTTTATCAGAGAGGGATAAGTGTATTTCGTATACGAAACAGAACTTTTCTTAAATGGAATTACATTCGTATACAGAGTGTTTCGTATGTGGAATCAAGTTATCATAATTCTGCTGTACTCAAAATGAAATTTTGATTTTTACCGTAATCCTCAATTTTTTGGCAAATTCGACTCGTCACAAAATACACTATATTTTTTTCCGAAGTCGTCATGCGAAACCTTCGGAATCCATAATTCTCCGCGTCGCAAAATCCCTGCGCAAGACACTACGAAGATACATGACCACCTCATTATTATCACATTCTACTTTTCTCGAAAGTACTCAATAAGTTCCGCCCTCGTGAATTATTCCACATTTTCGGCGCACGGCAACGTCCATCACAAAGTTACAAGACTTCCGAGAGGAAGTCTTGGCCCCCCTGCGGAAGCCCAAAAAAGAATTCGATCGACAACAGCCGTCAAAAAAGCTTGGATACATTAATGATACCGTAGCAGTCGAAAAAAGCGGATCGCAAAAAAGACCGAAGGACGACGTCGATGGACTTACGGCAACAGCGAAATTGGCGCAAACGTCGTTGTTCTGAAGAACGAGATTGTTCTTCATTTCGGTGTTTCCCTCGAGAGGCTTCTTCTTGCTGTCGCCGAAAGTATAAGCGGAGTGGGCGTCAAAGCCGATTACGTTTTTCTGCGGCTTGCCGGAAACGAGAATCTCATCCAGGTAAGCGATATGATAATACGTCAGGCCGAGATCCCGATAAACTTTTTGGCCCATGACGAGCCTTAGCTGTTGAAGCTGAAAATGCCATTATCGTCTTCACAGTATCCAAAAATGGACTCACCATCGTACATTCGAATGATAATTTTAACTCAATGCGAACAAATTCGATCAAGGTTTCCTTGAATTCACGTTCACATAGGTCTCGAAGCATCGTTCGAGTGCATCCCTATTTTCAACATGACCCAAAACATTTTTCGCAGATTTAAGGAGGTACGATCATCACTACAAATCCAGCTTTCGGATTTGACATTTTTATATGACTTCAAGCCCATTTTTTTTTGCCTGTTTAGTCTGTTTTATGGTGGATATGTTAATATTATTACTACGAAGATTACTACCGAGTCGTTGACAATCTATTTTTTCAGTCTTTTATTTCTTCACGTGCAATAAATTCATCACTTACCACACCATTTGGCACACTGCAATCGATAATACGAATAATCAACACAAGTAAACATCAATCGGAGCAGCTGTGGGTAAAATAAATTCAGACTCTTTGTTGACCCCGTGGAAATGATCGTACCTCCTTAACGTGTATAAGCTGTGCCCTCGGCTTCGCCCGCATTGTAATCCCGTCAATGGCAAAACCGAATCAGCCGACAGCCAACGACACGAATAAATCAGCCTCAAAATAACATATCCCCGTATAGATATATAAAACGTACGAGACAGTCTCTGTGTGCATATACTCACGGAAAGCGGAAGTGGGCTCTTCTCGCAGGGTGTAGCGAGAACGCCAACGACGACCTTGGACGCGCCGGGTCTGAAGGGATAACGAATGGCCTCCTCGTAAGCGTCGGTGAGCTGGAACGTGCCAAGCTCAACGTCGAGCCGCTGTTTCAGATACTTCACTCTCAATTCTATATCGCCGGCTTTGGCTTCCTGTAATACAACAATTGAACAGCCCAAACGCGTGGCTTTTACAAACGATCGTTACGCAGTTGTACACGTGAAAAAAGAACACAGGAGACATAGGAAGCATAGGACTGGTAGGTCTCGCGCTCCGGCGAGACTTATAGGCTAGGGATCGCTGCGTCGCTGACGCGAGAGCGCTCGGTCCCGAGCCACCTAGCGGCCGTCTCGCGAAGCGCGACGAAAAAATCGCTACGAGTGTCACCTTCGCGGCGAATTACCTCGAGTGTTATCAGTCGGTTTCGCGGGACGAATTTCATGTTGGTAATGTCGCCATCGATGTTCATGCTGCCGCCGGTCGTGTAGTGCTGAGGCCACTTCATGTGATCGCCAAAGCCGATCACACCGACGTGAACGTCACTACCGATCGTTGGAAAAACGGATAATTAGCGATTGGGACAATCAGAGATGGGACGATTCGATGGATTTGTCAGGCGAGCGAAATCCCCCTACTCACGTGATGCCGTTGTGTTTGAATTCGGATTTAATGTCAACGATCAAAGGCTGAACGAGCTCTTTGAATATCTTCTCGTTCTGAGCTTCCTGCTCGACGACTATAAGTACATCGGCCTGCTTCTGCGGTACTTTCACGCTGAAGGTATCGCCAACGGCAATCTCGTCGCTCTTGACCTTGCACTTTCCTGATTTAACGGACACACCGAGATAACGAATAAATTTAAAAAACACGAGGAGTCGCTGCCTTTGCGATAAATTCATGTGAACGATGTTTGGGTTTCTTTGCAATCGATACGGTTGACAAGAAATGGGTCTATAATTTGGTGTCTGAGGAATGATGACCTGTGGTGTCAACGCGCTCATCTATACGTATAAAACAGTGACTGGTCGACTGATCGAATGACTGGCTGACGCGTGGACAACGCACAGCCTAAACCGCTGAAGATAGAAGCATGAAATTTGGCAGGTGTGCTCCTTAGAAGGTGCAGAGGTGCACTGAGAAGGGATTTTCCGGAAATCAACTTCCGAAGGGGTGAAACGGGGTGTCAAAGTTTGTATGGAAATTTGCATTGCTCGTGTGTGTAAACGGGGGCGGAAATTAGTATGGCGTGCAATTTTGCAATATCCATCGGTCAGAGGACGACAATAGTTTCCGGTTGATGACAGCTGGTAATTAACAACGAGGTCATTGACTACTAACGCGATGAAGTTACCGCCAGGGGGCGGGAAGGAGACACGTCTCCTTCCGCGACGATGTACCATTGTAATTCGAGGAATCGACTCACCACAAGCGCCAGGGATGGAAATGAAGACACGTTGGTTGAGACAAGCGGCCCAGTAGGCACCGGAAATGAGACAGGCCGCCTGATGAGTACCGGCACTTGCCGCGTGATCGCACGCTTGACGGTAATTCGTCGGATCAACGTATTTGAAGCAGCCACTGCGAACAACGACGAAAACGTACATCGTTGATTTCTTCTTCTACCCACAACCACTTCAAACATCAATTTTCCAACAATAACCGGCAAATCGATAAAAAAAAATGAGACATTCGGTACGTGCCGATTTCGTGGTTTTTTTCTTCTTTTTATTTCGTGGAAAGTAATCGCTTTGGATTGTGTCAGGGGGTCGCACGTTTTCGCTCTTGTACAGGAGCTAGCAGAGAATACGAACCTCATTGGAGAATTGCCGCTAAAGTATTCGGTACAAGTGGGATCGCGCTGATGAGCCTTGTGATCCACAGCTGGTGCAGCCGGGCATGCCGAGTTCAATTTGTAAGCATTTCCGAACTCTGTCTCGTCTTCTGTTATCTATATTGGCAGCAGTACGACTCGATTACCAGGGTTGTTGCCCATTATTGACTCAGAAATTTTCCTGACTTTTCCAGGTTTTCCATACAGGTTTTGCAAAAATTCCAGGTTTTGCGGACTAGCCAGATCAGGGTCGAATAAAGAACACTTTCTTTTCATCAAAAATATATACTTTTTGAGTTAGAGAGATATCGGTATTTGTAAACGTCACGAACTATGCGGGAAAATTGTATACGTAAAAATAGCAATGATTGATTTTTGTGAAAGAAAACAACATTTTTAACCGACTTGAAGAAACAAAGGAAATTCTCAACTCGATCCTTCTGTCGAAGGATTATGTTGGACTGAATAACATAATTTTTCAAGACCAATATATGGAAATTCGATAGAATTGGTATTTATTTTTTTTAACTGAAATTCGAAATATAATTTAAACATTATAAAGTAAAAAAAAGACATCAAGGGGTTACCCCCACTTGCGATTTTGAAAAAATCGTTTTTTTTTATTGCGTTTTTTTTAAGTATAAGTATCTGAGAATATGTCCTGAAAATTTCAAGTCGATCCGAACAAAATTGACTGAGATATGAGCGTTGAAAGAGAAGAATACGTTCTTCGTGTAAACTGAAATTGAAACTTTAAACGCGTTTTTCTCAAAATGGCATTTCTGAAGTCGGTGACCAAGATTACTCGAACACTAATGAACCGATCTTCTTGAAATTTTGCAGGCTTATTTAATACATAAAAATGTAGTCTTTAATCGTTCGATTTTTTTTTCGAAAAAAATGGCCGTTTTATAGCCAAAAAACGGCCGTTTTTTTTCGTCAAAATCGAACCATTAACTTTGACTGTCCGCCATTTTGTGAAAAATGAATATTTTTTAAAATCCTTCGATTAAAGACTAGTTTATACTTATATTTGACTAAATCCATCCGCATTTTTTTTTCAGATGATCCACTTCGCCGCAATGTTGGTCACCGCAAACCGTGTATATAAAAACATTATTTCATTGACGGCCATTTGCCACTAAACAATGTAATATTTTTCAATAAAAAAATTACTGAAAGTTCTTCAAGATGTGTTCTTTAAGATGGTATACTGATCGATTAAAAAAGTTTTGTAGTTTTCTTTAAAAAAATTCATGAAAAAGGCCTTTTTTTGCGCTACAAGTGGGGGTAACGCCTTAAAAGCAAATACAGAACCTGTTCCTCATTGTGAACAAAAATTCGTACGCCGGTGAAAATAAACAAAAAATAAATATAAGTACTTAGCTATAATGATAATGATGTGGTTGTGTATCGACAGATCGAATGCAAATGTATTTTTGTAGCTTTACTTTTCATTTACTTTAATTTACAAATGAGTTTTACAAATTTACAATGTAAATTTGTTTTACAACTTGTAATTCGTTTTACAACTTGTAATTTGTGTTACAACTTGTCATTTGTTTTACAACTTGTAATTTGTTTTACAACATTTGCTTGTAAAACTTGTAATTTGTATTACAACTTGTAATTTGTGTTACAACTTGTCATTTGTTTTACAACTTGTAATTTGTTTTACAACATTTGCTTGTAAAACTTGTAATTTGTTTTCCAAAATTTGTTTTACACCAATGTAAATTTGTACGACAGTTTTACAAATTTACAAATCAGAAAAGTAAATCAGTTTTCAGGCTTTTAAATTCTCAATATTTGGCACCGACATAACTTTATTTTGTGTACACTGAAGAATAACGTAAATATTAAAAATATACAAAAACATTTATTTTTATACCGTTTAGTTTTTTTCGTCAAGTCGATTTCATTTTTCGTATCTCGTTCAAAACGTAAATTGTGAGAAAATTCCAGAGACAAAATTCCCTGACTTTTCCCTGATTATTTCGGGAGGAAAGAAATTCCCAGAGTTTTCCCGGTTTTCCATATGCGTAACGACTCTGATTACGCGTCAGGCGTTTGTGGACAAGATCCGGGTTTTTTAAACTTCACTATCATACACAATTACGAGTGTAATTTGAAATAGTTATTTGATACTTATTGTTAGTAAATCTCTTCGTAAATATACATCATCACACAGATATACACTGCCGGCCAAACATTTTCGGACACTTCAGATAATTGCAAAACTTCCGATCACTGGATCGTTGCCAAACACTGTTAGAACATAAGAATGCGTTTAATTTGTTATTTTATGAAGATACCATATGGCTCTATATAACGAATTATATTATTCTAATCTAATTTTGCAGTTATCCGAAGTCATCGAAAGTTTCGCAATTATCTGAAGTGTCCGAAACCTTTTGACCGGTAGTGTATATGGGGTATTCCAGCTCAACTCAGACAACTGTTTCCCTCACCATCGTTGGTTGTAGACTTCCGTCTTGCGAGTTGAAAAAAACTTCAAAAATATGGTTGCGGGTGAAATTTAATTCGGGTGGGATATATATGAAAACCAAAAGGTACTCTTCTGACTTCCAAACTGTCGAACAATAACCCTCGACATCGAAATGTCACAACAACAAAAAATAGTAAATACCGGAAGCGCGAGGTGAACTTTTGGTGAGAAATATACCAGTTAGTAACATTAGCAGTAAAAATATTTTCTACCCTATCAGACTTAGGCGAAAACCTTCCCTACACTAAAAAAACCTGATTTTGTTGAAGGCCTTAGGCTACAGCAACGGGTATAAAATCATGTGCGAATTTAACAATTCTTTTTCGTATACGAAAGGCCTTAAACAAAATTACGTGTTTTTTAGTGTAGGCAATGTTTTCGCCCAAGTCTCATAGGTTGGAAAATATTTCTAATAAATTTTTTATATTAATTTACCTTAAATAACTCAGTTAAATAAATAACTAAGCAACTTTTTAAAGTCAAAAGATATGCGTAGTACATTTTTTTACATCGCAGGCTATCAAAGTCGAATGTTAGAATTGGTTTGTATGAATATTCTGCATAAGACCATTTTTCATAAAGTTTCCTCAACATCTGACGTTGAAAAGAAGACTTGTCTAGATTTAAAAAAAATAACCAAGAGTATTATTTTTTAACCGGGTGAAAAAAAAAGTTATCATTTGTAGAAATGGCATGCGAAAAACCAAAAGCAGATGATTTTTATCCCGAAAACCGTTTTATACCGAAAAAAAAAGATATATGTATATATATAAAGGGCGGATCAATAACTATTAGCACCTTGGATATCTTCGAAACTATAAGGTTCACAGAAATATTTGCTGAAATGAAATTGCACAGTACGAAAGGGGCCATCCGATAGCAATAATATTTTTTTTGCAGGTATAGGTACTTCGGACATTTGAAGGTCAACTCCTTTTATTTTAATGGTTCGGTATATTTTTTTTTCTCTATCACGAAAGAGGAGCTTAAAACGAGTTCAACGACCTACAACACAAGCTCATTGAAGGTCATTTTTTTTATGATTTTTTTACGAAAGGTTTAGCTTTTTTGCACGAAAGTGTGAACTAATGTTAAAAAAATCGATCTATAGACCCTTTTCGATATATCGATTAATTTAAGAGATATCGGCGTTGGAACATTTCCGTACTTTCCGAAATCCAAATTTTTCGAAAAATTGTAACTTCCGAAATACATGCGATAAAAATGGTAAAATTTGTGAAAATACTCCTCGCATAGGATGCTATTTAATAATAATAAAAAATCAAAAAAGTTTAAAATGGTCAGAGTCACGAACGAAATGGCGTGAAATGCCTCGTATACATATATATATCGTATTATAAGTATATTATATTGACAGGTTCATTTCCCACCCATACAAGCCAGCAAGTACGAGAAACGTTGTCCAGCTTCTTTTTCCTCTTTATACCCAACACACTGGCTGTCAAGATGCGTCATAAAAAACTTACGTGACCCGAGGGGAGAGTAAAGTCGTCATAGGGCTCGTTGTTGCCGTCTCCGAGGACGCCGCGGACCTTTCCGAGATAGAATCCGGATACCTGAAGCCCGCAGCTCATCGGGGATTTCGGAGTGCACATAAGATGAACTCCATAGTCCGACTTGACGTTAACGATCGGTGGGGTCAGGAAGGCGTGAAGGTTCTTCGTACTGACCGGATATTCGCCGGGTTTTCCATTAGCCAGAATCTATAAATAGAGGGATAGAGGAAAAGTGAGATGGAGAGAGAGAGAGAGAGAGAGAGAGAGTTCCACTTTATCGCCTCTGTAAACTCACGTTTCCGTTGGACTTTATGGTGATGCTCTCGCCCGGCGCGGTAACGGTGACACTCGTCAATTTGCCACCGGCCAAATTCGCGACCACCGAGAAATTACCATCTCGCATATCCTGAGCGAGAATGTAATCGCAGGTGCCTGCCATTGTGACGTGACGTCCGTCGAACGTGAAAAAGTGTCCACCCTCGAGGAAAAGCCCCGTTTTACTGAACGGCGGTATCAAGTCGGCCGGATGAAGGGTCGGCCTGAAACCCATTTCGCATTCACAGAACTGTCGTGATCGATTGGCCTAACAACAATACACTGCAAACAATTTCTGTACAAAAATTAATACACAAGTGTAGGAAGTTTTTATGCGGATACCGCTTATGAAATTTCAGATACGATTTTGAAAATCCAAAACAGGTTATTTGAAAAATGAAAGTGTAGCTCTGTAATATTAATATACTTGTGCGTTTGAAAAATAATGCACGTGTAAAGAAATAATCACATCCAAGTATATTGAAATCAAGAACCATTTGCTGATATCAATATACGAGTGTATATTAAATTCAAGAACCATTTGCTAATATCAGCATACGGGTGTGTATTAATTTCACAGAACCAAAGTATTACCTTTAATGTACACTGTAAAAAGCTTCTGTATAAAAATTAATACACAATTGTATGATGTTTTTATTCGGACGCCGTTTATGAAATTTCAGATAATATTTTGAAAATCCAAAGCAGGTTATTTAAAAAATAAAAGTGTAGCCCCGTAATATTAATATACTAGTGCGTTTGAAAAATAATGCACGTGTAAAAAAATGTTCACATCCATGTATATTAAATTCACGAAACATTTGCTAATATCAACATACGGGTGTGTATTAAAATTACTGATCCTAAGTATTAAGTTTATTTCAGAAATTGATAATTAAGCCCACTGAGAATGTGACTCGTATTTATCCTCCTCGACGGGAGCTAGAGATAAAAAAGGTGGTTTTTGTGAAATTTCTTCCTTCAACACCTGGCGGCGTAAAAAGGGAAAAATAATTTCCTTCCGGATAGGCGAGTTCAAGAACTGCGACTCTGGCGTGGATATGGAGAGGTAACGAATTTGTAACACTCTCCGACGCGTGCACGAGTTGCAAACGCGTCTGTTTTTCCCAGGACGATAGTAGCCGGTGGTTGGGTTATATGCCCGACCGAAGCTGCGAGTGGCTATGGGAAAGTGCGGAACAAGGCGCCGTCCCTCGGGCGCTACGCGAACTACGCGCGACCATCGGTCGTCGCGAGCGGCCGAGGTGGGTTGAGCGCGTTTTGTATTTGCAATACTCTGTTTTTTATATTTGAATTAATATACAACTGTTGTAATCTTTAATTTAAGGCACGGGTTGATGCAATACATTTTCCATAAATTTGCAAACTTTTCTTGGAAATGCCATGTTGCATCTATTAAATTCTATATCCACGTTAGAATTTCATGTTCCTGTTTTAAATTTACGGTACAAGTGTCTTAAATTCAATTTCATTTACTGAGTTCGTAAAATTCAATTCTTTTGTCCCTTAAATGTAGTGTAAATTTAATCCAATTTTCACGTTGTTTCATGTGATTTTCATCAGCGTTTATGAATTCTTTTTTCAATTCCAGTTTCGCACTTTTAAATAAATCTGTTGTGATCATGCATTGTATGTATCATAAAATTCAGTTTCACATATGTTATATTTTTCAGGCAGCTGTAAATAAATTTCAAACTTGTTTTGTATTTTCAATGCTCTGTTTCTTATAGTTGATTTATCATACATCTGTGGTAATTTGCAATTGAAGACAAGGGTTAATGCAATACATTTTCCACAAATTTACCAACTTGTCTTTGAAATTCCATGTTTCATCTATTAAATTCTATATCCACGTTAGGATATCATGTTCCTGTTTTAAATTTACGATACAAGTGTTTCAAATTTAATTTCATCTACTGAGTTCGTAAAATGCAATTCCTTTGTATCTTAAATGCATTGTAAATTTCATATCTTTTTTTACAGTGTAGCAACAGCGTTGATGCTCCTTCCGCGTGTTTGCGTAGTAGCGGTGGACGCTTATCGTTTGGGTTTGATTGGGTTATCGTTTGCGGTACTTCACCTGTAAGCGTAGTAAACATCAGCGGGCGTCGGAAGCTCGCGGTTCTGCAAGAGATTGAGAATGGACGTTTTGAAGGTAACGATTCCGGGTAGATTCTTGAACGCGCTGAAATCACTCGGAAAGCGAATAGCGTAGAAGTCGAAGAGTTTCTCGAAGGTCGTTTGGCTCTGAATGAGGGAGATCATCGATTGGATAGCTTCGATTCCGGAGCCCCATATTTTCTTGATCTCCGATTGATCGTCGACCTGCGTTTGGAATCAATGACACGAATGAGCATTGTCCGGTTGGGCTTTCAACGCGCCTCGCATGGAGTGCCAAAGCAACGGTCGTAATAATATCCCGTGAACAAATGCACATATTTAAACATATATAATTATTTGTACTCGTGTATAACATTGTATACAATTATATACGCCTTAACATGACATCACGAATGATCGTATACGTAGATATATTACGATGTGTAGTATTTATTTTTTCTAGGTGTGGACCATGTATGCCCATATGTGATCATGCATGGTCAAAAGTTGGTACTCCGAACTCGTATGTCTACATGGGGTTGCATACAGGGTGGATCAATAACTATCAGCGCTTTGGATATCTTCGAAACTACACGGAGAAAACAGGGGCCACGAAGTTTAGAATTAATACTATGCTCCTAAAAAAAATATCATTATGTGTCAAAAGTATCGAATGGAAGATAAAAATTGTAATCATGGTATAGTAATAATGAAGAAATTTAAATTTTAACCTACGATATGGCACGTAAACTGATACGAATAATACATTTTATTCGGGATATTGTGATTTTTTGTAGTATTCAAAAATATTTTGCCCACGTGATTCGAACAATTAGTTTCCAGTATTTTACAAAAAGTACGGTATAAAGAGTCACATTTTACTAATAACTTTAAAGATTTATGCTATGTGTATAGTGAAATCTATACATACACGAAGATTCACGCCATACGTATCGTAAAGTCCATATGGAAATATAGCGTGTAATAAAGGTTGGTATTTTACAAAGCACGCATTATTTTTACTATACAGCATATAGGACTCGCGTCTATGCGAAAATAGTTTAAAATGTCATATGCACGCATCATTTTTACTATACGGTGTGAGAATCATTTTTACACTTCTATAACCACAAGTCTTAGAATTCCGAACTGGCAGTAAACTGCTATACTTTTCTAGCACTGAATATTAGAATTCTGGCAGCCAGTGCTAGAATTTGAGGCCGTATTTTTCTCCGTGTATAGAGGGTCACAGAAACATTTGCTGAAATGAAATTGCACAGTACGAAAGGGGCCATCCGATAGCGATAATAGTTTTTTTTTGCAGGTGGAGGAGGTACTTCGGACGTTTGAAGGTCAACTCCATTTTTTCAAATGGATCGGTATGTTTTTTTTTGGTATCATGAAAGAGGAGCTTAAAACGAGTGCAACGACCTATAACATAAGGTCATCGAAGGTCATGGAAAGTATAGAAAGTTGATAATACGTACAGTTTCGGTAGTAAATAAAATTACTACGTTTATAGTAAGCGTTTATAGTAAGTTTATAGTAATAAAAATGCAAAATCTGTTTTCTCGTAATTTCTTATTTATGCGTAAGGTAAATGTCCCAATTATTGAACAGGTCCCAATTATTGAACACTATCTTGTATTTTTATTATTTCTCATTCACCTGCATGCATTTACTTATTTATGAAAATTTCATTACACATATGGAACTTTTAGCTATCGAAATGTTACCTTACTTCTGCAAAAAAAGCTTTAATTAATAGAGAAAAAAGTTATTTAATCAGCAACCGTGATCCGATTTGACGTATCGTGGTAACTGTTTATCGTTTTTGCCAAGACGCGCCGCTTCATGCGTGAGGGCATAAAAAATTCAAAAACTGTCGCATCTCAAAAAGTAAAGGCGTTTCAGGTTTCTCAGAAAATTTCTTACAAATAACAATTTTAAAAAAATGTTTGTAATTAATTATTTGTTAAAAAATACGGTGTTCGATCATTGGGACATAGAAAATGCAGTGTGTCCCAATTATTGAACACTCGAATTCTCCAAGATGTCGTCATCAAACCCATCAAAACATCGAGACAGTTAACGTGTGACAGATCGTGTGAATCGGATTTATTCAAACAAAAACTGTAAGTTCCTGAATAAACTTATCTTTATTCTTTTAATAATAACTCTAAGATCGTCAAATATATTTTTTATCTGTATTTCCGTGCAATAAACATAAAAAGAAAAGTAAAAAGAGAATATAACCTAAATGTAACCTAAAAATACGAATGTAATGTTCAATATTTTTTGCTCTCGGATATTTCAGGGACAAAATTTCAAGAGGGAAGGAGAATTCTCGAGAGTGTTCAATAACTGGGACATGCCTGTTCAATATTAGGGACCTAGGCACTTCCAGTGTTCAATAATTAGGACATTTGCATGCTTCACATTCTTATTCTTTTTTCTTTCATTTGAAATCATTTAAAAATAATTTGAAGGGTGATTTTTCGAAAGTAAAAATACCAAGTAACATTTGGACATGAAATCGATGGTTTTTTCTTGGTTTTATATTTTTTTCTCACCGAATTCAATCTCTCAGATCCTTAGCTGTTCAATACCTGGGACATTTACCTTATGTCTGCAAATCAATGTATGACTGAACATGGTTATATATCGTTATATGCAATAGTATATGAGTATATATACTATCATATTATATGTGATTAATTATGTTAGTCATTATTTGTGACTAATTGTATATGATTACATGTGATCATATATGGCTATATATACCACCATATATGATTATATAGAGACAAATTTCGTTCATGATGATTTATGACAAGATCGTACACGGAGAGAATTTTTAAGTAATTTTTACTGTGAAATCACAGTAACTCGGTGACAAATGTGCAATTATTCAGGTTTTTAGGAAATAAATTATGAATTTTCATGGAAATGAATCAAAATTTACTTTTGCGTAACAGAAATTTAAAATATTTTCCAGAATTTTTACTGAAATTAATAGTAAAATTTCATGAAACAAAAAGATTACGACAATAAGTTAAAAAAGTGCTAATATAAATGAAATTTTTCAGTGGAACATTGAGAAATTTGCGTGTTTTCTATAAAAATTTAAAAAAGGAAGCCGAAATTTTCCGTGCGTCCACCGGAATTTTACGTTCTTTATAGTAAAATCAGTTAGGGCTAGGTCGCCTGACCGTACGCATGAGCTCTGTGTGCGAGCGTGCGTATACGTAAACGCAAGCTGTGAGAGTGTGCTTGTGTATGACGCAGTATGACGAGCACGAACGACGCCGACCCGCGTTGCTTAGCAACAGCGGTACCGCGCATGCGCATTATAGTACGAAGCACGGGCCAAGAAAGCCTCGTGGTCTCGTGCAGTCTAACGTGTTCTACGCAGTTCTACGCAAGAAAACAAAGAAACGTGAAAAGAAACTTCGATAAAGGACGTCTACAATGGTACGGAAAGATGATATGCTAAAATAAGTAGCAATCAAGAACACAAATGTTCAGAAATACAGTATATAGAGTATTTATTTAATCATAGGGAATTAATTTTTCGCTAGGGATTTTAGAAATTCCAAGTTTGTCCAGGTTATTTTTACTGTAGAAACTTGGAATTTTTTAGGCAGCCCATTGTTAAAATTCTACATGAGAATGTGTCAGAATTTTTACTGAAAGAAATGTAAAAAATTATGCTACTTGCTTAAATTTTTACATGAATGAAAGCAAAATATTAAAAGCTAGTGTCAATTTTTGACTATGTGCACATTTGTCACCGGTTTCAAATTTTTAATGTAATTTTTACGGAGATTTCACCGTAAAAAATACTTAAAAATTCTCTCCGTGTACATGATTATTTATGTTTATATATGTCGATTTTTATCCCGGGATGGTACGTGTGTATCTGACCTTTTGGCGCCTGACGTGTTTCATTATGTACTGGTAGGTGACGGTGAAGAAATCCTTGAGTTCCTCGGTAGGCAGGATCTTGCACAATTGGTGATAGGCTTCCTCGATGGGTCCCAAAATGGCCTCGGGTACCTGATAATCCGCGAGACCCGCGTACTTCTCCTTGACGAATTCGTAAATCGGCAATGCCTTGATTTGCTCCACAACGAGGACAACGAAGTCCTTGATTTCCTTCCTGATCTGGGACGTTCCCTTGGCGATTATCTTGGCGATGTCCTGGAAGATTTCCGCCGCGACGCCCAACAACTGTTTGATCTCCTTTTGATGCTCGTTCGCGACGTGGAGAATGGCCTTGAGATAGGTCGTGCCGAGTTTAACCGCCGCGTCGAATATCTCGACACCGGCTTGGAAGACTTTGTCGTAAGAATCCTTCAGATGTGGATACGTCGATTTCACGGCCTCGCTTATTCTCTCGACGACTTCGTGCAACTGTTTGTTCAACTCCGCCACCTGGCTGGCCATTTGCTTGAGGGTCTCCGTCACCGCGACGATCACCCCGCCGAATACCTTGTGCCTGTTCCAATCGAACAAAATGCCTTGGTTGTCTAACGAAAGCAAAGTTACCTCGTCGCGCCGAATGATGTCAACTCACAGCGCAGCTTCGATCTCCTTGATGGTCTCGTCGGCGTGAAGCTCGTTCTTCAATTTGTCCAGTTCGCCCTGGTAATAATCGACGAGGGGCTTCATGTTCGGGGATGCTTTCTTCAAGTGTAACGCGAGGTCCTTGAGCTCGACGGCCGCTTCCTGAGCCACGGCCTGGCTCGCCTCCTTCAGCTGCTTAGCAACTGCGATTCCGCGCTCGCGCGAATGATCCTGGCGATCGGGAGAAGTCGCGGTAAGCGCGAGTGAGCTTCGCGAGCAGGGCAACTCGGGGCAATACGAATACGTGGGGTAAGATAAATCTTAAGGGGTTACCCCCACTTGCGATTTAAAAAAAATCGATTTTTTTATTGCATTTTTTTGAAGTATAAGCATCTGAGAATATGTCCTGAAAATTTCAAGTCGATCCGAACAAAATTGACTGAGATATCAGCGTTCAAAGAGAAGAATCCGTTCTTCGTGTAAACTGAAATTGAAACTTTAAACGCGTTTTTCTCAAAATGGCATTTCTGAAGTCGGTGACCAAGATTACTCGAACACTAATGAACCGATCTTCTTGAAATTTTGCAGGCTTATTTAATACATAAAAATGTAGTCTTTAATCGTTCGATTTTTTTTTTCGAAAAAAAATGGCCGTTTTATAACCAAAAAACGGCCGTTTTTTTTTCGTTAAAATCGAACCATTAACTTTGACTGTCCGCCATTTAGTGAAAAATGAATATTTTTTAAAATCCTTCGATTAAATACTAGTTTATACTTATATTTGACTAAATCTTATACTTATATATATCAAATATATATTTGATATATATAAGTATAAGATATAAGTAAATGATATAAACTTATATATATCAAATCTTATACTTATATATATCAAATACTTATATTTGACTAAAATAAAAAAATAAGTGTATATAAAAACATTATTTCATTGACGGCCATTTGCCACTAAACAATGTAATATCTTTCAATAAAAAAATTACTGAAAGTTCTTCAAGATGTGTGCTTTAAGGGAGCTTTCCAGTGTGAAATTTTCAAAAAATCGATTTTTTTTTTTTTTGCTTTATCGAATAGTATACACTCTTCCGAATATTCCCTGAAATTTTCATGCCGAAATTCAGATTATTTCGGTTACTGTACAGCATTTCTTGGAAGAAGGCAACGGAGCGCTACAGCTACAGCGAAACTTTGAACGCGTTTTTCTCGAAACAGCATTTTTCAAAACGGTGTCCAACTTGGAGGGCAGAGTTTTACAGCTATCGAGTTGAATTTTTTACACAATATTCTTAACGTCATAGTTTATCGTGCTATGAAAGCTTTTTTTTTTTTTTGACATCTTCCTATTTTTTTGTAAAAAAAACTGCCAAAAAAAATGCTAAAATCGATACTTTTTGTTCAAACCGGCGCCATTTTTGCAAAAAAAAAAAAAAAGCCTCCATAGCACGAAAGCCAATTATATACCGATCAATAATCTTTTTGTGTTTTTTGTTTCAGATCAAAATTGTGACCCCCAACGTGGACACCACATCCAAGTGCATTTTCTGCAACAATTGTTTCATCATTTTTATAGATATTAATTAATAAATAAATCGATCTTTAAAAAATTGTTTTGTATTCTTCAATACCCAATTAATATACAAAAAAAAACCAGACCGATTAGATTATTTTTTCTTTAAAAAAAAAAATCGCGAAAAACAGCGATTTTTCGGGCTGTCACACTGGAAAGCTCCCTTAAGATGGTATATTGATCGATTAAAAAAGTTTTGTAGTTTTCTTTAAAAAAATTCATGAAAAACGCCTTTTTTGCGCTACAAGTGGGGGTAACGCCTTAAGGCCTTAGGACACTCCAGAGGCCGAAAAAGTTGGCTTTTTGGGGATTTTTTTTTCCAGAAAAACTACAAAATAAATCGAGATTACAAAAAAGGGTGTTTATCGTGCACATCAGTGACTGTATAGAATAATTTTTTTGAAGCGTTTAATTTCAAAATGGCGGGTGTGCAGCGGTTTTGCGATGACGTTTCCGTTTGACGTTGGCCGGAAACATAACTCACAAGGAACATCCCTCGATTTTGTTACGATAGGAATACTCACGATGAGCGCTACGAGATTGTCCTTGTTGTAGCCAAAGTCGGACTTGAGGAATTTACTCTCGTCGAGATGAACGAGGACGTTGAAGAGATTCTTCTTCTCGTCGTTGTTGAAGACGTCCGCGTGCATCTCGGCCAATTCACCGAGAACGACGCGTCCGTTGGCCGTCAGCTTGTTCTTCGGATTGTCTGATGGAAAAATCAAAGTGGCGTGAGTTGCAATCCCGTCGACGGACTGGCCGCCATTGAATTCCTAGCTGATGAAGCACCGGCTGAGACTCGACTCACCCTTCTCGTTGACCTGGTACTTGAAGTTGGCGAAGTTGTGTCCTTCGAAGGTAGAGACGATCGTGGGATTGTCCAGGATCGTATACATGCCGCTGAACTTCTGGATGTCCTTGTTGATCTTGTAGCCCAGTGCGACATCGACCAGTTTCTTGTCCGGTGCGTCCACGGTAAGTGCAGCCTCCGACGTGTCCAAGTAGAAGTAAATGCCGGTGCTCTTCGGCTTCTGATGCTGATCCGTGTACGATAGGAACGAGCCGAAACTCACCGCGTAATCCGACAGCGCCAAATGTTCCTTGAGATCGACCTTGAGCTGTTGTCCTCGACTGTGGACCTCCAGGAGCCCCGTCACGTTGTAACCCTTCTGTATGCTGCTACGCACCAATTTCGCAACCACGGAAATCTTCTGTGCCTTCTTGGCGAACACGTCGAGATCGAGGGACGCGTCCAACAGATTTTCACCGCCGTAATGGAGTCTGCCGTTCACGCACATCTCCTGCGGGCAACAAAAGTCCTTGCAATTACTCGTCGTCTAAGCACTTTTCGCTTCCGATGCAAACGACGTTCGTTCCCCCGGTACGAACCTTCGGTTGCGAGGGGTAGGTGAACTTGGCCTCGCCGTTGACGGACGCGGTGTTCTTCTCGATGTTGATGTCACCACTGGCGACGAAGCACGTCTTGTCGTTGGGTTTGTTCTTTCTATCGAGGTAGACGGACACTTCCATCTTGACAGCTCCGAAGTGACGGGTCTTGGGAATCTCGTAGGACGATACGATGGCGATCTCACGGCTCGGCAGGGTCAAAACAATGGCTGCGTTCGAGGGGGGGAAAAAAACACGCCGAAGGTTGAAGCGGAATGAAGCATGGAGGCAAACGATCAAAGTCGAAGTATCGAAGTGCACTGACAAGGGGGCATTCCCTACTCGTCATCACCGATTTCGTTCAAATTTATAGGACATGCAGGGCTTGGCTAGAAATAAAAGTACCCGAAGTGGGAACTCCAGATGGCCAAGCGTTTAGAAAATAAAAATGTTGACACGGCTCTCGCACCGTATAAGCCATTTACGTGAGCATATTTGCCGAGCAGCGGTTGGCGTAGCGGTAAGCGCTTTTTTTCTATCTTTATCTCAACTTTTATATTATTCATTTTCCAATTAAGCAAAGAGGTGAATAATTTATTTTATTGATTTACTTATACGCAAAAGGCACGGCAAAGGTAAAAAATTGGGATTTCGGACTTTTCAACAAGGGATTGTAATTAAAGCGCATACGAAAAGACTTTGTACATAAAAATTCCAGTGAATAATATAAAAAATTATTATATTAACAGCTATTCGGAACTGCAGCTGGAATTACTTTTATCCGTTGTGCCAAATCTACAATCGAAATAACATAAGTACCCGGTAGCATAGTGGCAGCGTGCGTGAATATAGATAGGTAGGTCGTAGGTTCGAATCTCCATGTAGGTGAAATATTTACTTCGATAGGAATCATTTCAGGAGGTCAGGGAATAACAAGTCATGATATACGATCGTACAGGTGGTACTCTCGATTGAAATTTTTTGAATTTATGAAGTATTATATACATTTAGTAGACATACCATTCAATATGATAAAAACCACTATTTTTTGATAGTGTAAGGAATCTTCCATTTTATGAAAACCTACTATATTATATAGCATTGACAATCAATGTATGCTTGAAAGATTATTGGTTGCGGTTGACATATGAGCATAGTTAACACAACTGCTGAATTATCATTAGCAGTACTATATTTTCGGCAGTAACCATGACTATAAAATATCACTGTCCCCTCAGGGTAATATAAAATATGCTTGAAATATGGTTGAAGTTACTATACATTTTTCTCTGTGTGAGAATGCTTTCAAGAGCAAAAGAGAATGTTCAGTGAGACTCGTCGGGACTTACCAGAATCCTTGGGATGAACGTAAACTTGAGACGAGTACTGAGTCTTGTCCTTGGACGTGTGAACGTATAAATTCGCCGTGTGATCGAAGGTAAATTCCTTCGCCAAATACTTCGTGTTCGTTTTGAGGCCGAATTCGACGGGAACGTTGAACTTTTTGAGATTCACTTCGACGGTCAGCTGATGATTTCCTTGGGAATGAGCTTGAAAAGAGCGATGGACGTTACTACCGATACTTTTGTTCGAAGCCTTGGCGATCTCTACATATCGGACAACCGTGACTCACTGTCGCTGTCAAAGGCGGATTGTATGTTGAAGTAAGCGCAGTCCTTGCCATGCTCGCAGTAGCTATTGAATACGTGGATCTCCTTGGTGGAGAGTTTGAGTTCACCGACGACTGCGAACGGTCCGAAGTTCGTATTGAGAAGTATGGCGACCCCGACCTCACCGTCGACCTCGCGGGTCAATTGTTTGCGGGAGTAAGTGAACTTGGAGCTTCTCGTATCTTCGCCAATCTTGAGATTGCCGTTACCCTCGACGATCACCTTGCCAGCCTCGTCGCGCTTGCTGTAGCTCGTGCTGTAAACATTGTTCGGGTACTTTACATACATCACGACGATTCCACTGGAGCGCCCATGTGAGTCGATCGATCCCGTCGAATCGGCCATTCGGATCTTTACTCATAAGGGTCGCAAATCGACGATTTCACTGTCGGCGAAAACGAGCGAGGAAAAATCATCCCCTTATTACCTTCCGGTAACGATGTTCTTGCCGTCGCTGGTGACCGTCACGAGGATCGCCTTGCCCAATTTGTGGCCAGGTTTCGTAGCGATCTCCGCGTGGATCTTTCGTTGCGGTATCTTGTCACTGTCGAAGTTAAATTCGATGAGGAAATTGTCGATACCGTCGATCTTCACTCGGCCGTCAGCAGCGACGAAACCCTTCGGCGAGTCGAACTTCCATTCACCTTCCGACGGGAATATTCATAGGGCAAGAAACAACGGTACAGTTACTTCTCGTGTTCCGTCGTCTCGTGTTCGCTTGGACAATACGCGAATCTCTGGGGTCCGATAGCGAGAAGTTTCGTACTGAAGTGCCAGGCGCTATGTTACTTTAGCCCTTGCACGGGAGGAAGATGCAAATTAGCTAGCCACGCGGCCTCCGAATGTAATTTCTAACTGCGTCTAGCGTCAAGTTTCTCCTACACGTATATAGGAACAAAGGGAAACTAAGAGGAGACTGCTCGAGTCTCTGCGCGGGCTTACCCGGCACTTCGCTTGCTCTATATGCAATTCCAAACTATCCAGTCGGCAATTTCTTGGTGGAAAGGCCGGACGAACTTTTAGGAGAAGGCAGAAAAAAAGCCCGGGAAACCAGTTTAAGGAGGTACGATCACTTCCACGGGGTCAAAAAAGAGTCCAAATTTATTTTACCCATAGTTGCTCTGATTGATGTTTACTTATGTTGATTATTCGAATTATCGATTATAGCGTGCCGAATGTTGTGGTAAATGATGAATTTATTGCACGTGAACACATAAGAACTGAAAAATTAGATTGCCAACGACTCTGTAGTAATCTTCGTAATAATAACATTAACATATCCACCATCAAAATGGACTAAAAAGACAAAAAAATCAGCCGGAAACCTATTGAAATGCTCGTACCTCCTTAACATTTGTAGGTGGCAAAGTACTTCGCCACGCGAGCGCGCGCACCCCGCGTACAATGTCTGGCTCGCTAGAGAAAACTTTGCGCCGGGGTGACTGGAAAATTAGTCGCGAGCAAAGTCACGAGTGACGCAACTTTCGCCACGACGAGGAAGCGAAAGGGAAAAGAAGATGGCCGTGACTCACCGACGTAGACGTTGTCGCCGAGGTCTTTGAACTTGCTAATGAGCTCGGTCTTGCCACCGGGACAAGCATATACGACGCTGATGCTCGTCACGGTTGGACTCAGTTGGACCTGACTGTCGAGGGAATACTTGGCGTCATCGGCCACGAGTACAACCTCAAAAGCGTGGATGTCATCCTGGCCCTTCTTGCGTGACAATTTGAGCTCGACGTTGCTGCATTTTGCGAGGGGCGTTGTACCCTTTGCCTCGAAACTGACCGATCTCATGTCCTCGGTGTACGTCAAAACGGACGCCAGAGTCGCCTCCTTCTCGCCGTATTTTACGTTCAACGTTCCGCTCGCCTCCTTCGTGTCTTTCGTTGGATCGCATTTGTAGGTAGTCGACAAGCTGAACGGTGGATTGCTCAGGAGGGTCACCTTCATGTTCGTTTTGCCCTCGCTCACGTGCTCATCGTCCGGTATTCCCTTCTGATGTATGTCTAACTCGACCTTGACACTCTTGTCGCCGTTGTAGGTCAAACCGTAGACGCCCGTGTACGCAACGTTGCCGTCCTTCTCGTGGGGCACGAGCAAACTCTCGCTCGATTCCAACTTCAGCGAGCTCAGCTTCTCAAGTGGGAGTTTGAATTCCAGAAGAATTTCACTCGTCACCGGCTTGTCGATGGAATCACCGCGCGCGTATTTACCGTGACCCTGAAAATATCGAGGGATCATCGTATCTCACGATCGATCCCATTCCGAAAAATTCGGAAGATCCACCATGTCGGAGAATCGCCCGTAAAGGGCGCCTCACACGCCTATGGCGGATGTCTTGTTCTACAAACAACTGGGGCAAGTCCGGGGTAGTTGGACAAAGTTTTTTCAAGAATCCGTAAAAATAAAAGTACAGAAGTTTCTTGACTTATCTTCGTTCGTAATTAAACTTTAAGATAATTTACGAAATTGAACCAAACTCCCATTGGATCAACCTTAAAATGACTATTTGTTTAGAATTACGATTGGCTAACTCTCCCGGAGTATTCGGGTGTGATGGCCATAGGAGTAGATATGAGATGACCAGCATTATGCTCTCGGTTTTATTTGGTTTCATGGTTTGATTCTTATTTTTTTTCCTTTTGGCCTCATCTAGAACATCGTCGAAATCCGTATAGTTTTTGTGTACCCCAAGTTGGCACCCTATCCACTGAAGCCAGTATTCGATGAGACGAGTTTCATAATAATTTTCTCCTCAACATTTTGCGTCATTGTTCTTGTATCGTCTTTCTAAGGTCTCGCTAGGTATTTCGTCGGTGCCAGCGGCTGCACGAACCGACAATTCATCATTTTTTATAGCACTACTAGTTGCTTTTAATGATTTTTTAATCCAGTTCCCTCGTAGAGCAATTGCTTTTCTCTTGTACTTATTAGGCATCCAAAACAAATGTAGGAACGATGAATTACTCGAACACGTTACAACTAATACTCTGGCCATCGTACACCGACTGTACATGGCCCTCTCTCCTAATCTCCCGGGAGAGATGACCACACCTAAAGTGTAAACAAGTAATAACAATACATGCAAAATCTTGAGGTTAAAACAAAGCACTGTTCGTGAACTATTCAAGAAATACAAAAGTAACCATTAATTTTACGAAATTACATCATCACAACGTAAAACATGAAACCTTAAAAAAAAATTAGCAGTAGCCAGAATAATTAAAAAGGATTTTACTTATTTGACATTTTTTTGCTAAACTTTTGCTTGTAGACTTACACCTGCGTACGACGCGAAGCGAATTAAGCAGTAACAGTAAAATATTTATAGTGGCCATCTCTCCCTTATGGCCAACTCCCCCGGAGTTACCCTAATTGCTTTTCCAATCGTACTCACATGGACAGTCAGGTCTTTTCCCAGTGCCGACTTGAGTTGCCAATCGCCTTCGTGGGCATTGTAATTACCGGCAAGAGAAAAGCCGAACGGTTTAGGCATGACGGATCCTCCGAGCGACATGATCAATTCGCTCTTTCTCTTATCCGAATTCGGCAGACGTTCGTGGCTTCCGACCAAATCGAGCTGGAGGGACTTGCCGCTGTGCGACTGAGCCGTGAGGGTATTCTTGGTGATGTACTCGGAATCGGGACCGTCGACCCAGCCGTGTTCCGATTCGTACTCGAGCTTAGCAGTGTCGCCGCCCTTGGTTATTGAGTCGGTGAACCGATAGCTGCCGTTCAGTCGATTCTTCTTATCCTGGCGGAACAGATGCTGAACTACACCAACGGTGATACAGCGTCCATTGGGTAGCGTAATTTCGGTGTTGCCCTTGGCCTCGTAGCCGTTCTTTCCCTTGTTCTTCATGTCACCCTGGAAATCGACGTTGGTCTTGTACTTGCCGATCTCGACGACGTTCTTCGAATTTATCGATTCCTTGGTGAGATCCGTGTCCGATGATATCTTGAGGCACTTGCTCGGATCCTTGTCAGCGTCGAGAAGAATCTCGAGATTGGCGAGGTGCTTATTTCCGTCAACGTTCAATTCACCGCTGCCCTTTATTTTGCGCGGCAACGTCGGAAGATCGACGTTAACGTTCGCGGTACCCTTGCCGTTCTGATAATTGAATTTACCACCGACGATGAGGACGTTCTTGACGTGGAGGGTGAGTGTACCGTGGGGATTCGAGCCAGCCTGAAGCTTCAGAAGGAAGTCGAGATATTTCGTCGAGTCGATGGTGAGAACGGCGTGGCTGTTGGTCTTTTGAGGAGTCGCTTCGATGCCGTAATCGATCTTGACCTTCTTGCCGTTGAGACCAAGATCAGCGTCGACCTGTACGTTAACGTTGTTCTTTGTCACGTCGTAGGTTACTTCGGCCTCGCCCTCGTACTTTCCACCACCCGGCAATTCGAGGCAAGCCTCCAGTTTGTTCTTGTGATCGCTCAGCTTCTTGCGTTTCAATTCGAGGCCAGCTTTGCTTTCGAGGAAGTGTCCCTTCAACTTGAACTTGGCGTCTTGGGCGTGTTCCTTGTCGACGGTGATTTCGAGCTCCGTGCCAATCTTGAATTTGCCATATTCGAAGTCGAATTCGGTATCGAGACTGGTGGGCGAGAGTTCGATCTCGAATTCGCTCGAGAGGCCCTCGGCCGGCCAAGTTACCTTCGACTCGGAGCGGAGACCGTTAACGTGCTTGAGATAAGCAGGTGCGTATGCGCTCGTGGGTCCGTTGACCAGTTGCTCGGATTTGGTGTACGACAATTTGTCGGTTATCGTTAAACGATGGACCTTAGACTCGAGATCGGCTCCGTAGGTGAATATGAGCTGATGATCGAGCAGCTGGGCCGGTCTGTCGTAGTGCCAGTGAATTTTGAATCCGTTCGTCGGATCTTTGGACGGTACGACAGTGAGATCGAGACAGAGCTTTTTGTCGATTTTTTGGCCATCCATGTTTATCGCTACGTTCTCCTCGCCGTGAGCGAGCTTGGCATCGACGAGGATGCCGTTCGGTTTTGACGTTACGTAACCCTCGAGGCTGGCGATCTCGCGATCCGCGGCTAGGAAGACTATCTTGTTGAAGTGGCACTTCTTGCCGCCCTCGTGATCGGTCACCTCCACGTCACCCTTGACTTTGTACAATTGACCGTCCCGTTTGTGGGCACCCGTCGATCCAGTTTTCGCGCTGGCCAGCTTTTCAATGTGCTCCGGTACTTTGTACTCGAGTATGGGCTTGTACTTGGTGCCGGACTCAACCGCGATGCCGAAACGTAGGAAGTACGTGTCGACGTCGTTGATGGCCTTTACGGTGAGAGTCTTCTCCTGGGGAAGATTGTTCAATCGTACCTCGGCCGACAGCTGCTTGTAGGGTGAATCCAGTGCCACTTTGGCGAAAGCCTCGGGCCCCATTTGGCCGGCAACCTTGAACGTCACTTTTCTATCGTGCTTGCTACCCGGTGTCTCGAGGGTTATCTCGAGACTTCGAGCCTCCGTTTCTTCCTCGTAAAGTACCTTGACGTGATAGCGCGTAACGTCGTTGTTCTCCACGCTGATGGCAAACGTGCCCGGACCACTCAGAGGAAACACGGGCTTCTTCTGGACCGATTCTATGTTCTCGTAAGGATAGGTCAGTTCTCCGCAAACAGTCACGCCAAGGAGAGTGGAGAACTGTTCGAAGCAGTCCTTGTGTTCTCGGCCCTTGGTGAATTTCGGTGCGACGTACTTGTTGGCTGGGTCCGGCGACACGAAGAGAACCTCGCTCGACACTCGTACGATCTCTTGCTTCCTCTCGGGTATTCCAAAGTTCACGTCTACGCCCTTGCCTCCGAGCATTTCGATCGATATCCCGGAACCGGTTGACGTGTGAAGAGTGCTGACAAGGCGAAGTCCCGACTCGACACCGAAGCCGTCCACGATCATCGTGCCAATGACGCTCACCGAGGCGCTCGGCTCGAGGCCCAATCGCAACGCTGCGCTTTCCGGATTCTTCAGCATCGACGGGAGATCGAAGCTGCCGGTTGTTTTCAGATGAACCACGCTGTCACCGGTAACACCGAGGCTCAGCGGAACGCCCATTCCAGTAGGATACAAAAGATCGGCATCCAGGAAGTGCACGTGACTCTCGATCTTTTTGTCGAAGTTCTTCGCCCCCTTTATTCCAACGTCGAGGAGTTCGAAGATCCGATCGACGAAGCCGTTCGGATTGCCAGCAATGCCGGCACCCTGGTAATCCATGTAAGCCAGCTCGACGCCGAACATCTTTACGGACAGATCGACATCGAGATCGTCGTAATTCACTTTGCCCGTGTCCAATTTGACCTTCTTCGCGAACTTGTTCAAGCTCTCCTGTTTGACGTCGCGACGAACGCGGCCGACATCGCGGAGGCGCGTCTTCACGCGCTCGTAAAGCTGCGACAGCGAGGCCGTGCCGTCCTGGGCCAATTCCCGAAGCTGATGAGTCCTCAACTCGCCCTTCGGCCCGAAGTAATGCTCGATCAGCCGGTCGAGATTCTCGACCCGTCCGTCGAGCTCCAGTAGGTTGAAGGCGTGTCCGAAGATCTCGGTGGTGAGATTGAAGCTCGCCGAACGCGGCACGAAGCTCTTCTGGCTGTAGACGACGTTGCTCTCGGCGCTCGAGCCGACACCCAGAGCCCCGACGTGATACGAGAGCTCGTTGTTGAACGAGAACTTGCGGAAATCCTCGGGGAACTTCGTTCTAGGCCTGACCTCGGCCAAGTGCCTCTTGGCGTCCTGTTTGTTCGGATCCTCGCTGGCGCGCAAATTTCTCAAGTGCGACGTTACGAAGGATCCTACCTGATTGACGGTCTCCTTGTCGAGGACGTCCTTGACGTGTTTGGCAACGTGAGGACACGGACAGCGTACCAGGGCGAGATAAGTCTTGATACGGATTTCGGTGTCCTCCTCGCGATTCGCAAAGACGTTGAAGAGTGGCTTCTTCCAGGCCATCGAGCAGGTGGAGGGAAGAGCGTCGATGGCGGCGACCCTGACGCGATTCTTCGTCTTCCGGTCGACGGCGATCTTCGTTATTTTATCGGTGGTAGGCTTGTCGTGAAATTTCGCATTGCCGAGGGCCTTGAGGGCCGCTATACCGACGCTCTCCTTTTCCCGCGTGTCGTACTTGCTCGTTCCTTCGACCTTGGCGAGGAGCTTGCCGAGAGCGGCCTTCACCTCGGGCACGTCCTCGCACTCGTGGGCCCCGCAGTACTTGCCGATCACGTGGCCGATACCGAGATAACCGATCCGCGGCAACGACGGCTGCTCGAGGAGACTCGTCACCGACGTCACCGTCGCCAAGTGCACGTGACGCACCAGGGCCAGACTCGCGTAATAAGCGACCGCTTCGAGGCCCGTCACCTCGTTACTCTTTATCAACTCCACGGCGACTTCGGCAGCCTCGCCGCTTCCGGTGTGGAATAGAGCATCCAAGAGGATCTTCTTGTCTGTATTTTTGTCGAAACCAGTCCCCGATTTCACCTGATTGTATACCGTTAGGATGTCGTTTTTGCTCGAAACACCGAGGACCTTGATGAGCTCGGCGAACTTGGTAGCGGCGTGCTCCTTCACCGCGGTTCCGGGGCATTCCTCCTTCATGGCGGTTAGGGCTTTGACGATCGCCTCCACCGACGAGTCGATCACCGGATGGGGCGGATCGAATATCAATGATTTCGGCAGGCTCACCGGACCGGCTGGCGTCGCGCTGGGCTTGTCGTTCTTGTATGTCAGCGACATCTTGACGAGGGTCTTCGCACCGGAGTCCCCGTTGCTGAACGGTCGCAGCACGTAATCCTCGGTGGAAAGGGCCTTGTGCAGGATACCGTTGACGAAACGTTGCTCCGTCGTCAAGCGGGAGGCCAGCAATGGCGACGTTTGGGTTTCAGCCGTTGGATCAAACGCCGCTGACAGCAAACCGTGACGTATCGTCTCACGATACGAACAGTCGCCCAGATCCCTGTACTTCTTCACGACGAGAACGTCGCCGTCTTTGTGGAAATTGAAGTCCGTCTTGCAGCCACCGAACACGTCCGTCTGCAGGTTTTTTTCGGAGTTAACTTCTTCGGAGTGACGGCGCGCGGGGTATTTGTTGGATTTGGACATTTGGGTGGAGCGAGCAAAGAAACGACGGGGTACTCACCTCGCGATGGGTCGTCGCACCGGAGTCCTGCATAACGGCCGATTGGAAGAGCGATGTGACCGCCCTCTTGATGTTTAAAGATGCCTGAGAATCACCCTCTTCGGCGCATACGCTCGTGTCGATGTGACCACCGTGGTAATTATATTGGAGAGCGTGCTTCTCCACGTCCTTAAGACCCACAGGCTGCAACATTTTTTTGATTTTTTTTTTTGATTGTTTATTTTGGGTTCGGAAGATCGGGAGGGAAAAAGTAGATGAGGGATTTCACGGTTTTTGTGATGACTCACCGCTCCATTGACCTGGAGATTCTTCACTCGCAGCTGATGAAGACAATCGGGCTTTACAGCCAATTCGACGATACCGCTGATCTTCAGTTTTGATTCACCTTGCGCCTCGCTCACTGAGGTTACCGATTCTCCCTCCAAACCGTAGATGTACGTGTGACCCTCCACGTACGATTTGCTTGGGTTCACTATTTCCAATGTTAATATTATTGTTTACAATTATTATTAACCTTTTTGTGATTACTATCATTAGCATATGTTATTGTGATCGATATTGCGATCAATAATATTATGGTTGTGTTGCAATTCTTGTTATTCAGTATTATGGGTGAATGATTGTTCTGTGACGTAAATAATAATACTCACTCCCATGGCACCCGACGATGCATTTGTCTGAAACAATACAAACGCAATTTTATAGCAATTTTATAGAGATTGATACAGCCGCGTTATTTAAAAAAAAAAAAGGATAGAAGAGAATGCGGGGTGAATAAGAAATGTTATGAACGGAACGTGTAGAAATAATACTGCAGCGATTCGTGCTGCAGTATTTCTACTGCTCATTGTTATTATTATTTCGTTGTCCTTTTAACAAGAAAGATTTTGTCATATATACACTTTTACTATACAAAATCGTGACACGTTTGGTACTTCAATCTATTGATGTTACAACTGGAAGGGTTTTATCGAATGCTATCGAACGCTTAGCATCCACATCGCCAATACAAAGTTTTATGTTTGTATTTATTAACGAGTTTATTATTTTTAAACGCATAAGCATTCGGAAAATTGGAATCAAGGGGTCTGGATAAGCTTTGAATCTCAAAAATACAACTTGTTCTTGATGGATAATTCTATACGAGCATAACTTTAATTCGCATTGAAAAAGAAATGTTGTACAAATTTTGAGTATTGACCGAGTTTTTTTTCAGAGCCAGCTCGCGCTCTGGCAGGTTACCCTTTTTTCTTTTGCGTTTTTATCGAAACTATGTTTTAGTAGCTTCCGCCCGCAGCGTCATGCGCGTTGATCATCACGCAAGAAGTACAATTTTAGATATAAACTTTGACGCCCCTAGGAGTTTATTTTCGAAAAATCCTCCCTTACAAGGAACATCACTTGAGGCCTTGGGCCACTCTAGAGGCCGAAAAAATACGCTTTTTGGTGATTTAAAAAAAAACTACAAAATCAATCGAGATTACAAAAACGGGTGTTTATCATACATATCAGTGACTGTATACAATAATTTTTTTGAAACGATTAATTTTGAAGCGAAAGCGATTCACTTGAAATGTTGAATGTATCTTGAAAAATACATTGTCTATGGAAGTACGCAGAATTTTTTTTTATATTGCATAGTTCATTTGTTATTAACAATTATCCGACGATGTTTTAGGCTAATTTTTCACTTTCCACTTTAGAAGAGCGCCATTTGGCCAAAAATCAATAAATCGAAAAAATTCTACGTACTTCTATAGCAGTTATTATATATAATCGAAAAAAATTAATTGCCTCATTATAATTTAAAAATTACAGCAAATATTTTGAAATTAATCGCTTCAAAAAAATTATTCTGTACAGTCACTGATATGTGTGATAAACACCCTTTTTGTAATCTCAATGTATTTTGTAGTTTTTCTAAATAAAAAAATTCCCAAAAAGTATTTTTTCGGCTTCTAGAGTGGCCTAAGGCCTTAAGTGAACGCCTTAAATTCTGTTCAAACTTATATATGTGATGAAGCATTGAAAACTATTGGACACATATTTTTTTCTGCGGAAAAACGATTTTAAGGGGGAAACGACCTCGTCAGGAAAGGCATGTCATTCTTTAATTTATTTTCTTCATATACTCTACAGTGGATATCCCAGCGGTTTACATTAGAAGAATTTTGCTTTTTGTTTCAAAATCAAAGTTCTCTTTCTACAGCTTGCCATTTTCGCAATTTTCAAGTTGCCAGCACTACGTACGCGGATTGGCCATGCAGCAACGCTGGCGCTTCGCTCAAATAATAATAATTCAACTGTTTATCAACATTTTCCAACGACAAAAAAACTCAAACTCGGCAAAACTATGTATGAATTGTGTGTAAAATTCCGACCTCGTCATAGCAATACTCTCGTCCGAAAGAAATAATAAAAATGGACGCTGTTTTTTCGGGCCCCTGTTGTATGCAAACCGTTGCAATTTCTCGGCTTTTCAATCCAAACGGATCATACGCAGACTTGCGCCGTCAAAAAAAAATCCTATCTCCCGTCGGTCCAGCCGAGGTCGCTGCATATTAAGGTTGCGAAAAACTTTCGAAGGCGTTACCGCGCGTCGTATCTCCGCGGGCGAGATAAGCAGTTTCATGAAAACAAACGAAGGAGCGGGAAAAAAGGGAGAAAAAGTAACGCACAGCGTGAAGGAAACGCTGGCGTTTCTGGATGGCGTATCTCCGAAAAATTATCGGCCCAGGACTGCGATTAAATAACACGTCATAAGAGATAGAGTGAGAGGGGTACATCGGGGTCTACAAAACTCGAAGAAATTTAAAAAGCTCGTTATATACGTATGATTGTCGAGCTGGCGAAGGGGACGGGGGACGGAGATTGATTTGCAACTTTTTCCCGCGGGTCGCGGACGTTGCGATAATCTCGCTGGGTTAAGGAGGTTGGAGCGGTCCAGTTGAGTCAAATGAAGCTCTGATTTTTTTTTCAATGAACCTAAAAAAATGGTATACATTTATTTTGTAGATGCTAATTTTTCGTAAAATACACAATTAAAGAGCAGAATCATACATTTGTATATTTTTATTGCGTAAATAAGGAAGACTTTTGTATTACTACCAACTTGAAAAAGTATAACATTATTGATGTTTATTACGAATAAACTGCGTCAGCAATTGTTTTATACAACTCAGAATGAAATTTTGATGTATTTATAATTGTGCCTGTTTATACTGGAGGAGCTGGCGAACAGAATCGGACTCGTCCACACGGAGTCAATTTTCATTTCATTATCTTATTTTATGTCACTTCGTGCCTAAAAACTGCCTTTTCGCTTGGAAAGGCAGTTTTAACCAAATTTTTACGTTCCGAGAACCAGATTTGTTTGGATATATTTCGGGAGCTGATAAAGGTGTGCTTAAAAACACGAAAAATTTAAAAAATCGCACATACTGTGGACAAGTCCGATTTTTTCGCCAGCTCCGCATTCATGCCACGAGATCATTTATTATTGCCACCAATTGATATTAAGTGTTGCCGAAATACGGCAACTTTGCGAACATTGAAATGGGCAGCTCTTCATCCGGCAGCCAAGATCGTAATCTTTCATCAAACCTTGATGGTCCAATATTGAATATACGTGGTTAACGATGGGCAAGATGGGTTTTTTTCAATACGTTTACAAGGGTTTCGTTTGCGTTGCTAAAAATGGTTTATTTCGGTGCTAAATAGCCAACAAAATCACATGACCTGGAACGTCTTTCCTATCTAACTACAATGTGAAATTGCATACATTAAACAATTATTTATCGATGGTGTTTAGTGTTCAAAAAAGTTCAAAAAATTCGCAGACTCAGTATAGTCTGGCCCATACCATATATATTTAATCTTGGAGTGCAGCTAACGCGCCAACCTCCCTAATCGTCGACACTTTTGACCCAGCACATACGGGGCCATGGAAAGATCATTTTTTCCCTCTCGTTCTCCGCTCGTCGCTAAAAATTCACACGATTCGACGACAAACATTGCCCACTGGATTTTGAGAAGAGAAGAAATCTCCGACAATGTAGCGATGAAATTCCACGCGAAAAAGAAGCGAGAAGAGAAGAAAGATCGAAAAAGGAAAACTTTCCGCGCGCTTTGTAAGCGCCCATGCGTGATTGAAGATTGCATAGAAAAATATCGATGATAATTTATGAAAACGGATCGCAGGCTCGAACTTTGAACCGCGTGTACGAACACACGGAGCGAACGTGCAAGATCACTCGGAAATTCTCGCCGATATCGGATTGACCTTAACCTTCAAGCAGGATGTTGCTTTTCAACTGGTTACCGCAAGTATGTTCACTTTGCACGACGAATGAGTCGAATAAGACTCTCTTCCTTCAGTCTCACCAATTGACGCGTAGGGGGGAGGGAGGGTGAGCGGTTATTATCATTTTTAAGAGTATTATTTGTGTCCTCTGTATCAACTTCTCTATCTGCTTGCGGGCCCCCTGGCTTCTTTGGCCCTCAAGATATATCGTGACATACGAGTCTTGCGAAACACTCGGCTCGTCTTCATTATTATATGAAGAATATACATAAGACCCTTTTTTCATAAAGTTTCCTCAACATTTAAGGTTGAAAAGAAAACTATTCTAGATAAAACAAGTAAGCAAGAGTTTTTTTTTTAAACCGGGTAAAAAAAGTCATCATTTGCCGAAATGATATTTATCTCGAAAATCTTGGAACTTTTACTGAACGTGAATTCCAGCATATAGTAGGACTTGACCTGACCTATCGACAGTTGCAGGATTATCCTTTTATAACGGCACACCCTGTATACACATAGAGAGAGAGGGGGGGGGAAGCTACACTAGTGAATCTTTCGTATTTTGTAAAAGTTTTGCGTCTACGACGACGAATAATCAGGGTGTACGCTCTACATATATGTGCGACTGGGGTGGCAGGGTTTATCGCGCCTCCGCGGATAATAACCGACCATGAGGGGACCAATTAAATATTCCGCTTCGGTGTAAGTCAGTATGTACAAGTGTATTATAATATAATATGAATTCGCGATCCACGTCACGTGGGCTTTGCGCCCAGAAAAAACGGGACGTATTTCGTAACACGTAACCCGGCGAATTTTATAATCGGTGGATCGGCAAAAGATCGCGATCGACGAATTCGAACGATACGGGCATATCGGTCGTTCTCGTGCTGAGAGAAAAATAATTCTTTCCATTGCAATAAATACTTCGTCATTACAAAATTTGTTATTATTCTTAACTGATAAGAAATGTTTTAAAAAAGTTATCCGAATGAGTTGTCAATTCAGGTCTTCGTCCCAGGGGTTTTCGAATTATTATTGCATTCGTACATATGTTTATAATTATTGATCGTGGTGCATGTGACTTATGTGTGCTGGAGTTTGTTTGGGCTCGAAAAACTTTTATTCGCGTTTTATGAATAGTTCGAGACGAATAATGATTCAGATAGGAGGAGCAATCAGAAAAAAATTGAAATAATTAGAAAAACATTGAAATAATCATGAAAAAATTGAAATAATCAGAAAAAATTGAAATAATCAGGAAAAAATTGAAATAATCAGGAAAAAATTGAAATAATCAGAAAAAATTGAAATAATCAGAAAAAAATTGAAATAATCAGAAAAAAATTGATATAATCAGAAAAAAATTGAAATAATCAGAAAAAATGTAAACAATCAGAAAAATTCGAAATAATCAGAAAAAAATGGAAATAATGAGAAAAATTTGAAATAATCAGAAAAAAATTGAAATAATCAGAAAAAATTGACCGTACGTATTACTATTTCGCAACTAATAATGATTAAAAAACAAGGAATAATTAGAAATATTTGAAATAAGCAGGAAGAATTTCATATTCAGTCAACTACATTATCTCATTGATAAACGTTGTATGAGAGCTCCCAAAGACGAACAGGTCCGTCCCAAAAGCCAGAAAATAATTGAGCCGGAAAAAAAAAAGTATTCTTCGACTCGTTTGTACGAATTGATCATGATTTCGTTCTAAACGTGATCGTTCACTGTTCCGAGACATGCGTTGCACTGTCATCCCGTCTTCTCGATCCTAATTGCTCTCGACGGTTGCTTGAAAACGCGAACGAAACCATGTTCACCTTATTTTCTCTGGTAACAATTGAAATATTTATTCGAACGAAAGAACCCAACGATGGTAGAGGTAAAAAACGCGAAAAAAAAAGGATCGAATGCAAGGGGCGTATCGTGGTGCGGGAGGCGAAGATTGAAATAATTTGACAACAGTTATGGCGGCTAGTAGAGTAACGACGACAGGTCAATTTACCAAATGTCCGGTCGAACTCGGGGGAGCGGTAATCATTTCAATGATGATACACCCCTCGTTACATAGAGTACTCTCGGAACAGTTCTCTCTCTCTCTCTCTTTCTCTTTCTCCCTCTCTCTCCCTCCCCCTCACTCGTTGCTTCCGGTTACATCCGAGAGCAACCGTTTGTTCGTAAGTACCGGCGTAACTTCACCGAATGACTGAACATTCCGATCATTCAGCAGCGCGGTTTCGGAAATGCCCGCAACTTCCGGTTCTACACCAGACCCGGAAGTGTCGAGACTTTTTCACAGCGCGTTGCAATTTTCTTTTTTTTTCAATCAATTTTCCATTTTTTTTTAATTTCAATTTTTCTCAATTTCTCAAATTTTTTTTCTCAATTTTTTCTAAAAAATTAATTCAATTTTTTTAGTTTCAATTTTCTTTTAATTTCAAAGTCGCAAAAAGAGCAGTAATTTTTTTTTTTTCGACCAGCCTTTGGCCATCTACGGAACGGAGCGACAGAGAGGAAGAGAGAGAGAGAGAGAATCGCACGTGCAGGGTAGAAATTAGCGTAGATTGAGAAACTTACTCGCATCGGTAGAGGGTGCCAAGACGAAGAGGAAACAAGCGACGATGCCCGCGGTCATAAGCCGGGGTGTATGTCCCATCATGTCCTCGCTTTTATTTTCTCTCACTCGCGGTCAATAATTTGTACCAACGGGCACGAGAACACAACAGCGTGGTGCTTTTCTTCGCGCGGGCTTTTATGTCCTCGCAGCCATCGCTAGCTTGTTACCCTCTCCATCCCACTAAAATCTTCGCACTTCCCCTGCCAGACCCCCCTTGTCACTCAGTGCACGTCATCTCTTCCCTTTTGACGGAGTTTCTTGCCATCTGCCTGTCGCAGCATTGTCCACCGATCCCCGCCTTATCCTCCCGCCCCTCGTTTAATATTACCGATATCACCGCGCACCAACGTTATGTACTTATTTACTCTGGATGTACTTTCTTCCTCTCGCAATCTGTGCGTACGCGTTTGTGCGTGTGCGTGTGCGTGCGTGACTCGGAGCGCAATCGTCCGCTTCACCGTTGCCCCCGTAAGGGCGACCGGACCTTGGTTGCTCGTGAGGGCGACTGAAAAGCTCTCGAAAAATCGGACACCGAGCAGTCTTTCGATGTCAATTTATTTTACTGGATATTGCAACTCGGAGCACGCGTATTGTCGAATCGCTTTTTTCACCGGTTACCGTAAAAAACGGTTAAATTGACATTAAGGGTAACTTTGACAGTTTTTGGGGCTACTTTAACAGAGCGCTAAAATACGGTTTAAATTTGTCGACACTTAAGTGCGTTTCCATGCTTTGTTCGAGTTTATTATTAGGTTGCTGAAGTCGATTGTAATGTTGCTCGAGTTGATTATGATCTCAATGATAGTCATAAGACTGATTAAGTGCCTATAATATTTCATTCGATACATGGTATTGAAGGAAAAACAACGATTTTTTACAATCGAATTGTCATCTTTATCAAGAAAACATTTTACATAAAAATATCAACATCTAGAGTTTATATTTTTATGTAAAATTTTTTTTACATAAAATATCTTTTATGTAAAAATTTTACATAAAATATCTTTTATGTAAAAATTACATTTATATGTAAAAATTACATTTATACAAAAATTTTTTTTATGTAAAAATTATTATTTTATGTAAAAGTTACATTTATACATTACTTTTATGTAAAAATTTTATTTATGTAAATATTTTACATTAAAAAACATACATTTTTTATGTAAAATATCAACATCTAGATGTTGATATTTTTATGTAAAATGTTTTCTTCATAAAGAGGACAATTTGATTGTAAAAAATCGTTGTTTTTCCTTTAAGGGGGGATTGTCTTTTTTTTCGCAAAATTTACCGCTTTTTGGGAATTTTTTTGTGAAGAAAGTATACAACGGAAAACTTGTGAAACTTGGCATATAGTTTTATTGATCTGTTTACTACACATACAAAAAAATTTTTAAACAATTTCATCAAAAAATCCGCCTCTCACCCCCCTCGACGCGCGATGGTCCTTTTTTGATGGTGTGCACGATTTCTCAAAAACTATTCAACCGATTGCCTTCAAATTTGGACAGAATGCTCAGCTGACATCCTTTTATCGTTTGATGAAGCAAAAAAGCAATACGTTTAATAGTTTTTTATTTATAACAAGAAATCGATCAATTTTTTTCGAAAAATCGATACTTCAAGTTCAAAACGTCACCAAATCGTCAATTTTTTTTTTTCCCTTCATCGAACGATAGCTATGTGTGTCTAAAGTAAAATGCTTTTTGGGTTTTTGGTGCAGGATGAACATGAAGGCTGTAATCGTGCACACCATCAAAAAAGGACCATCGCGCGTCGAGGGGGGTGGGAGGCGGATTTTTTGATGAAATTGTTTAAAAATTTTTTTGTATGTAGTAAACAGATCAATAAAACTATATGCCAAGTTTCACAAGTTTTCCGTTGTATACTTTCTTCACAAAAAAATTCCCAAAAAGCGGTAAATTTTGCGAAAAAAAAAGACAATCCCCCCTTAATACCATGTATCGATTGAAATATTAATTTTTTAATCGAAATTATGTCAAAGTGACCCTCGAGCTTTGATATAAGTTGCATTTCAATGTCTTGTCAAAGAAACTCCACGCTCGAGGTTACCTCGACACTTAAAAAAATAGTTATAAAGTTGTGGGAGCGTGGTGGCACTTGGCTTTCTTATACATTTGACAGCCAAAGGACACATTGTTCTGTCGGAGCAAAAAAAGTTCAAACTTAGGATGTTAAAAAAAAGTACCTACAAAAGCTTCCCAAAGCTGTTCAAAGTAACCCCATTTTACGGTACAGTATAATTTGAAAGAATATATTCGATTTTAACATTATTTATGAATATATTTATTATTTATGAATATATTTTAATTATTGAATTGACAAATTTTATACTACTGAATTATTTAATTGCTCTACTATTCTGCAGCTACAAATATAAACACGTACTTTAGTCTCGTAGCAAACTTGACTTTTGTACTTTCGTCGCTCGACAGAATCACGAGCATGGATCGTTTTCTCTGCGAAATGCATCTCCGCATTTTCCAATCAACATGTGACTCGTTATGTCGAAACAAAGCAGTTCATTGGAACGCAACGAACTTGTTTTTTTTAGTAGAAAAATATTGAGCGCGAGCGCGTCTATCGGACAGTTTCAAACATTTTCCATTATTGAGTATTGCGTGAGATCAAAGATCCGAGGAGTACTGGTTTGAAGAAAAAGTATTTTGTTGCAACGCCTTGAAATGTGTTTTAATGTCGTAGTTCTTGTTCTTTCGTCGTCACACTGGGTCATTTTGGGCCGAATGGATTAAAAAAAGATCCCCACTTTCCCAAGACTTAACATTTTTAATAACTTTTCACAACAATTCAAGGCGGCATCGTTGACTAGACATTCGAGAGAATCGTTTTTATCTATTTTATATAATTATTCTAAGAACTTTTCTGAATACGTCTGTGAAAACCATTTAAGGGGTTACCCCCACTTGCGATTTTGAAAAAATCGATTTTTTTAATTGAATTTTTTTGAAGTATAAGTATCTGAGAATATGTCCTGAAAATTTCAAGTCGATCCGAACAAAATTCACTGAGATATGAGCGTTGAAAGAGAAGAAGATTTTCTTCGTGTAAACTGAAATTGAAACTTTAAACGCGTTTTTCTCAAAATGGCATTTCTGAAGTCGGTGGCCGAGATTACTCGAACACTAATGAACCGATCTTCTTGAAATTTTGCAGGCTTATTTAATACATAAAAATGTAGTCTTTAATCGTTCGATTTTTTTTTTCGAAAAAAAATGGCCGTTTTATAGCCAAAAATCGGCCGTTTTTTTTCATTAAAATCGAACCATTAACTTTGACTGTCCGCCATTTTGTGAAAAAAGAATATTTTTTAAAACCCTTCGATTAAAGACTAGTTTATACTTATATTTGACTAAATCCATCCGCATTTTTTTTTCAGATGATCCACTTCGCCGCAATGTTGGTCAACGCAAACCGTGTATATAAAAACATTATTTCATTGACGGCCATTTGCCACTAAACAATGTAATATGTTGATGAATGAACATGTAAAAGAACATGTTGATGAATATCTTTATTTGTACATATTCTATAATGAATATCTTATACTGAATATTCTATAATGAATATCTTTATTTGTACATATTCTTGACGGATCAATAAGCTTGAGTGTTTATTTTTTTTAGTTATTCCGTCCTAAAAATAACGCCTGAAACAGCGCTCCAGACACAATACTGCCTTAAGGCGGTCGTCTGGTTTAGAGGCCTAAAAAGCCGGTTTTCGGCGATTTTTTTTGAGAGAGAGAAACAACTTCCGAAAATTTTGAGTGTATTTTAAGGCATATTCAAAAAGGATTTTTAAAAAACGTATCATCAAATTGTCGCAAAATGGCAGAGTTATTAGTTCACCATTGAAGGGCCTCGCTGCTGGAGTCTCGAATTGGCGGGAAAGATAATGTGAATAATTCTTGTCTGAAACGTAAAAACCAAAATTATGTTTAATTGATATATTTTTTTAATGTAGATAAACTAAAAAACCAGAAACACCGTGGGTTCATATTTATTTTGAGCTGGAAGAAAAAAGTAACGATCTACAAAAAAAAAACATTTTTTTGTGCTGTAAAAGTGGTATAAAATGACTTTTTCCATCAATTTTTTTAGCTCATTACGGATAGTTTTCAATACTCTAGAGAATGTATTGTTTGGTTTGGGTCAATAGGTCAAATCGTTTTTTTTTGCGATCGTGCCCAGCGATTTGGAAAAATCACAAAAACGAGATTTCGATTTCGAGTCTAGTGCTAATCAGCTATGCACTTATCTGTTCTCGGATTTGTATCTTCAAAAAAACTTCGAGTTGACTCCTAAAACTTTAGAAACACATTGTCCAATAGTTAACTCATCGATTAAGGTGAGAAAACAACAATTTTTTGGCCCTCCGAACCAGACGACTGACTTAATATTATCCTTTCCGAATATCAATTATGCAGACGTACGAAAAAGTGTTAAAAGTATATTCCTTATTTACAAACATAAAACCGACCGAAGCGTGTATTAATGGCAGCTGGATGAAGTACCGTCTGGGTCATATTGACCCGTTGTGTCAAATTCGTGGCTAGAGATAAGTTCACCATCGGAAGGTTAAAAATGACAAAGCGAAAAGTTTCACGTCTTTCAACCCTCAATCCCTGAACCTGAATTGTTTTAGTCCTGCACAAAATCATTTTCTTCGCAGGTTGCTTAACGTTTAACGAAGACAAAAATATATATATATACTAAAAATAAAAACCAAAAAAAAACCGATTTTTCCTTGAGAAGCACGGCCTAAAGATCGACTATTATTTTTTTCAGATTTTTCCATTGACAACTGTTGGTTCGATAGTGCGAAAACGAAAACGACTCAGGTTCACAGGATTAAGGTGCCTCAAATATCCCCGCGGATCGAGAGTTTAATTTATCCAAGATGCTTTATTTTCGAAATTATTATGACTACGTACTTACTACTTGCAGTATTACTTTTTTACAAATATCATACGTTGTTATTATCGTTACAAGTAATTACCACTTATCACTTCTCGCAATAAGCGTATAATATTTATTATTAGGAACGGTATTCATTACCACAGATAAATTACTACATTTGCTTGAGTATACGCATAAATATGACACATTAGGGGACCGTCCCGCAGTCGTCGACCGCAAGTTCTCCGATTGAAACGACAAAAAAACCAATCGAAAAAAAGGCTACACTTTTTCTCTCGTCAGCTTTTCTCTCCTCCGTGACTTCAATTGGCTCGGGCAAACATTTCAATTATAAATAACCGAACGTGTGCTCGGTGCTATTTCTATACCCAATTGATTGATCGCCCCAGAATTCAATGTTACTCCCCAAACTCCGTTTCCCGTTCCCGAGAGTTTTTCGACGTTTCGACCGACCCCCGTTAAGCTCTTGTGCAACGTTGAGTCGAAGAAAAAAAAACGCAAGAGTCGAAGAAAAGAAAGAATTCGATATCACGAGACTCATTAACTTCGCATTATTGGTACAAATAAAAATGCGAAAAAATCGCTAAGCTTCATTGTTTTACAAATACTTTATCGCAACGACCTAATATTTCTTATCTCCACGCTCATTAATTCTTTCAACGATTATGACACGAGCCCCTTAAGCAAAAAAACATTACGAAAAAAAACGACGCGTTGTTTCGCAGTCTTATTTATTGTTTCCAGTATCTCAATTATTATTTAGATACGTGAGTTGAACGAGAAGCGATGCTCGGGTTCATGAAGGAAAAATATACAGTAATGCGCATTTAGTAACGGAGGATGATCCCCTCTCGGTCTAGGGTCCAGACTCGTGCAATTGGAAAATGAGAGGCAGAGGACCAGCTTGACTGTAGAATCGTCAGCTGCAGCGTGACAGTTGACGCTCGATCTCCTCCGGCCTCGTCATTCATTACGGAAAATTATTATTATTCTTATA